>CM042142.1:13392819-13400319 GCA_023376005.1 Doryteuthis pealeii
GCTTCCCATGCTAATTATTAAAGATTAGATTTTAATCCTCCCCCAACCTCGATTAAAGCAATATTATCTATAACATAATCATAAATAAAAACCTAATGTCTGTAATCCATGTAGCTAATCCGAACATTATAGATATAAACAAGCCTAAGTTAAAGCTCTGACAATTCAAATTTCGTTTATAGTTTAATTTGCCTCTAAACAATATTTTTCAAATAAAAAATGCTCAGGTGGCTTATTTTTAAGATCACTCGAGAAAAAAAAAAATTACATAAAACTTTGATAATCTTTAGCAAATAATGGAATGTAGTAATTCAATTTTTCTTCAGTTACAAATTTATTAATTTAAGATGAGGTTTGTACAGTGTGAAATTTTGCAAAAGGATAATGGCATTATCTTATAAATTATTTTAACCAACACCACCAATTTCTGGTTTGGTTTTTAATGGCATATCAACCTTTGTGGGTTATTTAATGCCAAAGCCATTATTGTAGAAAAACATTAGCGGCACTACTGTGTTTCCCTGAAAATAAGATAGTGCTTATATTAATTTTCATTCTAGAACTTATTTTCAGGGCATGTTGAGTGTTTGCATCACATGATGTGATTATGAAGAATGCTTATTTCTTTCGTCGGCCGCTTTTAACTAGGGCTTATTTTAAGGGGAGGGTTTATATTAAAAATCACCCTCAAAAATCAAGTTAGGTCTTACTTTCAGGAAAACATGGTATTTAACCCATAGCCGGGGGGTTGGTTCCCCACCTTTCCCAAGGGTATGAGTACAGAAGTAAACATAATAGTGCAACTAGAATTTGAATTTGCTTACTATACAATGTCGCTGTCCAAAATGTTAGTTACTATGCTATGGGGACTCCTCCCTTGTTTTAGTAAATGTTTCAGATGATCTACAGTCATTTAAAAAGTTTTTTTTTTTCTAATCTGGTAATGAAGAAGCTTTTAGTGAATTTTTTTTTTTTTTTGGTTCCCAATATCATTACTTTTAAACTGTGCACAAGAACCTATGTTACTTTCATCCATTAACTTTCCTAATTAGAGAGAAAGAAAAGAAAAAAAAAAAAAAAAACAAGAATTCAACTTTTCAAAGATTGCTATATTGAAGGTAATGGCAGCTTATATATGTCATTGATTTTGTGTTTTAACCAACAGATTGTTACAGATACTTAAACCTTGTGGAGGCACATGGTGTAATGGTTAGAGTCATGGAAAATGGACCCATCTAGCAGAGTTCAAATCCTGGACGAGACTGTTTGCATTTCACAGTGCACCCTTGGGAAAGGTATGAATCTAATTACTCTCCTACCAGCTATGGGTAAATAGTAAGGCAGACTGGGCCCTTTAATCTTGGTTAGGCAACCAGTCTAGGAGAAGGAAAACTCTGAATTCAAACCTGGAAAACTCTGCATAAGAAATTTATCTTGTGTCACATTCTGCTCGATGATGTGTGTGTGTGTGTGTATATATATATATATATATATATATTTGAACCTTTTTTTCTGAATAGAGTCTCAAAGACAAAGATTTATCATATTGAAAAAGAAAATTATTCTGAGATGTTTGGTTTTTGATGAGATTTCACAAACTGATCAACTTATTCCCAATTTGAAGGGAGTCTCTCCATAGCGTAATGGCTAAAGTGCTGGACTGCAACATTATAGTTAAGTGAGGTTGAATTCCATTCACGCTATTACATTCACTTTTTGACTAATACCCTTGGGAAAGGTATGAACTCCCTTTCTCTCTCCATTTCTGTCACAGCATTCACCCTGGATTGGTTGAGCCGGCTCAATCCAACAAGTTCACCGGTAGTGAGTAACAAGGGAATAGGAAATTCACAAGTGGTCCCCAAATGCTGCGTATATATCCTGATCAGGGGAAAGAGATCTTGTTTGCCATGGATCTTCCACAGACAGTGACAAGTATGCCAAAAACCATTGATTCCCGGCAATGATGGAGATGCCAAAGGTATAAACCCCCTGTTTTTGTACAAGGAACAAATCATAAATAATCTATGAAGGTTGATATCCTATTCAACAAAGAAACCAAATCAGTTATTTCCTATAACTCCAACCTAAAACAAGGGGAACCACTCTGATTGACTGATAAATTATTTATTGATCTACTAGGAAAAAAGAAGACGGGTTTAGGGTTAGTTTAAAATGGAAAATAATCACCAAATCTTATTCCCAATTTGCTTCCTAAAACATAACC
Organism: Doryteuthis pealeii; assembly: GCA_023376005.1. NCBI lineage: Eukaryota > Metazoa > Mollusca > Cephalopoda > Myopsida > Loliginidae > Doryteuthis > Doryteuthis pealeii. The sequence goes on from CM042142.1 coordinate 13,395,047, forward strand.
CTTAAATAAATATAATGAACCTAAGAGTACTTTCACTGAAGACATCCAAGTGCAAAAACTATAACACTCCTGATGAGAATTATTTTAAACAGCATTTACAGTCATTAAAAATAACTCAATTTCCTCGTCAACAATAATTTATCTCTAAGTAAACAAACAAGAAGTCAACTGATGTTGAATTGATTTATCGAAGTGAAAAAAAAATCTCATCAAATCTTTTAAGAAATTGTTTATATAATTCTCAAATTTCCTTATCTTTATTGTATAAAGTGCACATTTGTTCGTCCCCCAATGAGGATACAAAAATAGCTAGGCTGGCATTCAGTTATCAAGAAATCAGTACGGCAAACAAGTTAGCCAGTGTGTACAAGATAAAATTTCTCTTGCGCTTTAGGGTTAAGAATACATAGAAAAAATAAACCACACTCAAATAAAGAGGAATTGTAGTTAAGTTTCCATTTAGAGGAAGAAGAAGATTTAAAGAGAAGTTTCCAATGATAGAAATTACCAACTGTAAATACTAATTATGGTTTCCAATTGAAAAGATTTCTAATGTTGATGGGACAGTGTCAACTGAATACAAATTTTTTTTAAATATGAAAAAAGATAAAAAAGTAATTAATATTCGACAAGAATTTTCATGATACAAATAGATGACTAAAAGTGATAGTCTTTATTTTTATACTTCTTCATCAATTTGGACTAATGAAAATGCCTGGAGAAAAAGATAGATGAAAAATATACAAAAATGCTATGTGCTATTTTGAACAAATCTTGAAAGTAGCACACAATAAAACAAGCTGTCTGGTCATTTACCTCCAATCTCACAAAACATCTAAATAAGATGAACAAGATATGCTGAAATTGTTGGAGAAGTAAGAAGAAAACTCATAAGAGATATTCTATGGACTCCTACACATGGACACATAAAATTCCAAGAGGCATCTGTACTGGAAACCGGCAGTTACTTTCGGCCATTGTCTCTATATCTGCAGGATAATTCACAGCAAACAAGGTGTCTGCATGCAAGGTTTTAGAGACTGCTTCCATACTTTTTATTTCCATGATACTCCATCTTTGAATGGGTGGAGCTGGTTCAACACATCCCAGGTGAATGCTGCCATGACACCAATGTCATGGACACACCTATATTGACGGAGCATCAAAAGCTTATATTCACTGGCTCTGTGTGGACATCTAGATGCTATCTAGAGGACTTGCCAAAAGCGATGTTTGATAGGGACAATTGGTAAGATAGAGCCAATGGAATCTGTGCTGTCAACATGACGAGGCGATTAATAAATTAGGTTGCAGAAAACTCATGTTTCTTAAAAAAAATTTTTTTAAAAAATGAAATAAAAAAAGTTTAAGAGGAAAAATATAAAAATCAAATAATTTTAGGACAGAATTAATGGAAGTAGAAAGTGAAAAATAGATTGTGAATTTCATTTCTTTTTTTTTATATCAATTGAAATATTTTATTTATATTTATAGAAACAGAATGTTTTTTTTTTTTTTGAATGAACTAAAAATTCTATTGATTTCAAGTGGTAGTGATTTTCATTCATTTTAAACTTGCAGCGAGTAACAATTTGGACATGACAACCGAATATTTTTGAACATCAACAAAACAGAAATAAATCAATAATAAATCATTTAATCCATTTTTACATCCTCACATCTAAAATAGATAGGGGGGGGGCTGTTCAAAAGTTAGATCATGTTTGATCTCAGTAATTGGAAAAAAAAAAAAAAAAAAAAGCTACAAATAATAAACCTAACTATAACAAGACTTACATCAAATAGTAAATACTGAACAGAATTATCAAATTTACTGGAGAACAAAAAGTGTTCCAATCTATTTCATATATAAATATAAAAAAAAAGCAATTTCCTTTCATTTTTTGGTAAAAGAAAGCAAACTTATTTGATTTCATATTGCATATTATCAATGCTGTAATATCCCAACCATATGTAGCTATGAACATCTTAAACATTATTTAAAATGGCAAGGCATCTTTTTATTTTTTTAGGTTTTTTTTTTTTTTTTTTGGTTATTTCTCCTTGGATGAAATTCATTTTAGGCAGAGAACAAAAGAAAAAAAAATTCTTTTTTAAACCACAGATCATTAATCGAGTGCCTACACACTTTATTTTGCCAAAATCAGGGGGGAAAAAATGATCATTTTTATTTTTATTTTTATAATTTGCTTCCAAAAATGTTGAGCAGAGTTACGCAAGAGAGAATAGTAATTTAGAATATTAGGCTTCATGATAAATTGATAGGTTGTGGTGGTGGTGGGGGGAACTAATACTAGTGTCCTTGTGTTGTACTAAGCTTAATAAATAGCAAGAGGTACTGAAAAATTCTCAGCCTGACCAAGAAAGAAACAACTTAGAAGTATGAAATGTACTTGCTACTCCACATATTCACCCTGTAATTCAACATACTTTCACGACTTCACCCACTCAGAAAAAAGGAAAAAAAAAAAAAAGAATTCCTTCTTGATGGGTTTGAAAACATTTCAGCAATCTTTCGTATAGATATTTTTACATTGTGTTAAATTCAGGTTCAATCCTTGTAGAATGTCCGGCTGAATTTAATGGCATGTAAACCAGTTTTATGCCTAAAGAAAATTGCATACATCATTTATATTTACATTTTTTATGTAGATTCTTCAGAGTCCCCCCCCCCACATTATATACCAAGTATTCCTATATAAGGCCGGTTAGCTCAGTTAGTAGAGTGTTCAGCTAGAAACAACAAAGTTCCTAGTTTGATACTGGCCCTCGCCAACTCAGCGTATGAGTAGCACAGGGATCTGTGCACTAAAGTAAGAAGCTCCACCTCAGACGCAAAAAAAAAAGAACAATCTCCTTGGTCTAGTGCTAGTGAAAAGGAGATAGATTTCCTCACTGATTGACTGATACCGACTTTAGGCCACCCTGATGACTTTTTTTTATTCCTATCTAATACAAGTAATTTGTAAACAGATCTATTTGACACATGGATCGGAACCTAACATGTACTACCACACTGTGTTAAAGTGGACCTGGGAGTAATAACAATCAAGTGATACTCCATTTTCCCCACAGCTCCAGAAGTGGACACCTCACTGCAAGATACAATTTAGTGTTATACCCAGGACACAACCCTTGTAAATAGGAGAGGAAATGACTTTTGTGAAAATGTAGGAATAGATGACAATAGCTACAAAAAAGTATAACAAACAGATAGGTAGCTTTTATATATATATTTTTTTTATTCAAATAAGTTCTTGATTTAAAGAGAGCAGAGCCTGTCAACAGTAAGATATGATTATAACTTCAAAATACTCAACTATATACACCCACGTCACTCACATGGTCAAATCCTAAGGACATACAGAATAATTATAACATAGTTAATAAAGAAATAAAAACTTTCTACTCTCCCTCAGCTTCTTTTATTATTTTAATTATAAACTTCTATGTTTCTCTGTAATTGTTCCATAATGAAATTTAAGGATTTGCAAAATAATGGACAACTAAACAAAATAAGTGAATGCAAAGATAGAAAAAGAAAGTTGAAAAAGAAAAGAATAGTAGAAGATAATAAAAGGAACCATTAAAAAATTGGAATATATGCCAAGGCTGGACAAATACAAGAATTGCTTTACCATTTCCAAATTGAATTTTTGCCAAGGTGCAAGAAAGATTTTTGGTTGGTTGAATTTTAACCCATTGGGTTATTTTATGCCAAATGTTTTGTTTGGTTCATTCTTGATGGGTACTCAATTTTTTTTTTTAAACATTTTTTAGAACTTATTTTGTTCTATTTAGCCCATTGATGGGACTCTAACAGGTACTACCATTTCAGGTCAAGTGAGCCTGGGAGTAATGGTGATGAAGGGGTACGCCACACTTTCCCAAGATCAAGAATTGGAACTTCATCAGATGGAGTTTAATGTCATATGCAGGACATTAAGACCATCAGCCACAGCCTTCTAGCACCTATATGATAAAAAGGGTTGGGGGCTTGCTATAAAGGCAGTAGGGATGGGACAATCATATAAATGCTAGGGCTTGACATGACCAAGCTGATTGATCAGAGTGGGCCTCCGACCTCCCGTCTAGATTAAGTATGGGCCAAAGTGGAGTGTTACACGCCAAGGACTACTCAGCCAAACGTTCTGCAGAGGTGTAGTTGGTGTATTCTAAAATACGAGCTGACAGGGCTGCAAAGTTGAAAAAAGAAAAGAATGGTAGAAGAAAATAAAAGGATCCATTAAAAAGATTGGAATATATGCCAAGGTTGGACAAATACAAGAGTTGCTTTACCATTTCCAAATTGACTTATTGCCAAGAAAGACTAATGAGAAAAAATAACTTGTTAAATGAAAAAGTAATAGACCAATAGATCAATGAGGTCTGATTATCTGAAACTTCATATCAGGATATTCATCTCTTCTTTTAGCTTCTGTGAAAAAGGTTTAGATTTTTATGGTAGACTCTCTTAAAGCAATCAGATTCCTCAATATTTCAATATTAAACTAAAATTTAAGGAAATGGACTACACTCAAAAAGCTAGACTAATAAGTTGGCGGAGTGGCCTATTGTCGGTATCAGCCAGACAGCGAGGGAGTCTATCCTCTTTTTGCTAGTGCTAGACAAGGGATATTGTTTTTGCCAAGTTGGAGTGCTACCCCTACCATCAGCTCCCCACTTTACCACACAGATCAGATTACCTGATCTGTGATACTCATGTGCTAAGTTGGCGGGGACTGGTATTGAACTAATAACGATCCTCAGTAAACAATTATAGTTTGAAGTGACTATTCTTAATACAAATAATTTACAGCTACATGGCATCTTAGTATTTCTATTGAATACTAATAATTTTCAAATAGATCTATTTGACCCATAGATGGGACACTAACTGGTACTACTTACTCTGGGTCAGAGATGAAGGGGTAATCCACACTCTCCAGAGATTCAGATCTGGAACTTCACTATTAGATGCTGTTTAGTATCTTACTTCCTTTTGTGTGTGCATGTGTTGGGGGGGTGGGGTGGTGGCCTTACCCCTCTGCAGGTGATACTATCAGTGTGTTCTAAGCCCAGCCAATAGTGTGCACACTCTCTGGTGGAGGGAGAAAAAACAGCTTGGCATTTCTGACAAACTACAGGCATCAGGAGATATTCTTATTTTACCTTTTAAATGCAGTGGTGCTTGGGGGGGGGGAGCAGCAACAGAATAAAAAATGATCCGAAAAAGGTTACCGAAAATGTCA
>CM042142.1:13405319-13500319 GCA_023376005.1 Doryteuthis pealeii
AAAAGAGTTGAGCCTATGAACAAAAGAGAATGTATTTTAATTCAATTGAAAGCAGATCTGAAAAAAAAAAAAAAAAAAAAAAATAGAATCCCCCCCAAAAAAAAAACACCTGCTAATTAGATAAACTTTCCCAAGTGCAAATGTTAAGCAACAGGTTGAAATAATAGAGTTAACGACAGGGGTAGGGGCGTATAAGACAGGGCGGGATTCTAATTACTTCAAATGAGCAAAGATTAAAAGGACAATACAAAAAAAAAAACTCAATTTAATGGCTTTAATAAAACAGCTTCTAAATATAGAATAAGACATCTTTATTCAGGATTGTATTATTTCAAGTGAACAGAGAAAAATTCCTACACATCTATCACAAATAATAGGTTACAGGGGTTTTGTATTGTTCTTTTTATACAAAACATAAAAAATAAAGAAACACCTCAATTTAGAATTATAATGATTTTCTTTCAAGTTATATTCTTTAGAAATAGCTAGAAAATTACATTATACATATACATATATACATATATACATATATATATATATATATATATATATATATAAAGCAAAATAAGTCAGATGTGTTGAATACTAGCTCATTTGAGGATCGATAATGTGAAACCGAGTTTAAAGGATCCAGTTTAGCTCAATCAGTAGAGCACCTGCCTAGGAATTGTAAGTTCCTGGTTTGAAACCGTCCCTGCCAACTCAGCATGAGTAGCACAGATTGGGTAAACTGAGCTGTGTGGTAATGTGGGGAGCCGACGGTAGGTGTGGTGTTCCACCTCAGCAAAAAGCAATCTTCATGATTAAGCACTAGCGAAAAGGGGACAGACTCCCTTGCTGTCCGGCTGATACTGACAATAGGCCACTATGACAACTTTTACTTTATTTCATACTTGAAAAATATTGATAATGCTCTGTATTTTTATGAATTGTATGTTTGTATATATTGTATTATGTTAAAAGTTCTCATCCTGACTAAGGCATGAAATGCACATGCAGCTCAACAAATTTGACTATTGTTTCTTAAAAAAGTTATACATATACATATACATATATATATATATATATATATATATATACACACACATTAAAAGTCAATAAAAAAGGTATTTTGGTTAGGCCCAGAACTCTCCAACTCTTCCTTGTATTATAAACGTTACAATAAGCTTCATAAAAATAAATCAGGACCACTGAAGCTGAAATGTTCATATAAGGGAATCAAGTAATAAAAATGAATTTAGACAAATTTGAACCAATATTTTCAGTTTTCGTTTGTTTTAATGAAAAAGAAAAGAGTTCCGTGAGAAGATATAGTTTTTTCAGTTATGCATTCAATTTTCAAAACTTTTAGTCAGAAAAAATTGGAAATGCACATAAAAATTGCTTGTGTTCATTTCCCTTCATAATCAATAAAATAGGAAGAATATTTTAAAATGCACAAACTAAAAAGAAAAAAAATCCATTTCCTATCGGAATATTTCATTCAAACTCAACACTAAATAAAAAATAAACCTTTATCTTTTTTTAAAAATAATTCCTTCAAAAATCTTATTATAATGGAGTTTCGGTAACTGTTTTTAACCAAAACTATGTCACTACTTGCATCACAATACCCTCAGAAATTGCGTAAGTTTATCAATGTGAATTTAATTTATAGTCAAAATCATTAATATACAGAATAGATCTTATTTATTAATGATGTCTGTATGAAAATCTGAGTTAGATTTGCCTCAAAACAGCCCATCTGATTAGTGCATTTAAAATCCTGCAATATGTCTTATATATCACTAAGAAATAAAGGTTTACATAATATATGGTATGGTTAATTTGCATACTGGTTTTAACAAAACCGAATCAAATAGATAATTACTCGGTGTTATTGATCTATGATATTATTTTATTCTCCGATGTATTAAAATCAATCGAATGAAAGATTTTATAAAGAAACCAATTAGAATATAATTAAAATAAGTAATCTTTTTATATGCATTCTTATTTAATTTCATTAGTCGTAATTTAATATATTTCATTATATTTAAATTTAAATGCTTACACCCAGCGGAGGTCATATATTTTTGCCAGTATCTATAGTCTTTAAAGAGATCAATATATCTAATATTTTTTCTCTTCTTACCTGGTAAGACTAGGGGGGAAAAAAATTGAAAAGGTGCAAATTTTTGAAGAAAGGGATCAAATGAGAAGAAGGTGTGTGTTCAAGGAGTTGATTGGCAAGTTAAAAGTCTGCAATTAACAACTTGCATCATGGCAGCCACCTTCCTTCTATTTTTTTTTTTTTTGCTCCTCTCTTGCTAAATTCAGACATCAAATGTTGGCATTTTCAACGTCTACTGACTTCTTCTTAGGCAACCAGTAAATTACTATTATTAACATTATAAAAAAAAATATACATATAAAAAAGACTTGAGTGGAATAGAAAATAAGAAAAGAAAAAAAAAAGTTATTTTAATCCTTTCTCAAAATACCTTCAAGTAAATAAAGCCAATTAACTGGACTATGAACCAATGACTGAACAACAAATTTAGAAATAACTTGGAAATTTTTGAAAAACAGCAGCAAATCATCATCATCATCATCATCATGGCTTGGTTACATGAACTAATTAAATTAAGATTAATAAATAATTTTTTTTTTTAATGATAACAGATTAAGGGGGGGTGGTCCACATTGACTGCAGGCATGTTCGTGACTGATAAGACCTATAATGGATAGGTAGGCACAGCCACAGCAGGTCTGATCAGGGTTTGATGGCATTGTATTATGGTTCTTCTTCTAATGCCTTGTGTCTTTGTAAGGGTTTTCTAAAGAGGAGACAGCAGGGTAGGTGGTGAGACGCCAGGTATCACAGTTCTCATCTAGTGTGGACCTACAGTGATAGTTATTGTGACAGGCACTAAGGGATTTTTTTCATCACTTTTTGTATCACTTCTTTGGTGCCCCTCTGTCATGATAGCCAGCAGAGAGTTCACTGTAGAGCATGATCTTGGGCAGACAATTCCTCAACCTGGAGAAAAGTTCTGCCCAACTTAACTGAGATTTTAGTAGCCTGGCATCGATGTTGGTGATCTTCAACTCTATAACTGAATAACTGGTTCTTGAAAAAAGTTTTTTTTGCATGTAACAAGAGGCACCCAACACATTTGTGTGCTAAGTGAAATATAATAAAATAACTTAGCTAGCTACCACTCCTCATCAGGTTTATTGCCCAATGCCTAAGGTGCACCACAAAGAGAGGGGAATGCTGATGAAATCTAGTTACCATGTTTCCTGCAAAAATAAGACCTAGGATGATTTTAAAATAAGCTCTAGTTGACAACAGTTGACCGATGAAAGAAATAAGCATTCTTCACAATCACATCATGCGATGCAAATAGTCAACATCCCCCGAAAATAAACCCTAGTGTTATATTTTGGAGTGAAAATTAATATAAGTCCTGTCTTTTTTTTCAGGGAACAGGGTAATTTTGCCACCCCATTTAAGTGTGTATTTGTGTGTAGGAGGGCCTCCACTTAAAACATACTGAATCTTGTGTCAAATCTTGTCATGGAGGGGAAAGGGAAATCAATATTTACATATTAAAATAATCCATATTAAAAAAGACAACAGTTCATAATCTATAGAGATTTATTGAACGCAATCAACAGATCAACAAAGACCAAATTATAAATAACTTGAAAGATTTAAATTAGGATCAATAATAATAATAATAATAATAATAATAATATAAGACATGAATGTATGTGTCTGAATGTTATACCCTGTCATTACCTCAGATAAATAATGGACCATTCCATTGTGAGGGAAGAAAAAGAACATGCTACTTGTCAACTTGTAAAACAAACTTTTAATAAAGATAATTGTCATATACAATATGCCAAATTGAAGAACTATTTAAGCTCTAATTAATCGGAAAATTCCACGGAAATATTCTTAATAGTTTAGCAAAATTTTATTATCAAATGAGGGTAGCACTGCCACTGGCCTCAAAAATTTGCTAAACTTTGAAATTTTCCAAAATTCAAACGAAAATTCCAGTGATGTTTACAAAATTTTTTTCAACACATTCAAAAGATAGAGAAAAATGTTAACCAACATCCAAGTGATAAAATGTAATATCTTTATTTTTGATGGGTGAACGTGTAGGAATCTATAGGAGAACATTGCTTATATTTGTCCTTCCTTCTACAGCACATTACTCAGCATGTCTTGTTTGTCTTACTTTGATGGTTTGAAAGACGAGAGGTAAATGGCCATACAGCTGCCATTTTGTTGGGTGCTGCTTTTAGGATTTTATTCAAAACAGCATGCAGTATCCTTAAGGTCAAAATATGACCTTTTCAACAACACATGTTGTTAGACATTAAATAGACTTATGCGCAGGGAGGACATTTTCATAAGTTTGATCAATCTTATTTGAAATTAAGAAAAACATTGTTTGCTTTGATTTTTGTTTAATGGCATATCAACTCCTGCTGGGTTATTTGATGCTGAAATTTGATTAATTCTTAAATTTCTAATTGTAATAACTATATATTCCATTATTATTGCACTTTTTATTTATAATCATTTCTTTGTACACATTTCTATGGTTTCAAGTATTCATATTTAATACTATTAATCTACACACAATTATATGGTTTCAGGGCCGGTTTAGTAGATCATTCGGCTAGGAATCACAAAGTTCCTGGTTCGATACTGGCCCTCACCAACTCAGCATATGAGTAGCATAGGGATCTGTGGAGTAAAGTGAGGAGTTGATAGTAGGTGTGGCGTTCCACCTCAGAAGCTAAAATAATCTCCTTGGTCTAGCGCTATTGAAAAGGGGATAGACTCCCTCGCTGTCTGCCTGATACCGACATTAGACCCCACCCCCACCCCCACAGGAAGGGTTAAATAGAATTTGTTTTTCATATTGGTTTCAGTCTTTAGAGTATGGGTTTTATGGTCAGTACTTGGATATGTTTGGTCAGTTTTGGTGAAGATCAGTTTGATTAAAAACATTAATTGATGAAAAGGTTGCCTTTTTGTTTGGCTGAGACTGTTGCTGTTTGGGGGGATATGTTGATCATACAGGGGTGTCTTCCCTTTTTTCAAAAAGGTGAGAATGGGTGATATTGATGTGCCCAATATGTTATCTGGAGAGTAACACTTCTTTTCTGTTTTAATCTAGCTTGTGAACCATTACTTCATGTGAAGTGTCCAGGATGAAGTCGATTACCAATTACAAAAAGTTAGACTCATAATCTTGCCTAGAGTGATAGTAGGCCATTTACAAATTGGCCATAATTTAAGTCCCTTTAGCAATAGGAAAGGCTTATTAACTATAATTTATCAGGAAAATAGAACTACAAAAAAGACTGGAAGATATAATTAAAAAGCAAGTACAGTTAATGACATTATTTAATTTCATTTCTAAGAGAATGTGTCTTTTTCTTTTTATTTCTCTCCTTCCACACATAAATTTTCTGATATAGGAGAGAGAAAAAAAAAAAAGAAAAGACTAATTTGTATACTGCTGTCTCCAAGTAATCATCTTATAAAACCAAAAAAAAAAACAAAACATTAATACAACTAGATTACGATTACCGTCTAGAGATGTCACTTCAACTATGTGAACACTGAAGAGTGTTTAATGCACTAGCAAATAGTGCATTCCGGATTTGGCTTTCTTTTTTTCTTCTTTTTAATTAAAAAAAAAAAAAAAAAAAAAAAATAGTTGGTACCTTTTTCAGTATTGATTTGAACAAACAAAGACACTAAATTAACTGTACACAAGTTTCTAATTAAGATTCCCAACAACATTTTCAGGTTTCTGTTATTTAAAATTTTATAATCTGATAGCAAAAACTATTGGGTTGGTGCATAATTACAGCAGCTTTTTGTCAACAAATTTGTTGAAAAAAAAAAAAAAAAGCACCAACCCAATATTTGCATAAAATGTTTAAAGCTTGTCTTAAAACATATTTTACTTAAAAAAAAATAAAAAAAATTATTAAAAAGACAAAACAAAGTTTACCTAACTCTTAATAGATTGTCTATGGTAACATGTGAAGTTATACAGATGTGACCAGGTTTTTGGGGTTCTATGACACTATGAATCAACCAAGCATTTAAAAAGGGACTGAAAACATCTGGCATTTTACAGACAGAGATACAACAAGTTAAACAAAACAGCAAATGACACAGAAAAAACAAACAGAAATAGACTTTTTTTTCTTTTTAGATATAAACCTGTCAAAACCAGCTCAATTGTTGAGTGGATAATTTAGGTGTTTTCTTCCACTTAAATTTACAGCATTTAAAAAAAAAAAAAGCTGTTAATTTTAAAATGAAGAAATATAAGAAAATAGAAAGTCTTGTTTTAATATGTAGTAGCAAAAGTATTGAGATGAGGAAAACAGTAAAAAAAAAAAAATCTGAAAAGAAGGAAATAAAGAAAAAGAAAAAAGGACTGACAGAGTTAAATCAAGATTATTATACTTTTTACATATTGACCTATTTAGCAATAGCTCTTAAATAAACATATCAAACGTAATAATTGAATTATCATATAGTGGTATATCCACAGGTCCTGCTAGTAACTAAATAAAATTGTCAGTCTTTTCTCTCTCATTTTTTTTTTTTTTTTGAGTTTTTTTCAAATTTCCTTTAATAAAGCTTTCATCGATTGAACTACATAAAATTATAGACGTAAACAAAACTATAACCTGAATTAGTGATGGCCTACAAATATTTGGTGCATGACATCTAAATGGGTCATGTAGCATGACGAATTATCTAGTATGTAATGGAATTACAGGAATTATTAGGAGAGTAGGTTTCTAAACTTACATTCCTAAAACATTTGTGAGAGTTGAGACAAATTTTATTCTACTTTCCAAGCACCCCAATCCCCTAGGCCATTTTCCAAAGTTCAGGTGGTCTCTAACATCGATACTTAAAAAGGATAAAATGTCCAAGACAGAAATATCAGGAAGTAATTCCTTATATTAAAAAAAAAAAAAAAAATGTGTGTGTGTGTGGGGGGGGGAATGTCAACAAATAAAAACCACTTAAAACTCATCAGAAAAACTTTACAAATAACTCATTATCTCCTGCCCTCAAGCGGGGGTCCAATGGCTTCGGCCTTGGACCACAGAATCTAACAACATTGATCCCAGGAAGCCATCCCCTAAGGTAACACCTGCCCCCTTGATTTAAAGGGGCAAAGTTGGGTTTATTGCCCAGTGCATAAGGCGCCCCCCTTGAGGGGTAATGCCAATGGGATTAACATATTTTTTGCACCCGCCACCCATGAGTGCTCTGTAGTGCCCCACCGACAGGGCTATAGAAATTTTGGTGAATAATTTTGAAGATCTATTTTGTTTAATTAAAAATCCTAAAATTGCAAAAAGGTAAAAAGTTGTTTTTTTTTAAATGAATTAGAAAATCACCCCCCCCCACACACACACACATAAAACCCCCACAACTGCATAAAGATAAATTAATCTAATATTGATGAACAATTATATATATACAAACATTTATTTTGCAAGAAAAAATAATCAAGGTAAGTTTATTTTTGCTTATAATCTAACTTCAAAAAGAAATGGATTCTACCAAAACTAAGCATAGGGGTGTGGTGGGAGGTGTCTAAATTGATTGCAGGTAATCATGTCAGTGTAAAGGTAGAAGTGAGTAAGAGGAGGAAGGAGGAGGAGGAGGAGGAGGAGGAGGGGGGGGTGAGACTAAATGGTTGGGAAAAAAAGTAGGACATTGGCTTAGCTGATAAAACCAGCAACTGGCCAAGTGGAACGGAAGGAACAGCACAATCTAAAGGACTTATTATTACAATTTGTGAAAAGGAAATACTATATTGGTGAGTTGCTTTATGGGGCGAGGGAGGGGGCGGGATTTGAAGCAGGAGATAAAACAATAAATTAATATTAAGTAAACCATATAAAAAGGGTTTTGTGATAAGATCTACTTAAGGTATTTATCATTAAAAAAAAAAAAAAAAAAAAAAAAAAGAAGATAGGACAATATTACAGACAGACAGTTACATACTGAAAAACACATCCTCTGCAACTTTTGATTTGACTTGATAATAAGTATTTTACATTTCATCTTTAAGTGTCCCTGTAGAAGTAGATATATCCTAGAAATCAAACTTGTCTGAAGTTCCCCACCCCCCATTACTGATATGATTCTATTTTAATCCATCTTAACCTTTTTCCAACACTGTTACAGATTAAAAGAAGAAAAAAAAAAGCCTTCATTTTTAATTAATGCTGGAAATATCTATTTTTAACAAGGCATTTTCATTATGATAGTAACATTTTAAAGATCTCATAATGATTAAGATACAAGAAAAATATGACAATTACATTCTTTCACCTTTAAGAAATTCTGTAAAACCAAAATTCAATTTTTTTTGATTTGTATTAAAAAGTTGGCAGAGTGGCCTATTGTTGGTATCAGCCAGACAGCGAGGGAGTATATCCTCATTTCACAAGCACTAAACCAGGAAGGGAGTTTGTTTCTGCTGAGGTGGAGCTTTCCAATTTACCACAGATCAGATTACACAATCTGTGCTACTCATGCACTGAGTTGGCGAAGACCTGTATCGAACCTGGAACCTTGTGATTTCTAGGCAGGTGCTCTACCGACTGAGCTAAACCGGCTCCTCTGATTTGTATTAAGCATCTAAAAGATTTGCAATATCTTGGTAAGTGTTAGTTTACAGCATACATATATCGTGACAGAAGCAGTTCAAGCCTTGGAAGGTACCCATGATAATTGGTGTGTTGATAAGTTATGCATTGCTTTACTGTGTGTGATTTGAAAGACGCACAGATGAACATGCAATCTGATCTATTTCAGTAACTTATACTTTACAAGTTCGAACCGAACCAGAATGTTGCAGAAGTAACCAACTATTTTTCCCTAGTTATAAAAACCTTGATGACCAGGCAAGGTCAGGTAGGCCTAAAACCTTGATGACCAGGCAAGGTCAGGTAGGCCTAAAACCTTGATGACCCGGCAAGGTCAGGTAGGCCTACAACCATGGATTCTGAGGCAGTGTACCAAGAGTCAAATCCAGTAAGTAAGTATTTACTGACATCCCACAATGTCAGACAAATACAAAGATCATTATAATGAGGAATTACATACAAACCACTCATGTGTGGCTAGTGTTTAAAAACTGTGAGAATCTCCTTGGTATTCCTCTTTTGAGGTGCCCAGGCACTTGGCAATAGACCCAGCTCTGCCCCTTTTAGAAGAGGGGGCAGGTGCTGCCTGGAAGGATGGCCCCCTGGAATCACGTTGATATTATATCTCTTACTGGTCCAATAGCCGATACCTGAAGGCTGGGTAAGTATATCCAGTAAGTAGTGATCTTACAGTCCAGTTTGGTTTGTCATCCTCATGACCTGAGCATTAGTCTCTAATAGGGAACATTTTTAATCAAAACAATTGTCTTTTTAGTATTATTTGGATTGTTCAGACTATTATCCCCATCTTCATTGTTATCTGTACAACATTTTGGCCAATGTGCCCTCCGACCTTCTTCAGGTATTTCTTTTCGGACTTGGGAACCTTCTTGTCGTAATCGGGAGCTATCAAGGAACTTTGAACCATTGTACGGATAACAATGAAGATGGAGACAATAGTTCAAAAAATCCAAATAAAACTAATTATTAAGCCTCATCTCAAAAATTCGGAGAAATAATTGCATTTTTATTTTTTTATAAATTTCAATGCAACCTTTAAGGTTGCATTGAAATTTATTGTCAACTTTTAAAAATGCACTTAACAAAAGTTTAGTAGGTTTAAATAAAAAGTAATGTTTGAACTATTTATTAACTTGTCTAAATTTAATTAATATATATTACTTAAAAGAAATTAAGAACTTCACTAATTCTTTAATGACTTTTTGATCTTGATAGCACATCAATCAATCTTGGGTTATTTTATGCCTAGAGGTTAGAGAATTGCATCCATTGCACATTTATATTTTTTATGTAGTTTCTTAAGCTTTTCTCACCAGTCGATTGGAAAATTAATTTCTTAAACAGATCATAGATTGACTCATAGATAGGATCATAACAGGCACTACTACTACTACTACTAATACTACTAGTCAGAGTGGATCTGGGAGTAATAGCAATTGCCAGATCTCCAGAAATTCACCTTCAGATGCTGTTTAGTGTCATACCCAGTACACCCCTTTTTTGTGTGTAAGTGTGTGTGTGTGGGGGGGGGGTGGCAGAGAATAGCCAGAGTATTCTAAGCCCTACCCAAAAGAACAAAATGACTTTTTAAAGTTGCTTTGTGACGTCAGATTCTAAAGTGGACATGTGAAGTTTTTATTGATCTTTGCCAAACCAATGAAAGGTCAAAGGTCACCCCCCCCCACACACACACACTCCTACTCTAAATATTTAAATATATTTCTTAACAAATATTTGCTCAAAATTTTATTTTTATTCGTACTAGCAAGAATATACACCCTCCACCAGGAGTAAGTATTTAAGTTTTAAAAGTAATGAAATATATTAAATTAGAAAGACTAAGGAAATTAAATAAGAATGCATATAAAAAGATAACACTTATTTCAATTATATCTTAATTGGTTTCTATATAAAATCATTCATAGGATTGATTTTAATACATTGGAGAATAAAAAAGAATAATAACACCAAGCAATCATTTATTTGCATACTGGTTTTGTTAAAACGTTCGGCTAGGAATCTCAAGGTTCTTGGTTCGATACTGGCCCCCGCCAACTCAGCGTATGAGTAGCACAGGGATCTGTGCGGTAAAGTAAGGAGCTGATGGTAGGTGTGGCGCTCCACCTCAGATGCTCAAATAATCTCCTTGGTCTAGCGCTAGTGAAAAGGGGGTAGACTCCCTCGCTGTCTGGCCGATACCGACATTAGGCCGTCCCGACGACTTTACTTACTTTGTTAAAACTATTATGCAAATTAACCACACCATATATTATGCAAACCTTTATTTGTTATTGATACATAAGACATATTGCAGGATTTTGAATGCACTAATAACATGGGCTGTTTTGAAGTAAATCTAACTCATTTTTATGGAAACATCTTTAATAAATAAGATTTATTCTATCTATTAATGATTTTGACTATAAACTTAGGCAATTCCTGATGGTAGAGTGACATAAGCAGTTACAGACAGACCGATACCAAATCTCCATTAAGATTTTTTTAAACACACACACACACACACACACACACACACACACACACACAACATAGTTGAATATTTTTGGAATCAGCCCAACTCTTATTTTACAGAATAAAATTAGTTTAAATTCAATCTTGAATCAAGTTGAACAACTGAGAAATTTATTAATTTTTGGGTCTAATTTCCCCTCTCATCTTGTTCCGTCCCCACCCCCTTTTCCTTTCTCTTATCACACAGTTCATGTCAGAAGTTATTTCTTTATATAATTCCCTGTATCCTGCTGTTTAGTTGAACAGTTGGGGAGGGGGTGTTAGAGAATTTGACCTAGAACATAAAGTGATAAAAAACAATGATAAGCTCAAAAAACAGGAGAAAGAAAAAAGAAAAGAAAAACTAATAATGAAAAGATTTCATCTAAGAATTTAGATAACTTAGACGATTAGAGATTTATGAGAAAATTTGAAAAGAAAGAAAATATTTTTAAAAAAAAGAAAAAAAAAAAAAAAAAAGAAAAGGAGGCAATGATAACATAAAAGAAAAATAAACTTGTATAAAAATCTATTATTCTTTCAATCTTATCAATAAATTAGGTTTATGAAAATATTTCTATTTTATGCTGAATTGTCTGCTTGGTTAGAAGATTAATGAAACAATATCTTATTATATTTGGTGTCTGTAACTAAAACTATGTCACAATACTCTCAGGAATTGCATAAGTTTACCAATGAGTATTTAATTTATAGTCAAAATCATTAATACATAGAATAAATCCTATTTATTAACAATGTCTTTATGAATTAGATTTACCTCAAAACAGCCCATGTTATTAGTGCTGCAATGTGTCATACATATCCTTAAGAAATAAAGGTTTACATAATATATGGTGGGTTAATCAGCATACTGGTTTTAACAAAACCAGGTTTAATAAATAATTACTTGGTGTTATAGATCTCTAATATTGTTTTATTCAGAAACATTAAAATCAATCCTATGAATGATTTTCTAGAGAAATCAATTAAAATATAATTAAAATAAGTGTAATCTTTTTATATGCATTATTTGATATTGTTAGTCTTTATTTCATTTCATTAAAACTTAAATACTTATACCCAGAGAGCGCATATTCTTGCTAGTCTACATAACTACAACAGGAAAGAAAATAGTTTCATGAGAGTTTTAGGGGCAAGAAGGTTTTTGAAAGTATTGTTGGTAGAGCTTAGTGACGTTTGGTATCATACATTAACCTATTTTTTAAAAATAGGTCCATTTGGATTATTTAGATTTTTCAGACTGTTGTGCTCATCTTTATTGTTATATACACATTTCCTTAAACCATTATACAAACTACATTTCTCGTCTTTTTTTTAATTTTTTTTTTAGCTACAATATGTATCTCTACATTTTTCAGCAGATGTTTTTTGGTTTTACTGCAAAATCCTAAAGAATAAAAGGTATCTCGATTAAAAGAAAGTCTAAACAATTTACCTCCCACCTGTGTACTTGTGCATGTAGAGATTCGTGTTCAGTGACCAGTATTCAGCTGTGGTGCAAGCAAAGTCTGTTCTGAGAATCCAAACTTGGTTTAAATAGCAGGTTGGGCTATTCCACTCGTGTATCTTGGCTAAGTCCATTCCCAGGATTCTCATTGGCTGCAAGTTTTACTCTGCATACTTTTATCCATATATACCCAATACTTAACTGGCAGTTTGTAAAGAGTATTTGATTACACAGTCTTTTTTTTTTTTTTTTTACTTGTCTGGTGACTGGACACTAGTCACAGCCTTCTTGTGAATGTGAGTATGATGTTGATTCTACAGTGCATTTACTAAGTTTTTGAACTTGTTTGAATATTTCTTTCAACGCTTGGGACTCATACAATTCCTGTATAATCACAAATATTGCAACATGCACAACGAAAATGTGATGAGAACAACTTCAGATCAATGATGTCTAATCTAACATGATCAACACCTGTAAGATGCGGTGACTGAGCATTCCATGACATGCAACACTCTACTTGGGCCCTTACTTAGCCTATACGAGCAGTCAGAAAGGACCCCCTCTAATCAATCAGCTAGTCACATCAAGCCTTAGCACCTATATGATTGTCCCAACCTTATTGCCCTAATAGCAAGCCCCCAACTCTTTATCATATATGTGCTACAAGGCTGTTGCTGAGGGTCTTAGTATCCTGGATATGACATTAAACTACCTGATGATGAAGTTCTAATTCTGAAGCTCTGGGGAGTGTGGAGTCCCCTTTCATCACTATTACTCCCAGGGAACTTGCTGTAAAAAATAATCCAATAGATATAAACACATAGAAATCACATTTAGAATGATTATTTTCTTTTCTTTTGAACCATATAAATATTTTTAAGATTGGACGAGAAAGTGCAAGTTGAACCAATTAAGGTTTGAATTTGTCAATGTCCACCAAAATCAGCTAAAGTGCTGGGATTGCTATTACTAACTAGGTATGTGAATTTATCTATCTAAACTGCTAGTCAATTCTATTTGAGTCGATTAAAAGTGAAAGTGAAAGTTAGAGCAGCAGCAGCAGTTGCCCTGTGAGCATGAAAGTAATGTTCATCTTTCTTTTCTCTTCTTTTGTTTGGTGATTTGCCCAAGATGCATGTTCATACACACTTTAAACAAATAAAACAAAACACTAGATTTGTCATCATCAATCAAATTAGGTAAATGCCAAGGAGATAAAAGCATTTACTTGAAGATAATCAAGTTGCTTACAAGTATAAGATTAAATTGATGTAGTAGAAGAGTATCTGGGGAGACCAGTGGCCACACTTTGGGAAACTAGATCTGCAACGATTAGAAAAACTTTTGCAGTTATGAAATTTTTTTTTTTTTTTTTTTTTTTAAAACAAAGATAAATTTTAATTATCTTTTAAATAAAATATGAATAAAATGAATTTTTTTAAAAATAGGAAAAAATAAAACTAAATAAAATTAAAAAAAGTAAATAACTAAAAAATAAGTATGTATTATTTGTCTGAATTTTTGAGATGAGACTTGGTATGTATTATTTTCATTTTTTGAACTGTTGTGTTTTTATATATCACAATAAAGATGAGGACAACAGTCTGAAATCAAAATAATAAAAAATAAGTGAATGAATAGTTAATGAAATAAATTTAAAAATTCAAAAAGGAAAAAAAATGAAAAAAAAAAAAAAAAAAAAAAAAAAATTAAATAAATAAAATTCTAAAAATAAATGAAATAAAATTTAAAAATGAATAAATATTCTCAATGAATCAATAGGTAATACCTCTACAATCAAAAGAAAAGGGTTTGTTTACATTTCACTGCCCGTTATAACCTGTTGTAATTCATTTTAACCTTTTATTAACCAATTTAAAAAACCCATTACTGAACACAATTCCAAGCTGATATTTATGAGAAAAGTTTAATTACACAAGTAGAATAAGGTGTGTAAGTAAAATACAGGTAGTTGAGAGCATAAAAGGCGTGTCTTTTTCAGCTATAAATAAAATATATATATATGCAGGTGTGTAGGTAATAGTTATCATTGTCATAGGAAATGGACTCGGTGACCAGAGTTAAAATCCTGGACGAGACTGTTTGCATTTCACATGGCACTAATACCATTGGGAAAGGTATAAATCCAACTATTCTCCTTCAGCCATGGTTAAATAGTAAGGCAGGCTAGGCTCTTTAACCCTGATTAGGTAACCAGTTTAGGAGAAAGAACATTCTGAATTTAAACCTGTTAAACTGTGCTTAAGAAATTGACCTTGTGTTGCATGCTACTCATGCAGAGGTGTTGGTAAATATATATAAATAAGATATAGTCAGGAAGTACGATAACAATCTAATGTATAAACATTGTTACTGATATATGTTAAAAATACAAACAGTACATGTGTATTTCAAAGATTAAACCAATCAACCAAGAAATCTGCTTAAGAAATTGACCTTGTGTCACATCCTGCTTGTAAAGACCCAAAATAAATATAATTAAAAGAAACATTGTTCAATTTTTTTAAATGGTAACTTTTGTGCTACCCTGTGTCCGCATATATATATATATATAAAATGTTGTTCTGGGTCCAATGGGAGAAAATTCAATATTTTATAAAAAAGAAGGTCCGCAAAATGTATTATGTTCTCAGAAAAAAATTTTTTATTCTTTTTATCTTACATATGCGACACGTGTTTCTGATCTGTTATCTTCTTCAGGCATTGAATTATTATTTTGGCAGAATATGTCCGATATTTGATAGGTTGTGTGTGTTTCTGCAAGTTTTCTATTATAATGTTATATATACATACTTTTCATCTACTTTTGTATTCTATTTTACAGGGAAGTCTCAAATGTCATCTGTGCAAACTCCAATTGACATTTAAGGACTGCCTCAAGGACACTTTGAAGAATACTGACATCCCTGTAGAGAACTGGGAGAAGTTAACTTTTAAAAGACCTAGCTAGAGAGCCACCATCTGCCAATCTGTGAAAGAATTTGAATCCAACCCGATTGTTAAGAAAAGGTGAATTTCAGTTCATCAATATCCAAAGTGGAGAAGTTCCAAAATGGAGTCAAAGATGTGGAAGAGTGTATCTCTCCAGGGCTGGTCTGGTGAGTCATATGAGAAGACACAACGATAGTGCCAAGTTCAACCAGCACTCATGTATGTCTACTATGTAGCAAATTCTTCAGAAGTCTCAGTGGACTGAAGAGTCATCTTTGTGCTCGCAGCCTCTCGGGTACATGCAAATGAATGAGAAAAAGACAGAAAAAGAAGAATTTATCTTAGTGATAAGCCTTCAAAATCAATCTATAACTACAAACCATATACATACATACATACATACATACAGAGAGAGAGAGAGATGCTGATAGGTACACATCCTGCGTCCCTGACACAATAAAATCATGTCTATGTGTCCCAGTGTTTTTCTTCCCTCACCATTTCAAGCTAACTGTAAATAAATTTTAATAGTTTCTTAGAAACGAATTTTACAGGATAGGTTACAAGGTAGGAGTTAGACGGCTGTTCCGGGGACTCATTCAAAGCAAATATATGCATCCCAAGACATACTAAATCAAAAAGCTATCGACATCACTGTGTGTGTGTGTGTGTGTGTGTGTGTATATATATATATATAATATATATATATATATATACACACACATATATATATGGTTTGTAGATTGATTTTGAAGGTTTATCACAATGTGAAGGAAGAAAAAGTAATGAGTAAATGAACAATACACTCGTTACCTTTTCTTTCTTCGTATTGTGATAGGCCTTCAAAATCAATCTACAAACCATATATATACACAATGTTTGAAACATACTTTTCATCTACCTTAATATTCTTTTACTTTCTAACTTCACCCCCCCCCGTCCTCTTTTCCTCTCCCTCAATATTATTATGGAGATTCCTCAATCAGAAAGCATAGACAATTCAAATTCAGAAGGATCAAAGTTCGGAGAAGTTACATATTACATAAAAATACTTAAAACCATATAACTGTGCACAAACAAATGTAGCCCTGTCAGCTGGGGCTTTAGAATGCACCAACTGAACCTCTGCACTAATCCAAGGTCAAAAAGTGTAAAGGTCACATATACAAATAAGCAAAATAATAGTATAGACAAAGTTACTTATATTGATAGATAGAAATGGCTACAAGTAAATTTATTGTAATCCACTTGAAGGTTGAATTTGTGACAATGAAATCATCTTAAAGATTTGATTACTGTCACAAGATACTACACTCCTTAACAGACATATTGAATCACTTTTAAATCAACAAATGTTAGAATTTGTTTTTGTTTTTTTTTTAGTCCAAAATACCTTTCTCTACAGCCACCTTTTTTGTTTTAGTTGGTTGCTACAAAACATGTCCATATTTGTTGGGAGATCTAATAATTAAGTCAATCTTTTTTTTCCCCAAGCAAATACATGTTTCAAATAACTATTCCTATTTAATAATAATCATTTCTTTGATTTGGTTTGTTTTACAGCATATATATATTTACCAACACCTCCACACGAGCAGGATGCAACACAAGGTCAATTTCTTAAGCGGAGTTCAACAAGTTTGAATTCAGAGTTTTCCTTCTCCTAGACTGGTTACCTAGCCATGGTTAAAGAGTCCAGTCTGCCCTGCTATTTACCCATAAGTGGATGGAGAATTAGATTCATACCTTTCCCAAGGGTATTAGCACCATGTGAAATTCCAACAGCATCGTCCAGGAATTGAACTCGCGGTGACGAATCCATTTCCTACGACTCTAACCATTAGACCACGCGCCTCCATACAGCATAGAAACCTTTCTGGGTCATTTAATGCAGACTAAATTTTGAAATAAATTCATTCTTAATGGTTACCCAATTCTTTTTTTATAAACAGATTTTTCTATTTAACCTATAGATGGGACCCTAACAGGTACTACCACTCCAGGTAAGAGTGGAACAGAGAGCAATGGTGATGAAGGGTTGCTCCACTTCTCTGCAGAGGTTCAAGTCAGCATATTCTGGACTGCTGATAGAGACTCTTTCCTTTTTAGCACAAATATATGATATATTAAATACATTTTTTATTATGAGTATAGTAATAACCCAACTGGGAAATCATTTTTAATAGTTTGACTGTTGATCAAACTATTGAAGATATCATTCAAAAAAATACAGATACACAGGGACAACCTGAGGAAGGCTGGAGGATACAGTAGCTGAAATGTTGTGTTTATATATATGACAATAAAGACGAGGACAACAGTCCGTAAAATCAAAATTATTCACATCAAGCCTCCTCTCAAAAATACAGACAAATAATGTTTTTTTTGTATATGCCAAGGAGTGAAACTAACTGTATTATAAATATCAACTTTTGAAAAGGGAACAAGACTGACCACATCCTCCTGGGGTGTCTATTGACATATTATCCTTTTAAGAACTTGAAAAAAAAATCTGTTTTAATTTATCCTTTATACCATCAACTAATTATTTTCTCTTCAGTTATTCTATACATGGAACCTGTGAATATACCACAGGATGATGATTTGATTATTACGTTTGATATGTTTACTTAAGAACTATTACTAAATAGTTCAATATGTAATAAAATGTATAATAATCTTCATTTAACTCTTTTTCACTCTTTTTTTCTTTCTTTTCATATTTTCATTATGTTCGATTGAAACAGATTAACATTATCGCTTCCATGTGCACACACTCTATCTTTCCCTTATTCTTTCTTTCTTATATTTTTTCTGTGTAGCCTGTCCTTTTTCTTGCCTTTCTTTCTTTCTTTATAATAAAAACAGAATGGTCCATTATTTAGCCAAGGTGACAACACTCATAAGAATTTGGCAGATGAGCAACACCATATAATCAGGATTTACATTCTTGCATTTCATCTTGGACAATTTGGATGGCCTCATTACTTAGCCGAGATGATGACATGCATAAGAAAGAAGAATTTGGTAGATAAGCAACACCAGATAAACTGGATTTACATTTTTGCATTTTATCTTAGACAATTTGGACGATCTCATTTTTAACCAGAGGGTGTTGCAAGATGATAACAGTCACATTTTTTAGGAACACCAGTATTATTCTATACAATAATACAAATTGGTTGAAACAGTTGGAAAATTCTCACTGATATTGAGATAACAACTTGCACATGTTCCATTTTGCCTTTACATGTTGAGATAAAATAAATACAACTTAATCTTTTCCTCTGAAGAAACAGTGAATGTGAATTCAGAAAAGTTTACATGTACGCATAGCAATGAGGGGTGGAAACTACTCTTATCATCAGAGGTTTGGATATACTAAAAAGCAAGTTTAGGTACCAAGGTACTTTAAGCATTGTAATCAATACTATCCTGAATTTGCAAAAGAAGAAGTCATCTGTTTGGAAGAAATCGGATTTCTTTTCAAGAAGTGGAAACACTTCTTGTTACAAGATAAACTCATCTTCTAATTTTGTTCTGAGTTTAAGACAAAATGTCTCAAATTAACAAAAAGAAACCAAAGAGTAAATTAAAATTGGTTTTGTGGTTTTTTTAAATTTTTTTTATTTTAACTATTATGACATTTAGCAAGAATATGCACCATCTGACATGCATAAGTATTCAAGTTTTAATGTAATGAAATATATTAAATTAAAAAGAGTAACAAAAATGCTTATAAAAAGATTTAAAGGTCTAGTGCTAGCAGTTTGGTTGATACCGACAATAGGACACTGCCAACATTATAAAATATATATATATATATCTCTGAATTTTTGAGATGAGGCTTGATGATTAGTATTATTTCAGGTCGGAGGGCACATCAGCCGAAACGTTGTACAGATAACAATGAAGATGAGGACAATAGTCTGAATAATACTAATATATATACATGCCTACATACACATACATTGGAATTAGTATCTATATATATATATAATATATATATATATATATTAATACATACATACACAATCAAAACTAGAACACCATAGTGAAATTTTTATTAGAGCAATACACTTAAAATCTTTTTAGAAAATAGAGCAATTTCCAGTTCAATTTGAAAGTGAATGATAATTGTGTGGGTGTCTTCAATGGAGGTAAATGTCAGTTTTTTATCATCCAAATTCTTTATGATATAACAGAGATAATCATTCCAATTTTGTCAGCAGAGGTTCACACTTAAAAGGCCTGTTAATAAAGATGTACACATATGTGACACACTTAGAAATTGTCCCCATAAAGGATATGAGATTATGAAAATAAATACAATCTCCACTTTGACACTATCGCGGAGTTATGCTTAACCTGCAAGTATTCTTTAAAAAAGTCTCTAAATAAGTTTTCAATTTGATAAGAAAGATCACCAAGTTGAAAGAAGTATTAAAAACAATAGAAGAAACTTAAAATATCTAAATGTCTTTC
This sequence comes from Doryteuthis pealeii, assembly GCA_023376005.1. Taxonomy (NCBI): domain Eukaryota; kingdom Metazoa; phylum Mollusca; class Cephalopoda; order Myopsida; family Loliginidae; genus Doryteuthis; species Doryteuthis pealeii. The sequence goes on from CM042142.1 coordinate 13,425,472, forward strand.
TCAAATAAAATGGTTATCTATCTATCTATCTATCTATCTATTCTATACATATATAAAGGGCAGTTGGTGTGTATGTATATATGTCAGGATAAAACTATGAAAATCTTTTTGTGCAAAAATAATGAAGATTTGAGTTATATTCTAAGATATTTAAAAATTAAAATATACATAGAAATAGCATTGAAATTCTACTTAAAAATGTCCAGAATATGTAAATCTCAAAAGTAAACAAATCAATACACCAGGAGGGGTGCGCCCCTCCCTCTACCCAGGCGATACTGGGTAACCGCTTCTACTATTAAGTAAATAATAAATCAGCTGGAGTAACAAAACAAAAAAAAATTGTTCCCAACAAAATAAAGAGCATTGTTTTATTTAAATTTCTTTATTAAAAATGTTATTACACGTCAAAGTCTTTTTCTAATTCTTGAGTGAGATAACAAAAAAACCTTGCAATGGTGTTAACATCTTAAAAACTGAAGATGAATTTTCCATGTGATGAAAAGAAACAAAGAATTTTTTGTTTTATGTCAACAACAACAAAAAAAATGTTCACTATGTCATTTATTTGCAGTTTGAAAATTGTGCAAGTGTCAGAAAAAGTTACATAAAAATTGTATTCAGTCACAGAGTTTTATAAAAATAGGCAGTGGATAAAGAGGAGAGGGAGGGGTTGGATATTTTAAGCTAACATTTCAAATATGACAACAATGAAACAGAAAGAAAATGAGCACAGGGAGAGAGAGAGAGAGAGAGAGAGGGAAAGAGTTAAGTAAATAAGAGAGTGGAGAGGGGGTATTTTTCCAGACATTGGGGGTAGAGGGTGAGGTTCCTATTCTGCTATGATTATTGGATCATTATGTCAGTTCAGTATGAAATGGTCATATTTACATGTTGGAGAAAGAATAGATAAAAAAAACCGGTCACAATCAGCAAATTTATACTAACAAAAGGTTAACTTGTGTGACCAGTTTAAAAAAAAATGGAGGGAGAACTCACAATATATTGATTTTTTTTTTTCACCTCCCTTTTTTGAGGGAGATTTATTTTTTTATTTTTTTAAGACTTGTCAAATTGTCAAGGACTTTTTTTTTTTCATTCATCAAACAACAAAACAACAAATAAGTTTTTCTTTTTGGACTTTTCTTTAAAGTTGTCATGAAACTAAATGCAATGCATTGATGCATGTAAAATACAAAGAAATATCAGAGATTTTCACCAGAAAACTAAAAGAAAGGAAAATACTTGTCTCAGAATTTTTAAAATCGATTTTGTCAGTAGAAATTAATGCAAACAGTTTGACAATTCAATGAGTTCAAAATTTTGCAATAAAAAACTCAAGATATCAATTAATCAATACTTTTTGAAAATAGTCAACATACCAACCAGATCAAAACTTAGTTAAAAAAAACAAAAAAAGAAAAAAAAAAAAAGGTGAATATAAAAGTTAAACATAACTATCTCCCCCCTCAAAAAAATTAGACCCATTTACATTGTTGTAAGAATACAAAATTTAATAATAAGCATAAAAGACAAAAGAAGAAACTTGTCTTTCTCAAATAAAATGGTTAGATTAAGTAAATGATAAATCACTGGAGTTTTTTTTTTTGGGGGGGGACAAAATAAAGGATTGTTTTATTTAGATTTCTTCATTAAAAATGTTATTACACGTTAAAAATTAAAATAAACTTCTGAAGTGTCCTATATTATTATAAAAATATTTAACTTTTAGGAAAATAGATGTCTTTGTTCATCAAAGTGTAACCAACTCTTCATTTTGTTAAACTAAAATAAATCAAAGATTAACCAATTCAAGATTAAAATAAAAAATTAAAAAATAAACTGAAAAAGCTTGTGAAATTTTTTTAAATATTCAACATAAATTAAATTATAAATATAAGAATTTAAAAAATAGAATAGAATTAAAAAAAAAAGTATGTAAATATTCAAAATACCAGGTCAAAGCTTCGTTAAAGAAAAAAAAAAAAAAAAAAAAGAGACCAGAGTAAAGTATCAGTTAAAGTTTCCCCACAAAAATTAAACCCATTTTAGAATGTTGTAAATTAAACAGAAAGAGGTAAAACATACAAAATTCAATCAACTATATTATTGTTAAATTATTGAACTTTTAAGAAAATGTCTTTGTTCATCATGTCTTTGTTAAAGAAAAAATAAATAAATTTTTAAAAATCGAAGAGTTGTCAATTTTATTGACATGGTTAACAAAGTAATTTTTAGTTAAATATAAACTTTAAAGAAATTAAAACTAACTAAAAGACTGTTTTTATGATAGTTACATCAATGTTTATGGTCGACAGCTGGAAGATGTTGTTTACATCCAATTCTAAAAGGGTGTATGTGGGATGGCGGTAGTTGGGGGTGAGAGAGATGTTGAGATGCCAAACATTTTGTGAATCACTCACAGTGCCACGGAAAAGAGAAATTGGGAACAGTAGTAGCAGGAAGAAGAAAGAGAGAAAAACGGGGGGGGGTAGGGACACAACATTGGCTCAAAATCATTCATTACTAAATAGAAATTGAATGAAAGGAAAAGCAAAAAAGGCTGGGGGGGGGGTGGAAACGGACAAACAACAAAAGATAAAGAATCGATTTTAAATGGGGGGGGGACAATAATATTTAAGTAAAAATGTCAGGGCAACACCGAATATCTTTTTTATCTACTTTTTGTTGCTAAAACATTTACATTCTGAAAATATAAATGAAGAAAAAAGAAAAAGTTGAAAATGGGTTTGACCCAGATGGGAGATATCAAAATTAGGTATTATTTTTATGATAATCTTTTAGTTTCCTAAGTACAATATAAAGAACCTTTGTTTTTTAATAATTTTCTTTAGAGATGCTAAAAATAAAGAAGTTTTTAAAAGTACCAATTTAAACATGTGCCGGTTCTACTTTGGTTACTAAAAGTAAAAGTTGAAAAGGAATAATAAAAATAAACTGTCAGTGATCACATCCATCTCCATAGAGGACCATTTCACACTCAGTCAGCAATCAATGTGACAACTTCTCCCTGATCTTCAATTTTTTTTTTTAAAGGTAAAGAAACAACTGAAGAAAGAAATTTATTTTTTGAATCAAGACAAAAAATGTCTATACGACCACTGACTGACAAACAGTGGAGATCGACAATAAATAAACAGAAATAAATCTTTTCACTTTAAATGCAAATTGGTTCCCGAGCTTGGTCTTGGTACGATGTCCGGAGGGAGGGGGTGATCAGAAAACAATTGTCTTTGTTATTGAATTCAAATATTCAATCATAATGATATTGACAACTTTAAAAAAAAAGGTATTCCAAGTTTTCGACTGTAAAATTTGTCTTTTTTTTTTTCTTTTTGATGAAAATAGCAAATTCAAAATTAAAGTTAATAGCAAAATTAAAAATGAAATTAACCAAATACTATTAATCGTACGCCTCGCATGATGTAATGGTTTTAAAAAATTTACTAGTGAGTTCGAGTCTCACCGGGTGCACCATACACCCGGCTTTGTACCACAAAGGTTAGCAAATAAATAACTAAATAAAATCAAAGAGTAGCAAATATTTTCAATTAGTAATTTAAAAATCAAAGTTTGAAAGAAAATAATAACAATAATAATATGATTAAATAATAATGATAATAATAACCTTGAGAAAAGACAATGTGAGAGAAAATAAAATAAATAAAATAATCATGACATTAACATTAAGTTTAAATTTCCATAATTTTAAATTAAGTACATTTCATTTTCTTATATTTATTAAATTAAACAGGTAGATATGACAAGTAAAAAAAAGGGGTGGATGAGACAAAGAAAAGGTAAAAACAAAAAAAAAAAGTTTGAAAAGAAAATTGTGGCGGACGAAAAGAAAAAAAAAAAAAAAGTTGCTCACCGTCAACGAAGTTGTATTTCCAAAAATTGATGATGACAGTGAAAAAGTTCAGGTGTCAAAATTTTAAGAAAACTACCGGTAAAATCCGTGGTCAGTCGACAATCGGTTGCAGTGGTTATTTTATTTTATGTAAAATAATATCCAAAAAGAGAACAGGGTAGTACGACAGGACAGGACGACAAAATACACAAGACAAGGGGGGGAGAGAATATATAAAGAGAAGCGAATAACAACCGACACTACAGTGCTTGATTTACACAATGATGACAATATTAAGGATTTTAAAAAAATATATCCAGTTCAGTGTGTGAAAAAAGTGGTGGGGGGAGGGAAAAAGAAAAAGTAAAAACTACAATGTTGACTTATATGTAAATATATATTTGATGATGAGTAGGTGGGTTTTGAAAAAAAAAAAGGAGCGAGCGAACGATTGAGTGAGAGGAGTTTTATCGGGAATAAACGTTAAACTGAAACTAAGAAGAAGAGGAGGAGAAAAATTAAGGTAAAAGGACTAAGGGAGGAAGGGGGGCGAGGTGATAGAAAAATGGACCAATCAAAACTCTTCCGACGAACAGTACGGAGGTCGGAGTGAGTGAGTCACCATTGCCTCTTCACATCGAAGAAGAGTTTAGGGGGTGAACAAGAGATAATAATACAAATTTAAGTCGAAAAGGTGGTTGTTGGGGATAGGAAATATACAAACAACAAACAAAACAAAAAAGATAAGAAGATATATAATCAGCAGGTTCGGGATTATCTATTAAATATATATTTTTAAGAAGTTGTAATAATAAGAAAGTATTTGTTAAGCCGGTTATTATTCAAAAATTGTACTTAACTTTTCTCATCGTATTTTTTTAAATTTTTTTTTTAGTAGAAAAGCAGATTTGGTTTGATCCCTGGGGTGTCAATGACCTGACCCTCATCAACACCTTTTTGTTTTCTTTAAAAAGGTAATAATCACGATCAATATAGTAGTAATTTTATTTCTTTAAAAATCAATAGTTTTACATTTTTAACAAACTTACCTAATGTAATATATTCCCATATAATCCAATATTTAGGTAAAGATCTTAAATCAATTTTTTAAAACACATCTTTAAACCCCATAATCGTAATAAAAAAAAAAGAGACAAAGAACATTTTTCAAGTTTAAATAAATGTGGTCAAGGTGTAGACATTAGTTTTATATAGTTTTACAGCGGGATTCTATAATTTCTATATCGACCAGGGCCAGAGAAATGGACATAATAGCATTCAATTCGGACAATGGGTGTGTAAATACTGCTAAAAATAATGTTCAACATTATACTATTTTTTTAATTTTTAAATTTGAAAGGAAAATAATCTTAAAAATGCAAAGGGCACAAAAAAAAAAAAAAATGTGTCCCAGGTTACTTGGAAAAATAGCCTATTACTTTTATTGTCTTTAGAATCTTATTGTACGACTAAAAGTTTCAGTTCCACTTCCATGTTCTCTGTACTACTACAGATAATTGGCTTCGCTTTCCCGGGCTTCCTGGACCACGTGGAAAAAAAATGTAGAAATTCAATACGATTTGTCTTTTGTATAGTAAGTTAGTGAGAAAAGAGTTTTTGTTTTCGTTTTTCTTTTCCAGGAAAAAAAAGGAGAGAGAGAGAGAGAAGAGAAAGAAAAAATACAAGGTGGGAGTTTTCTACTGTTTGTCTTCCGAGTTCTGGTCTAGAAAAAGAAAAGCACTTAAAAAGAAAATCAGGGGTCTGATTTTAGCCCCAAACATTACTCAGTTTTCATCCAACTTGTGAGAGAGAAGAGACAGGATTATTTAGATTAAGTTTTGTTTATTCAGTTGGAGACAAAAAAAGAAAAAGAAAAGTTGTTTTCAAAATGACTGGATTTTCTTTTCCAGGAGACTAAGATTTTACACCATTATTCCACTAGAGAGAAGTTTAGGTACAAAATCAAGTTTTAAAAAGAAAATGTGGAGAACCCCTTTATCACCATTACTCCCAGGTCCATTCTGATCCTGAGTGGTAGTACCTGTTAGGGTCCCATCTATGGGTTAAATAGAAGAAAATGAGTTTAAAAAATGTGTTTAAAAAAATGACTACCTATTAATAATGAATAAACAAAACGTCTTTGGTATAAAATAACTCAACAGGGGTTGACATGCCATAAAATTCAATCAACCAACCACCAAAATCAATAATAATTGTATTCAACAAATTTGCCGGTTTAATATTTCCTTTTTTAGTAAGCTTTGCTGGTAAGTCTGGAATACAGGTTAACTGCTTAAGGGTACCTGCTATACTTTAAGTGGCCACTCATTGTCACTTTTTAACTGGGGAAAACCGGTGTGTGTCATATTCATGACAATTCAACCTGCCTTTTTATGTGAAGAATCCAGGTAAAAATAAAAGTCACAAAAGGAAACCCCCCTACCTAAAAAAAAAAAAACACACAATCTAAAACCAAAAGTGTTTTTTGTTAAATCACTAACATCTCAGTTGAATTAAAAACATTTTTCTACAAAACTTTAACCCTAACCGACCACCATAAATTGTTTGCCCTGTTGGTTGGGACAGAAGAATATACAGGCAGCACCTCTGTAGAGGGGTAAGACCCCACCACAACCATTGGGACCACCTATTGGCCATGGTAGTGACTTGTGATGCTTCAGGACGGAATCATGCTGGATGAGCAGTCCATGACATGCAAGATTCCACTTTGGTCCTTACTTAGGCTAGATGGGCGGTCGGAGAGACCACCCCCAATCAATCGGTCACATCAAGCCTTAGCAGATATATGATTGTTCCAACACTCTTGCCCTTATGGCAAATCTCAACCCTTTTTATCATATATGCGCTAGAAGGCAATGGCTGAGGGTCTTAGTGTCCTGGGTATGACATTAAATTATCTGGTGAGGTTCCAATTCGGGAGTGTGGAGTACCGCTTCATCGCCATTACTCCAAGGTCTACCCTGACCCGGAGTGATAGTATCTGTTAGGGTCCCATCTATGGGTTAGAAGAAAATGAATATCCATTAAGAATGAATAAACGAAACCTCTTCGCATAAAATAACCCAACAAGTGTTGACACACTGTAAAATCCTACATGTCGTAATTGGATGCCTTCACGGAACTTCGAATTTAACCCTTTATTCAATCCACAGGAGTAGACTATTCTCATTCTGTTAACCATGAATGGTACAAGTGTTAAACTAAGTATTCTATGTTATAATTGCCCTTGGCTGGTATTGAACCTGCAACCTACAGATTGTCACTTAAAACTGTAACAACTCAACCCGTATATCCGTTGTGCCCTGTTATGTTGTTTTCTCCACTAGTATGGTTAGGTGAGACATTTTTTTTTTTTTTAAATCTCCAGTGACAACCAGATTTATTTACATGGTGGGCAACACTGATGTCACATGTGAGTTTTCATTTTCCTTATTTTAATCCATTCAGTAAATGAAAAGTCATGCAAGTGTCAAAAGGAGTGTTAGGTATTCAAAAACTTTCTTACTGACTCAAGTGAACATTGAATTGTCAAAGGTTGACGCACATTCTGTCCTAGGGCGGGGGTCCTGTGGCTTCGGCCTTGGACTGTTGATAAAATTAACAGCATTGATCCCAGGGGGCCATCCCCCCAGACAGCACCTGCCCCCTCGATTTAAAGCGGTAGGAATGGGTTTATTGCCCAGTGCCTGAGATGCCACCCTTGAGGAGGAATGATGAAGGAATCAACATTTTTTGCACCCACCTCCCATGAGGTTTGGTTCGTGGGTGGTTCACAATTAATAGGGCCTTGTGCCTGACCCGGATACATGGTAAATATCACATTATGGCATTAGATGATAGGAAACAATATTTTGTTTCAATATCTGAGATGAATTACAATGGATTAATTTACAGGATGGTCTGAAAGTCTTGTCACTACTAAATATTGTTTTAACCTTTATCATTTTAAGCTTTAATAATATATAAACTACCAGGACCTGGGATATACTCAGCTAAATACCACAGTATGATAATTCAATTATTACGTTTGATAGGTTTACTTAAGAGCTATTGCTAAATACTTCAATATGTAAAAAGTATAATAATCTTGATTTAACTCTCACTTTTTCTTTCCTTCTGTTTATTATGTTCAATTGAAACAGATTAGCATTATCGCTTCCATACGCACACCAACCTTCTCTCTATCTTTCCCTCTCTTTCTTTCTTATATTTTTCTGTGTAGCATGTCCCTTTTTTACCATTCTTTATAATAAAAATGGAATTAGGCTGAGGTGACAACACTCATAAGCAACATTAGATAATCAATATTTTCATCTTGGACAATTTGGACAGTCCCATTTTTAACCAGAAGGTATTGCAAGATGATAACGGTTGTACAATTAAGGAACACAAGTATTAATATCTAGATAAAATATCTAAAAAATATCAGCAGCTTTTGTAAGCAAAACAATGAAAGCATAATTGAACATGATGGCTAAACGAAGAAACTTTTATAAATATTTTATAGACTAGAATGATTGTAATAATATACTTTATACAAATCATAACCAATTAATGAAAAGAGCTTTTATTTTGTTTTCTTTTAGAAACTGCTGGGCCCCACCCAGGCTCACAAGATCCTAGATTGATATAGCAGCTGAAACTCCTTCTTATAGGCTAATGCTCATATCATCAGGGCCTTAAATAAATCAGTGTATAATAAAAGAAATAAAATATTAAAATCCTCTGCAAAGATTATTTACAAGACACAAATGGACACTTGTTTGGTTGGTTTTACAATATGTCAACCCTTGTTGGGTTACCAAAGACAGTCTTTTTGGCAAGAAATTATAGGAAGTATTCCAATCTAATACAAATAATTTGCACAACAGTTGTATGGTTTAAAGTATTCCTACCTAATAAAGTAAGTAAAGTCATTGGGGTGGCCTAAAGTCGGTATCAGCCAGACAGCGAGGGAGTCTATCCCCTTTTCTCTAGTGCTAGAGAGATTGTTTTGGCACCTGAGGTGGAGCACCACTCCTACCTTCAGCTCCTTACTTTACTGTACATATCTATGTTGTTACTCATACACTGAGTTGGCGAGGGTCGGAATCGAACCAGGAACTTCGAGGTTCCCAGCTGGACACTCTACCAACTGAGCTAAACTGTACAAATAATTGAAACAGTTGTATAGTTTCAAGTAACTAATAATAATCCTTAGTAAACAATTATAGCTACAAATAATTATTCTTAGTACAAGTAATCTACAGTTATATGGCATCAAATATTTCTATTGAATACAAATAGTTTTTAAATAGGTCTATATTTGACCTGTGGATTGGACCTTAACAAGTATTAATACTCTAAGTCAGAGTGGACCTTGGAGTAATGGCAATGAAGTAGTATTCCAAACTCCCCAGATCTCCAGAACAGGAGCCTCACCATCAGGACCCATGACACCCCCTTTTGGGGGAAGTCTTGACCCTCTGCAGAGAATACAGTTGGCATATTCTAAGCTCTGCTGAGAGGGTGGCAGATGCAATTTAGTATTATACTCAGGGTCACCTTATTTGGGGAGGGTTCTTACTCCTCTGCAAAGGATGCAGTTGGTGCGTGGTGTAATGGTTTCAGTTGTAGGAAATGGACATAACGAGTTCAAATCCTGGACGAGGCTGTTTACATTTCATGTAATGCTAATACCTTGGGAAAGCTATGAATCCAACTATTCTCCCTCCAGCTATGGATAAATAGTAGGGTTGAGTGGATTTTTTAACCTTGGTACAGCAACCAGTATAGGAAGGGAGAACTTTGAATTAAAATCTGTTAACCTCTGCTTAGAAATTAAGCTTGTGGCCCATCCTTTTGTGTCACATCCTGCTTATGTGGAGTGGTTGGTAAATATGAATATATATTTTTTAAGCCCTGCTGAGAGTGTGGCAGATGCAATTTAGTATCATACTTAGGGTCACCTTATTTAGGGAGGAGTCTTAGTCCTCTGCAAGGGACGTGGTTGATATATTCTAAGCCATGCCAACATTGTTACAAATGGACATAGGATAAAATGCTGAATTTATTTGTGAACAGGGAATTACTGAAACAGTATTTAGTTGAGCCGAGAGAAAGAAAAGAAAAAGAGAGAATGAAAGAAAAAAGAGAGATGAAAGAAAGAAGAGAGACTGAAAAGAAGAAGAGAGACTGGAAAGAAAGAAGAAGAGAGAAAGAAGAAGAGAGAGAAAGAAAGAATGAAAGAAAAAGAGAGAATGAAAAGAAAAAGAGAGAAAGAAAGAAAAAGATTTTTATGTTTCAAATGCATCTGCAGTCGGACCCTCAACAAAGTCTTTATCAGATGATTAATATGCCTTTTTGATATGGTTTGACGGGGGGTGGGGGGTGGAGGGTCTTAAACATTTAAACCAGGACACCCTAGTACTATCTCACAATACCACCAGACTGTCCGTTAGCAATTGTGCGCCTTTTAATACGTCTGCCCCCAATGAATATATTTTCTTACTCGTTTTGGGGGCTTGCAACATTTTTCTTTGAAAGTACTTCAAATATTTAGAAGATTGAAATAGCCATGAATTCATGACATTACATAATAGATAAAACTCCCATTGCCTACACATTTCAATTGAATAAAAGAGAAAAAAAATTATTAGAAACCTCGCTAAATTTTTCCTAGTCTTCCATCCCCACCCCTAAATATAAAATAGGCAATGTTATACATATTAAATGTGCAGAGATTACAAGTAGACTGTGAATTCAGGGGCGTAAATTTTAGCATAGTCTACTGGACAGATGTTAGTGGAATATGAAATGAAGTCCAATGTATATATTTTTAATTTCTCAACCGAGATTAATACTTTTAATAAAAATCAAACTCTAAGGAAAAGACAACTTAATTCATTTAGAAGTTTTTAAAAGAATTAAACAACAGCATTAATTGATGTTATATAGATTTAGAGTTGTTGCATAGTGATTCAGTTATACATTTTTTTACCTCAAAACTGCAAAAGTGGACTGTTTGAAGTTTTTTTTTTAAATTTTTTCTTTTATTGTTACTCTGAAATAGAAATATCGTTAAATACTCGGCAAAATTACCAGTGAATAGTAATTTTTAGTTTCTTTCAGTATGGTTATTGATAAGTTTATAATACCAATTTCCTTAAAATAATGCTGAGGTCAAAAAAGTGTATAACTGAATCATTATGTAACTGGATTATTTACAGGATGGTCTGAAAGTCTTGTCACTACTAAATATTGTTTTAACTTTATATTTTAAGCTTTAATAATATATAAACTACCAGGACCTGGGATATACTCAGCTAAATACCACAGTATGATAATTCAATTATTACGTTTGATAGGTTTACTTAAGGCTATTGCTAAATACTTCATATGTAAAAAGTATAATAATCTTGATTTAACTCTCACTTTTTCTTTCCTTCTGTTTATTATGTTCAATTGAAACAGATTAGCATTATCGCTTCCATACGCACACCAACCTTCTCTCTATCTTTCCTCTCTTTCTTTCTTATTTTTTCTGTGTAGCTGTCCCTTTTTTACCATTCTTTATAATAAAAATGGAATTAGGCTGAGGTGACAACACTCTAAGCAACATTAGATAATCAATATTTTCATCTTGGACATTTGGACAGTCCCATTTTTAACCAGAAGGTATTGCAAGATGATAACGGTTGTACAATTAAGGAACACAAGTATTAATATCTAGATAAAATATCTAAAAATATCAGCAGCTTTTGTAAGCAAAACAATGAAAGCATAATTGAACATGATGGCTAAACGAAGAAACTTTTATAAATATTTTATAGACTAGAATGATTGTAATAATATACTTTATACAAATCATAACCAATTAATGAAAAGAGCTTTTTATTTTGTTTTCTTTTAGAAACTGCTGGGCCCCACCCAGGCTCACAAGATCCTAGATTGATATAGCAGCTGAAACTCCTTCTTATAGGCTAATGCTCATATCATCAGGGCCTTAAATAAATCAGTGTATAATAAAAGAAATAAAATGTGTCCCAGGTTACTTGGAAAAATAGCCTATTACTTTTATTGTCTTTAGAATCTTATTGTACGACTAAAAGTTTCAGTTCCACTTCCATGTTCTCTGTACTACTACAGATAATTGGCTTCGCTTTCCCGGGCTTCCTGGACCACGTGGAAAAAAAATGTAGAAATTCAATACGATTTGTCTTTTGTATAGTAAGTTAGTGAGAAAAGAGATTTTTGTTTTCGTTTTTCTTTTCCAGGAAAAAAAAGGAGAGAGAGAGAGAGAAGAGAAAGAAAAATACAAGGTGGGAGTTTTCTACTGTTTGTCTTCCGAGTTCTGGTCTAGAAAAAGAAAAGCACTTAAAAAGAAAATCAGGGGTCTGATTTTAGCCCCAAACATTACTCAGTTTTCATCCAACTTGTGAGAGAGAAGAGACAGGATTATTTAGATTAAGTTTTGTTTATTCAGTTGGAGACAAAAAAAGAAAAAGAAAAGTTGTTTTCAAAATGACTGGATTTTCTTTTCCAGGAGACTAAGATTTTACACCATTATTCCACTAGAGAGAAGTTTAGGTACAAAATCAAGTTTTAAAAAGAAAATGTGGAGAACCCCTTTATCACCATTACTCCCAGGTCCATTCTGATCCTGAGTGGTAGTACCTGTTAGGGTCCCATCTATGGGTTAAATAGAAGAAAATGAGTTTAAAAAATGTGTTTAAAAAAATGACTACCTATTAATAATGAATAAACAAAACGTCTTTGGTATAAAATAACTCAACAGGGGTTGACATGCCATAAAATTCAATCAACCAACCACCAAAATCAATAATAATTGTATTCAACAAATTTGCCGGTTTAATATTTCCTTTTTTAGTAAGCTTTGCTGGTAAGTCTGGAATACAGGTTAACTGCTTAAGGGTACCTGCTATACTTTAAGTGGCCACTCATTGTCACTTTTTAACTGGGGAAAACCGGTGTGTGTCATATTCATGACAATTCAACCTGCCTTTTATGTGAAGAATCCAGGTAAAAATAAAAGTCACAAAAGGAAACCCCCCTACCTAAAAAAAAAAACACACAATCTAAAACCAAAAGTGTTTTTTGTTAAATCACTAACATCTCAGTTGAATTAAAAACATTTTTCTACAAAACTTTAACCCTAACCGACCACCATAAATTGTTTGCCCTGTTGGTTGGGACAGAAGAATATACAGGCAGCACCTCTGTAGAGGGGTAAGACCCCACCACAACCATTGGGACCACCTATTGGCCATGGGTAGTGACTTGTGATGCTTCAGGACGGAATCATGCTGGATGAGCAGTCCATGACATGCAAGATTCCACTTTGGTCCTTACTTAGGCTAGATGGGCGGTCGGAGAGACCACCCCCAATCAATCGGTCACATCAAGCCTTAGCAGATATATGATTGTTCCAACACTCTTGCCCTTATGGCAAATCTCAACCCTTTTTATCATATATGCGCTAGAAGGCAATGGCTGAGGGTCTTAGTGTCCTGGGTATGACATTAAATTATCTGGTGAGGTTCCAATTCGGGAGTGTGGAGTACCGCTTCATCGCCATTACTCCAAGGTCTACCCTGACCCGGAGTGATAGTATCTGTTAGGGTCCCATCTATGGGTTAGAAGAAAATGAATATCCATTAAGAATGAATAAACGAAACCTCTTCGGCATAAAATAACCCAACAAGTGTTGACACACTGTAAAATCCTACATGTCGTAATTGGATGCCTTCACGGAACTTCGAATTTAACCCTTTATTCAATCCACAGGAGTAGACTATTCTCATTCTGTTAACCATGAATGGTACAAGTGTTAAACTAAGTATTCTATGTTATAATTGCCCTTGGCTGGTATTGAACCTGCAACCTACAGATTGTCACTTAAAACTGTAACAACTCAACCCGTATATCCGTTGTGCCCTGTTATGTTGTTTTCTCCACTAGTATGGTTAGGTGAGACATTTTTTTTTTTTTTAAATCTCCAGTGACAACCAGATTTATTTACATGGTGGGCAACACTGATGTCACATGTGAGTTTTCATTTTCCTTATTTTAATCCATTCAGTAAATGAAAAGTCATGCAAGTGTCAAAAGGAGTGTTAGGTATTCAAAAACTTTCTTACTGACTCAAGTGAACATTGAATTGTCAAAGGTTGACGCACATTCTGTCCTAGGGCGGGGGTCCTGTGGCTTCGGCCTTGGACTGTTGATAAAATTAACAGCATTGATCCCAGGGGGCCATCCCCCCAGACAGCACCTGCCCCCTCGATTTAAAGCGGTAGGAATGGGTTTATTGCCCAGTGCCTGAGATGCCACCCTTGAGGAGGAATGATGAAGGAATCAACATTTTTTGCACCCACCTCCCATGAGGTTTGGTTCGTGGGTGGTTCCACATTAATAGGGCCTTGTGCCTGACCCGGATACATGGTAAATATCACATTATGGCATTAGATGATAGGAAACAATATTTTTGTTTCAATATCTGAGATGAATTACAATGGATTAATTTACAGGATGGTCTGAAAGTCTTGTCACTACTAAATATTGTTTTAACCTTTATCATTTTAAGCTTTAATAATATATAAACTACCAGGACCTGGGGATATACTCAGCTAAATACCACAGTATGATAATTCAATTATTACGTTTGATAGGTTTACTTAAGAGCTATTGCTAAATACTTCAATATGTAAAAAGTATAATAATCTTGATTTAACTCTCACTTTTTCTTTCCTTCTGTTTATTATGTTCAATTGAAACAGATTAGCATTATCGCTTCCATACGCACACCAACCTTCTCTCTATCTTTCCCTCTCTTTCTTTCTTATATTTTTCTGTGTAGCATGTCCCTTTTTTACCATTCTTTATAATAAAAATGGAATTAGGCTGAGGTGACAACACTCATAAGCAACATTAGATAATCAATATTTTCATCTTGGACAATTTGGACAGTCCCATTTTTAACCAGAAGGTATTGCAAGATGATAACGGTTGTACAATTAAGGAACACAAGTATTAATATCTAGATAAAATATCTAAAAAATATCAGCAGCTTTTGTAAGCAAAACAATGAAAGCATAATTGAACATGATGGCTAAACGAAGAAACTTTTATAAATATTTTATAGACTAGAATGATTGTAATAATATACTTTATACAAATCATAACCAATTAATGAAAAGAGCTTTTATTTTGTTTTCTTTTAGAAACTGCTGGGCCCCACCCAGGCTCACAAGATCCTAGATTGATATAGCAGCTGAAACTCCTTCTTATAGGCTAATGCTCATATCATCAGGGCCTTAAATAAATCAGTGTATAATAAAAGAAATAAAAATATTAAAATCCTCTGCAAAGATTATTTACAAGACACAAATGGACACTTGTTTGGTTGGTTTTACAATATGTCAACCCTTGTTGGGTTACCAAAGACAGTCTTTTTGGCAAGAAATTATAGGAAGTATTCCAATCTAATACAAATAATTTGCACACAGTTGTATGGTTTAAAGTATTCCTACCTAATAAAGTAAGTAAAGTCATTGGGGTGGCCTAAAGTCGGTATCAGCCAGACAGCGAGGGAGTCTATCCCCTTTTCTCTAGTGCTAGAGAGATTGTTTTGGCACCTGAGGTGGAGCACCACTCCTACCTTCAGCTCCTTACTTTACTGTACATATCTATGTGTTACTCATACACTGAGTTGGCGAGGGTCGGAATCGAACCAGGAACTTCGAGGTTCCCAGCTGGACACTCTACCAACTGAGCTAAACTGTACAAATAATTGAAACAGTTGTATAGTTTCAAGTAACTAATAATAATCCTTAGTAAACAATTATAGCTACAAATAATTATTCTTAGTACAAGTAATCTACAGTTATATGGCATCAAATATTTCTATTGAATACAAATAGTTTTTAAATAGGTCTATATTTGACCTGTGGATTGGACCTTAACAAGTATTAATACTCTAAGTCAGAGTGGACCTTGGAGTAATGGCAATGAAGTAGTATTCCAAACTCCCCAGATCTCCAGAACAGGAGCCTCACCATCAGGACCCATGACACCCCTTTTGGGGGAAGTCTTGACCCTCTGCAGAGAATACAGTTGGCATATTCTAAGCTCTGCTGAGAGGGTGGCAGATGCAATTTAGTATTATACTCAGGGTCACCTTATTTGGGGAGGGTTCTTACTCCTCTGCAAAGGATGCAGTTGGTGCGTGGTGTAATGGTTTCAGTTGTAGGAAATGGACATAACGAGTTCAAATCCTGGACGAGGCTGTTTACATTTCATGTAATGCTAATACCCTTGGGAAAGCTATGAATCCAACTATTCTCCCTCCAGCTATGGATAAATAGTAGGGTTGAGTGGATTTTTTAACCTTGGTACAGCAACCAGTATAGGAAAGGGAGAACTTTGAATTAAAATCTGTTAACCTCTGCTTAGAAATTAAGCTTGTGGCCCATCCTTTTGTGTCACATCCTGCTTATGTGGAGTGGTTGGTAAATATGAATATATATTTTTTAAGCCCTGCTGAGAGTGTGGCAGATGCAATTTAGTATCATACTTAGGGTCACCTTATTTAGGGAGGAGTCTTAGTCCTCTGCAAGGGACGTGGTTGATATATTCTAAGCCATGCCAACATTGTTACAAATGGACATAGGATAAAATGCTGAATTTATTTGTGAACAGGGAATTACTGAAACAGTATTTAGTTGAGCCGAGAGAAAGAAAAGAAAAAGAGAGAATGAAAAGAAAAAGAGAGAATGAAAAGAAAGAAGAGAGACTGAAAAGAAGAAGAGAGACTGGAAAGAAAGAAGAAGAGAGAAAGAAAGAAGAAGAGAGAAAGAAAGAATGAAAGAAAAAGAGAGAATGAAAAGAAAAAGAGAGAATGAAAAGAAAAAGAGAGAAAGAAAGAAAAAGATTTTTATGTTTCAAATGCATCTGCAGTCGGACCCTCAACAAAGTCTTTATCAGATGATTAATATGCCTTTTTGATATGGTTTGACGGGGGGTGGGGGGTGGAGGGTCTTAAACATTTAAACCAGGACACCCTAGTACTATCTCACAATACCACCAGACTGTCCGTTAGCAATTGTGCGCCTTTTAATACGTCTGCCCCCAATGAATATATTTTCTTACTCGTTTTGGGGGCTTGCAACATTTTTCTTTGAAAGTACTTCAAATATTTAGAAGATTGAAATAGCCATGAATTCATGACATTACATAATAGATAAAACTCCCATTGCCTACACATTTCAATTGAATAAAAAGAGAAAAAAAATTATTAGAAACCTCGCTAAATCTTTTCCTAGTCTTCCATCCCCACCCCCCTAAATATAAAATAGGCAATGTTATACATATTAAATGTGCAGAGATTACAAGTAGACTGTGAATTCAGGGGCGTAAATTTTTAGCATAGTCTACTGGACAGATGTTAGTGGAATATGAAATGAAGTCCAATGTATATATTTTTAATTTCTCAACCGAGATTAATACTTTTAATAAAAATCAAACTCTAAGGAAAAGACAACTTAATTCATTTAGAAGTTTTTAAAAGAATTAAACAACAGCATTAATTGATGTTATATAGATTTAGAGTTGTTGCATAGTGATTCAGTTATACATTTTTTTACCTCAAAACTGCAAAAGTGGACTGTTTGAAGTTTTTTTTTTAAATTTTTTCTTTTATTGTTACTCTGAAATAGAAATATCGTTAAATACTCGGCAAAATTACCAGTGAATAGTAATTTTTAGTTTCTTTCAGTATGGTTATTGATAAGTTTATAATACCAATTCCCTTAAAATAATGCTGAGGTCAAAAAAGTGTATAACTGAATCATTATGTAACAACTTTAAATCTATACATCAATTAATGCTGTCGTTTAACATGTTTTAACATTTAAATGAATAAACGTATTAAGTTATGCTTTCCTTAGAGTCTCATTTTTATTAAAAGTATTAATCCCGGTTGAGAAATTAAAGATATATACATTGGACTTCATTTTATATTCCACTAACATCTGTCCGATAGACTATGGTAAAAAAAATTATGCTCCTGAATTCATAGTCTACTAAGATTACATACACATGAACGTTTTCATAATGACATCAATATCAACTCCTGCCTCTACTCCTGTATCTAGAAATAAGAAACTTGTGTGTGTGTGTGTATATATATATATATATATATATATATATGCATACACACACACACACCAATGAAAAAATAAAATTACAACATTCTGAAAGATGCTGCTGATTTTAACTTTAGTGCAGTATATATATGCTTGGAGGAAGTAGATATTCAGATAAAATCTTTTAAAGTCTTTGGCTATCTTTTGAATGTAATGCAGTAGTACTTACTTACCATCTGTAGAATCATTTGAATATAAGAGTAAAAGTCTGTGTTAATACCAGAGTGGCAGAGTCAAAAATTATAAGCTTCGACTCCAACTCCTAGGATTCCTATAATTCTGACTCCAACTCCTTAAAATAAAATTATTTTCCTGACCTCCAACCAGGCTGAATTGACACAAGGTCTTTTTATGTGGAGATATTTTGGGGGGGAATCTAGCGAGGATCGAACTCGCTTTTTAGTAATAATGGATCTTGTAAGACTAGTTTGCTAACCATTACACCACAACGGGATGCCTCCTACTCTTTAAAATAATTAGAATTAAGTTAGCTGTTTTGCCTTTGTTGACAGTGTAACTAAAATAATTTTACTAAAAAAAATTATTCTATCATTGTAATTTGACACATGCTCTACACAATGGTGTGAGCCTGGCTCTATTTCACACCATGTTGCATCATGTTTTATAAGATAAATTTGTGAAATTATGTATTTTTGATAAATTTATATATCTGTAAATCTTTAAGAAAAATAAATGAATATGTTAGATGTTTTCTTTTTCTCTAACACTTTCTCATGTCGCATTTCATATTGAAAAGATTTCCAATACTGTTTAGATAACACTTTTTTCATCCTAAAGTCCTGATGATGATTAAAAAAAAAAAAAATGTTTTAACATCGACTTCACCATCTATAATAAATGTCTTTTTGGAATATTTTGTTTTTTTCTACTTTCTACATACAGTCTGGTTTATTTCGATATATGTCCATATATATATATATATATATATATATATTATAAAATGGGTACAAGAGATAACCTACTCGAGTTTCACCATAAGGATCTTCAGTGATAAATCCACTGAATTAATCGAGGTACTGATTAATTGCAGTCGATCACACGTGTGTGTTGAATTTTGCACCTCCCAACCATCGTGCCCATATTCACTGGTAAGTCAATTTTTATCTTTATAAATAAATAAATAAATAAATATATACACACACACACACACACACACACACACACACACACAGAGAAGAAATTTATTAACATGTCAACACTTAGATATCAATTCGCTTCTTTTGTTTAGCAATTTATTTTCTACATGATTTCTACATAAAATCTGTTGCTACAAAAGAAATCAAACAAAATGTTAGAGTAATTTTTGTTCATGCTAAACTTCCTAAAACTCTGGTAACACCTCATGTCTGTGGAGAGACACTAAAAATTAGTCCTGTTATAAAACTAAGTAAAAAAAATAAATGCAACTGTACCCTAGAGATGTTGAGGAGTATAAGAACACAGCTAAACCACATGTGATGGTGTTGCAGTTTCAGAGGCAAATAGGTTTTTATGCAGTGGACTTTCTTAAGTAGAATTTCAATCCCATTTCAATGTATATTTTGGTTGTTAAATCTCTTCGATTATAAATCAAATCTTCATAATTTTTGCACAAAAAGGCAAGAACTGGTGATATTTTATGTGTTTACTTTGTTGTCTATTTGTTTTATTTTTGTAATTTCCTCCAGACATACATACCCACCCACTGTTCTTTAAGGGCCGGTTTAGCTCAGTCAGTAGAATGTTCAGCTAGGAATCACAAGGTTCCTGGTTCGATACCGGCCCTCACCAACTCAGCCTTTGAGTAGCACAGGGATCTGTGCAGTAGAATGAGGAGTTGATGGTAGATGTGGTGCTCCACCTCAGACGCTAAAATAATCTCCCTGGTCTAGCACTTGCTAAAAGCAGATAGACTCCCTCGCTGTCTAGCTTATACCGACATTAGGCCACCCCATCAATGACTAGATATACATATTTACCAACCCCTCCATATAAGTAGGATGTGACACATGGTCAATTTCCTTCTCCTAGACTGGCTGCCTTAACAAGATTAAAGAGCTCAATCTACCCTACTATTTACTCATAGCTGGGTGAAGAAGAAGAAAAGAATCCATTCCTCTCATTAGCACAAAGTGAAATACAAACAACTTTATCCAGGGTGTGAACTCTACTTAAACATTATACAATCAAAACAGATATAATTAGGTATTATACATTACCAACCTCTACAGCATTGAAACTGTAACCAAAAATAAAAGTGACCAAACTTTGATAAAGGATTTCAATCCTTAACTAGAGAGGAGAATCAAAAAAGTCAAAAATATTTATTTTCTGCTTTAATATTAAATTTCAAAAAAAAAAAAAAAAAAAAAAATCTATTAAATCTACAAAGAGATCTGCAAGGGAAAATAAACATTTTACTGTGGTAATTTTAGAGAGAAAAAAAAATACAGATTTCTTTCTTTTTTTTCTTTTTGTGTGAAAGCATCTAATTTGTTCCCCTGAGGGAGGAAGACCCCCGCCCCCCATTGGGTTTCATCAATCAGTCAATGTTCAACAAGTCAAACAAAGAATAACTGATGAAGGCCACTAAACAAGTGCCCCTGCCCCCACCCTCCTCCTCCTCACACCTGCAGACTCCTAAGCATTATAAAAATATGAAAAGCCAACAATCAAGTTCTGATATTTAATCTCCCAAGATTACA
The DNA here is from genome assembly GCA_023376005.1 of Doryteuthis pealeii. NCBI lineage: Eukaryota > Metazoa > Mollusca > Cephalopoda > Myopsida > Loliginidae > Doryteuthis > Doryteuthis pealeii. The sequence continues at coordinate 13,446,276 of CM042142.1, forward strand.
AGTCAGCTAGAAGAGATGGAAAGTTAATCAGACAACAAGTCAAACACTAAATATAGAAAGGTACACACACACACACACACACACACACACACACACACACACAAATAAAGTAAAAAAAAAAAAGAGGAAAGAAGAAGAGAGAAGCTTTTAAGATGTTGGGGATCAGAAGACTTTACAATTTTCTCTTCATCTTTCCTTAGAAATACCTGAACTAACATGCCTCAGTCATTTGCTTTAAAAAGATTTCCTATAAGCCTTCAATGTCCCACTTAGAAAATAAGATTATGTCTAAGATTCATAGTTTTTTATAATAATTTCTATATAAATTTATATAACGACTGCAGTTTAAACAGTAGTATTGCATCCAACAAAGCCTTCATCAGATGAGGACTGTTTTCAAGCATGGTTTCAGGGCCAAGGCATCATTATCATTAACCCAGAGTGCCCCAGCAGTATTCACAATACCACCAAACTTTGTTGGTTTGTCATCACTCTGTGGGATTGCCATATCCATGTTGATGCAGTTAAAGCCTTATCTTGGAGCTTTTTTATATATTTCCTCTTGTCGAGAAAAGTCCAAGTTTAGTCAAGAATGCAGAGGTTTAGTTGGTAATGATTCCTCAGCATCTGATTTTGATAGGAAATACATTTGTTATCCAACCATTTCTGACACGTTCTTGTAAATTTTCATATTTTTACAACTTACACTAATGTGCCCAGTCGAGGTTTTCCTTAAAAGATACTGTTAACTCAATGAAGAAAACTTTTTAAGCTTAACAGACCAGCTAAATATCTAAAATGCAAATTCATAAATACACTAGCAGGACCTGTAGATATACCACAATATGATAATTATTACGTTTGATATGTTTAGTTAAGAGCTATTGCTAAATACTTCAATAAGTACAAACTATAATAATGGGCCGGGTTAGCTTAGTCGGTAGAGCGTTCGGCTAGAAACCACAAGATTCCTAGTTCCATACCAGTCCTCGCCAACTCGTATGAGTAGCACAGGGATCTGTGCGGTAAAGTAAGGAGCTGATGGTAGGTGTGGCGCTCCACCTCAGATGCTAAAACAATCTCCTTGGTCTAGCGCTATTGAAAAGGGGATAGACTTGCTCGCTGTCTGGCTGATACCGACTTTACTTACTTTTATAATAATCTTGATTTAATTCTTTATCACTTTTTTTTCCCCATTTCTTTTCATTATGTTCGATTGAAACAGATTAGTGTTATCGCTGCCATCCACTTACCTCCTCTCTCAATTTTCCCTTTTTCTTTTTTTCTTATATTTTTTCTGTGTAGCATGTCCCTGTTCTTCCCTTTCTTTCTTTATAATAAAAACGGAATGGTCCATTATTTTGCGGAGGTAACAACACTCATAAGAAATACAAATTCAGAGGATAAGCAACACCACATAATCAGGATTGACATTTTTTGCATTTCATCTTAGGCAATTTGAATGGTCTCATTTTTAACCAGAGGGTGTTGCAAGATGATAATGATCATGTTTTGTAGAAATACGAGTATTAATATTTATAAATACGTTTTTTTTTTAAACATAAATAATGTGAAAAAGACAAAAAAAAAGAAAAGAAAAAAAGAAAAGAAAGTAGACTGGTTAAAAAAGAATTAAACATTTCTTATTAGTATAAAATTGTTTAATCAATAAAACATTTTATAATAAAAGAAAAATACAAAAAGACTAATCAGAAATAGATAAATACAAAAAGACTAAAAAAAGGAAAAAAAAGAAGATAAATGCACCAATAAGATATTGGATATTGATCACTTAAAAAGAATTAAAATTAAAAGATTTAATCATAATGATTGAGAAAGAAAATTATAGATTTATTTATTCATTAACTCAGGATAAAATTACTATGATAATTTATCTCTGCAATTTTATGTCTCTAAAAGAGAATAGATAAAATAAAGTGAGAAATGGTCTATTTATTATCTATCTGTATATTAGCAAATTCTCATTATGTGTCTGTGGATGTGTGTGTGTGTGTGTATGTATATATATATATATATATATACATACACACACACACACATATATATATACAGTGATGCTGATAGCTTTTTGATTTAGTGCATCCTGGGATACACGTATTTGCTTTGAATGAGTCCCCAGGAAAATGTATGGGTCGCAACTAAAGCCGTCTAACTCCTACCTTTTAACCTATTCTGCGTAATTCGTTTCTAAGAAACTATTGAAATGTATTTACAGTTACCTTGAAATGTTGAGGAAAGAAAAAAGACAAACACTTGGACGCATGGATGATTTTACTGTGTCCTTTTAGATTTTTGTGCGTCAGGGACACAGGACACATATCTATCAGCATCTCTCTCATATATATATGTATTGTAGATGATATGGGTGCTATATTTCCAAGGACACAGGGCTCAATATCATTGATAGAGCATTTATATTTGAGTTAAGGTCACATGGACATGGAGTCAACACCTGGTTACTGATAGTTTCTCACATATGCAATCTTCAGACCAACTCTGAATTGGTCTGAAGACCACATAGGTGAGAAACTATCAGTAACCAGGTGTTGACTCCATGTCCAACTTACCTGCTCTGTTATTTTAGCATTGAGCACCTTCATATACCAATACTTTTCTTATTCATTCTCCATTCATTTATATATATATATATATACACAGAATGAGAATTTTATGTGTGTATGCATGCACACTTAGGTGGATGAACAAATCATTTTAAAAACATTTTTCTTAAATAAAGTGCTCAAATGCTGGTTAGTAGAGCAGGATAAAACTGAAAATAAATTATCTCACCTCGTCATAATTTGGCTTTATTACTAAAAGTTTAATGGATTTGAAAAAATAGAATCATCAAATGAAACATATCCTTATCCATCTTAAGGAGATTAATATTTAGATTTACAGCTCAAATGAATAAATAATTATTTTGAGCTTTTGATGGGTGAAGGATCAAATTGTTTTAAAAACGTTTTTTTTACTGAACCAAGTGCTCAAATACTGGACAGTTGGTTAGCTGGATTTTACAGCATGTCAACCCTTGCAGGTAGTCTAATTGGAGGTGCAGTCAGCATATTCTATAGCCCCACCCAACGGGGGGGGGGATACTGGCCAGAAGAGCAGGATAAAACCGGAAATATAGCTTTATACCTAAAAGTTTCATGCATTGAAAATAAAAATACCAGCAAAAAGCACACACTATAGGACTTTTATTAGAGCAATATACTTAAAATGCTTAGGGAATATATCAATTTACAGTCTAATTTGCAACTGGATGTTAATTTTGTGAGGTCTGATTCCACACTGAATGACATTTTTTAAATTATCCAAATTCTCAATATAATGTTGAGAACTGTGAAATTCAAATTCAAATCCTTCACTCTTTCCTAAATATCACAAACCGCTATTAAAATAGGAAACCAATGTTCTTGGGGGCTTGGGGGGGGGGGTTCTAGTAATATGTTGTTTGGTCAGTTAGATTTTATGGCATGTAAATCCTTGTTGGGTTATTTTATGCTGAATACATTTTGTTTCACTCATTCTTGATGGGTATTCATTTTTTTCTATTTAACCCATAGATGGGACCCTAACAGTTACTACCACACCAGGTCAGAGTGTACCTGGGAGTAATGGCGATGAAGAGATACTCCACATTCCCCAGAGCTCCAGAATTGGAACCTCACCATCAGATAGTTTAACATCATACCCAGGACATGTTTAATAAGAAAAGAAAAATATAGACATAAGTAGCAAAGAGAAATACACTCCTAAGATATTGGATATCAGCTTAAATAAAATTTATAGTACATCCTCTTTAATATAAAAAAAAAAAATATAAAAAAAAAAAAGATTTAGACATTGTTTGAGAAAAAAAATAAAGATCATTCATTTTTAATTCTGAGAAGGGGAGGTGGGGATTATTTTGACAATTCATCTCCACAATCCTATATCTATATAAAAAAAAAAGCCCATCTGAATCAAATGACCAGGTGAGAGAAATAGTCTTTTTATCCTCACTTAAAATATTTACAAATGAATAGGATGTAAGCTATAGAAATTTATTCTGTAACAAATAAAAGAAGATTATATCTTTCTTTTTATACAAAAGATTGTATAAAATCCTTTTAGAGTTAAAAACTCAAACACTCACCAAGATTGGTACATTCAAACATTGATAAATATTTGACCAAGCTCAATAAAACTTACAGATTTTAGGTCACAATTTCAACATTCATTAACATATTTTTTAGCCTTCTGGTATGAAAAAAAAAAAAGAAAAAAGGATTTTTGGCAGGTGGTTCAGGAGAGCACATTTTTTTTTTAATTTAAATAAAAATAACTTGTGCAAAGTTAGTAACACACAAAGTTAGTGCAAATGACTCATGATAATTAAACTATTGTTAAGTCAAAAAGGAAATTTAAAAAAAAAGAAGGAAATTATAGGAGAACCTATCCCAAATGATTACAAAACATGTCAGTACTAACTAAATAAAAAAAGATTTGTACTTTCATAATCATAGTCCTAGAAATTTCCAGGTTTTTCCCTCCTACAGAACAAAAACAAAAGTCAGTATTCCATAAAAATTCCTAGATTATTACTAATAATATACTAAAAATAACAATGTCTCATCTTTATTTTGGGTTAACAAAAATGAAGTGTGGCTACTTTAATAAGAAGGAAGAAAAATGATCTAATGCCCCAAAAATTGTTTTTACTACAGCATTAAACTAGTTTCAAAGGTGCTTTGACCAATTGAAAACTAGCAGGGTTTGGGAAATATTTTGAAAATAAAAGATTGATCTATATATATATTAATACTCGTGTTTCTTAATAGCACAGCCATTACCATCTTGCAACACCCTCTGGTTAAAAATGAGATCGTCCAAGATGAAATGCAAAATGTGTAGCAAGCCTTTTTTTTCCCCTTTCTTTAAAATAAAAACAGAATGGTCCATTATTTAGATGAGGTGACGACACCATAAGAAATATGAATTCAGCAGATAAGCAACACCATATAATCAGGATTTAGATTTTTACATTTCATTTTGAATGATTTGGACAGTCTCATTTTTAACCAGAGAGGGTTGCAAGATGATAACGGTCATACAATTAAGAAACAACAGTATTAATATATATATATTATGTACAACTCATCATTTCAGGGTAGAAAATAAAACTTCCAACCAGGTGATTTTGTTATCTTTACCATATATCAAAATTATTCAACTGTGTCCTACTTTTAGTTTGACTGTAAAAAGAAAATTTAAATGTTCCCTAATTCTTTCACATTTTTTTGGTGGGGAGGGGGGAGCATAGGAATATTTGTTTATGTGAAGGGAGTGGTAAGCCCTCTCTGAACTCTTTATTCTAAACCCTTTCATCTTTTCAATATAGTTTTAACATTTTATAGAAAATGTCATTTTACACAGAAAATAAAAAGATTTCTAACCTGATGATGATTGGGGACTTTCCTTTCCCAGATTGAAATCATACAACTGGGTCCTTTTTTTCTGCCTTGAGTCAGACTGAAAAAAAAAAAAAAAAAACAAACATTTAATATATACACAGTGTAAATTACTGCTTGTAATCATAGTAATTAAAAATGGTTGGTTGGTTGGATTTTATGGCATGTCATCCCCTGTTGGGTTATTTTATGCTGAAGATATTTTATTTTATTCATTCTTGATGGGTACTCTATTTCTTTTTAAACCTTCATTTTTTTTTCAATTGAACCCATAAATGTGACCCTAACATGTACTACCACTTCATGTCAGAATAGACCTGGGAGTAATGGTGATGAAAGGGTACTCCACATTCACCAGAGCTCCAGAATTTCACCATCAGATAAAGTTTAACGACATACCCAGGACACCAAGACCTTCAGCCACCGCCTTCAAGCACATATATGATAAAAAGGGTTAGGGCTTGCATTAGGGTTGGGACAATCATATAGGTGCTAGGGCTTGACATAACCAGACGATTAATTAAAGGGGGCCTCTCCTATTGCGTGTTTAGTCTAATTAGGGCCAAAGTGGAATGCTGCATGTCATGGAAGGCTCAGCCACCGGGGTTCCATTCTTAAGCATCACGGGTCGCCACCCACAGCCAACAGGTGCACCACTATTTACCTCTGTTCTTTGAACAGTAGAGATGGTGTCTCTGACCTTGGGTGACCCAATGGGTTATGTTTTGTCTAATATATATATATATATATATATATATATATATATATATATATATATGGGGGGGGGCAAGAATTTTGGACCATCCAGAATAATAAATAGCTTCCAAGTCAATACTGTAAACCAAGCTATAATAGTTGGTAAAAAGTGCATAAAATACAAAGCTTGAAGAAAAAAAAAGGGGGAGGAGACAAATTGATAGTGCATAGATACTTTGAATTAATATATATATATATATATACCAACAGAAACTGCTTTTGCAATCTACACCTATTACAATTCTCATCTAAAAATGACTGCATTGTGTCATTCAAAGTAATATTCACAATTTGATAGATGAGTTTGATAAGAAGGATAAGCAGGAATACTAATCCTAGAAACAAATAATATCAGTAGAGTTGAGGTCACATATGGTAAAGTTTTAAAAAAAAACTTTCTTGAGTGTCTAAAATAAAAAAAAACACTAAATCTTAAAAGAAAACAAATCAATATCTTGCATTATTGGATTTTTATTTGGATCATTTCAAAAGTACCGCTTTTGTCTTTGCCATTTATGAACATTCAAATTGGGAGTGGAATGATTGATATTAATGATAAGGGCAGAAAAATGGTGTCAGATTGTAATGGTTGGTTGGATTTTATGGCATGTCAACCCTTCTTGGATTATTTTATACTGAAGATGTTTTGTTTGATTCAGTCTTGATGGGTATTCAAACATATCTTTCAAACTCCTTTTTTATTTCAAAACATTTTTTTTCTATTTAACTCATAGATAAGACCCTAACAGTTACTACTACTACTACTACTACAGAGTGGACCTGGGAGTAATGGTACTCCACATTCCCCAGTGCTCCAGAATTGGAACTTCACCATCAGATAGAGCTTAACGTCATACCCAGGACACTAAGACCCTCAGACACCACCTTTTAGCACATATATGATAAAAAGAGTTGGGGGCTTGCCATAAGGGCAGTAGGGTTGGGACAATCATATAAATGCTAGGGCTTAATGTGACGAGCCGATTGATTGGAGGGAGCCTCTCCAACCACCTGTCTAGCCTAAGTAAGGGCCAGAGTGAATTGTTCCATGTCATAGACTGCTCATCCACCAGGATTCCATTATTAAGTATCACAGGTCACTACTCATGACCAACAGGCAGACCCATGGGGTGGGGGTCTCACCCCTCTGCAGAGGTGCAGTCGGTGTATTCTAAAGACCCAGTTGACAGGGCAGTTGTTCATATTGGGAGTGGGATGATTGACATTAATGGTAAGCACAAAAAAAATGGTGTCAGGTGGAGTTAAGGTTTTAAGCAAAGAATTGGAAAGTTGTTAGGTATTTTTTTTTTATGTGTTTCAAAGTTTATGACCTTTATAGAAGCAGGCTTGTTTAATTTATTAAGCCCAAAGAAAAAAAGAAAAAGATTTTTTTTAAAAATGGAGAAAACAAATAATATAAAATCATCCTTTAATACTCTCAACCATATCTGATGCAAACACAAATTATAAAACCCACCCACAAAAAAGAACGACACCCAAAAGTTGCCCTTTCGCTAACTTCCAATCTATTTATAGATATACACACTAAACAACTTGTGGAATTGTTAGCTTTCCACTGTAACAGAGCAGGTTGAAAGTTGGTTGGTTTTATGGCATGTCAACCCATTGGGTTATTTTATACTGAAGATGTTTTTTATTTATTTATTTTTAAAAGGAATTCAATTTTTTTAACACATTTTTCATGAGCTCAATTTTTTCTATTTAACCCATCAGAGAAGCTGATAGGTACTCATCCTGTGTCCTTGATGCATAAAAATCTAAAAGGATGCAGTAAAATCAGATCCATACGTCCCAGTGTTTTTGTTTTTGTTCTTCCTTCATCATTTCAAGCTAACTATAAATACATTTCAATAGTTTCTTAGAAACGAATTACACAAGATACGTGCATCCCAGGGATGCACTAAATCAAAAAGCTATCAGCATCACTGACCCATAGATGGGATCCTAACAGGTCCTACCACTCCAGATCAGAGTGAACCTGGGAGCAATTGCCCAGAGCTCCAAATTGGAACTTGACCATCAGGTTTAATGTCATAGCTAGAATACTAAGACCTTCAGCCACCATCTTCTAGCACATATATGATAAAAAGGGTTGGGGCTTACCATGAGGGAAATAGGGTTGGGAAAATATATACGTGACCAGCTGATTGATTGGAGGGGGCCTCTCTGTCCGCCCACCCTAAGAAAGGGCCAAAGTGGAGTGTTGCATGTCATGGACTGCTCAGCCACAACATGGCCCCATTAGTAGGGGGGGGGTCTTGCCCCTCTGCAGAAGTGCACAGTGTATCCTAAAGCCCAACTAACAGGGCTATATTAATTTGTTAAGCCTAAAAAATAAAAAATTAAAAAAATAAACAATTTGTGGATTTGCTGGGTTTCTACCATAACAGAGCAGTCCATGATGATATTGATGCTTCTATTTAGGAAGGAGGCAAAGAGATAGTACAGTCAATCTTAATGTACTAAATGAACATAAGAATAATGCACTGTAATTCTATTGAATATTTCTTATGTCTTGCTGTTCCAGAACAGCAATCAGTTTGTTTTATTTTTTTTTAGGGGGGGGGGTTGCTCTTCTTCCCCCCACAATTTGTTTGTAGCCTTTAAGCATTGACTAATGATGGATGCTATATACCAGTGTTCAACCAACAAACAGAGAATGCCTGTTAAAAAAAAAAAAAAAAAAATCCCCAAAAATGGCACATTTTTTAAAATGTCAGCAATAAAGAGATAACTTGTCTTTTCAAAAAAAAAAAAAAAAAAATTCCACAAAAATTCTTGTTCCAACAACGAAGCTTTTCTTTCAAAAGCTATTTACACTAGCTTTCTGCAACTAGATTATTTATATATACTAGCAAATATATGCACCCTCCGGGTGCAAGTTTTTAAGTTTAATGTAATAAAATATTATATTAAATTAGAAAGGCTAATGAAACTAAATAAGAATGCAGATAAAAAGATTTGAAACAGGGAGTATAATAAAAAATAGAACAACTGAAACTTACTCTTCCATCACTCTCGTCTTTCATTGTTATTTTTTCTAATTTAAGTATTTAGTTAAAAGAGGAAGTAAAGAATAAATGACAGTTATTTTTTCTTGTTAATGGATTTCATTTAAGATTCATTGAAGAGATTTTTGATTATATTCATTAAAATAAACCAAAGTTAGAAATCAATAATACTAAGCACATATTTAATAAAATCACATTTTTAATATCAATATGCAAATTAGCCTTTCCGTTCACACTGTAAACACTATTTAGTTTTATATATAAATATAATTGCATGTTGTCAGTATGTAGACATGGTTAACAGTAATAATAATGTAAAACAATTTTATTAATAATTGAGGTTTAAATAAAAATACAATCATGGAAAATGTGATGTCAATAACTAAGGGAATAGTGATATGAGTAGTAATATAGTTTCGGTTACAGACAGAAAAGCACACAATCTCCATTATAATAAGATATATACTAGAAGTGGCTACCAGGCATCACCTGGGTAGAAATGTAGGGCAAAAATTAGTATTGCAGATCCATTATTACTGAATCGCGAGTTAGATCCTCACAGGATGCCCCATTAAAATCCCTTTGTAAAAAAAGACCTTGCGTTGATTTGGCCTGGTGGGGAGTCAGAAAAATAAAGTGCACAGACACTGTGAAAAGAAAAATTAATATCTCCTCTTTGAGATATTAAATGCAAAAAAAAAATCCATGCTGTTACTATTTGAATTTCATATTTTAATTATCTTCTTGAATATAAATTAAATCTTCATTATTTTTTTTTCAAAATGCAAGATCTGGTGATAGTAAATGTGTGTGTGTATATATATATATATATATATATATATATATATATATATTGCCGTTAATTGTTTTATTTTTGTGGTTTCCTCCGGACATACATACACACAACTGTCCTTTATATAAGTATAGATTACTAAAATTGCTTATTATGTTTGTATGTAGTCCAGCACAAAATACTACATCATAGCAAGAATTTAAAAAAAAATTCTTTATTAAAGCCATATTTACCCAACTCCTCCTGCTCGAGCAGGATGTGACACAAGGTCAATTTTTAGTTACCCTATCTAAGTTAAAAAAAAGCCCAGTCTACCCTACTATTTACTCATAACTGGATAAATACTTTTTCCAATGCTATGTGAAATGCAAACAACCTCATACAGGAATTGAAGTAGGTTCACAGAGTCCACTTTCTACGATGATAACCATTACACCACAAACACCTCCCATTATTAAAGCAATATATCTAAAATGCTCTAACTTAAAAGAATAAAACAAATGTATTTAGATAATGAATTAAAATGATTTATAATAAATTATTTCAATTTTAAAAACATTGAAATAATTTATTATGATTTAATTTAATTCATTATCTAGATACATAAATAGATTATTTATATCTACATTTTGATAATATTCTGCTTAATAGAGACCAGGTACTTTTTACAATGTCACAACTTTTCTTTAAGGGACCCCACCTTTTCAGCATATATGTCTTGTACTTTAACTTTGACCCCCACCCCCCTGAATGAATAACAATAAGGTAGTTAATTATCTATTACAGTATTATTTATACACAATAAAGATAAGGACAACAGTTTGAAATATCACAATTCTTCGTACCAAGCCTCATCTCATAAATACGCATACAAATATATAACATTTTGGTACAGATCCAATCAATAAAAAATGAGAATCTCTAAGATATTTCACTATTCAACTTATACAAGTTCACATTTTTTTTTTTTAGTGGTTAGGTAAGTGATAACATTCTTTACAACATTTTGAAATTTCAGTTTTTAGAATAAGCAACTTCTTCCATTTAATTTTTTCTATATCTAATCACAATTTTGTCAATCAGTCTGGTGGCATTTATGCTGTTTGGAGCGCCATTCAGTAAGCAGTAAAAATTAAACTCCGAAACTGCATTTGAATTCATGAGTAATCGGCTGAAAATGATTTATTTTAAAGTGATTAAAATAATAAATAACAGAGCCCGAGGTTACATTGTGTTTATATACAAAGAGGAGGACAACAGTCAAAAATATTATAATTATTTAAAAACAGTGATGTAACTTAGAACTTTTTTTAAAGTCACTTCATTGCATTGTAGTGTAATGGTTCTCAAGCTCGTCTCAAAACTTGTGACCTTGTATCAAATCTTACCTGTGGTGAATGGGTTGGGCAAATAATATTTTTTTATATCTGTATTAAGAAAAAAAACAAAATAAAAATTAAATCCATAAAGAATATAGTCATTACTAAGTTTAGCTTAAGGCCAGAAATATAGGGGCACTCAGTGAGAAATGAACTCAGTAACTATGATATGCTAATTTAATAAGTTCTCTTCAAACGATTACCCATAAATTACCTTCTCATTTCATGTTCGTGGTCAAATAAAGGTGGTTAGGTAAGTGATAACGTTCTTTACAACATTTTGGAATTCAGTTTTTAGAATAAGTAACTTCTTCATCAAAATTTTTCTATAAGTCTGGTGGCATTTATGCTGCTTGGGGCGCCCTTGAGTGAGCAGTAACACGTTTGAATTCATGGGTAATCATTTGAAGATGACTTATTTTAAGGTAATTAAAATCATAAATAAAAGACGTAAACAGAGCCCGGGTTAATACACAATAAAGATGAGGACAACAGTCCGATAATATTATAATTATTCATCAATTGCAGTAGTTTAAATATTGAAAATTCAGATCTATCTACATTTTTTTTTCTTTAAAAGGAAATGAAGGGAATAAAATTACATGAGCCATTTGACTCCACTCCTTTTTTGTAAATGGGAAGTCAACTACCTAACAACATTGTCAGCCCGAAAGGCAAGGTATTGAATTCTTTTTTCTGCTTTCTCACCTCATTCAACTTTATTGAAAAGAGAGTGAGGAGGAGGAGGAAAAGTAAAGAGAGATATTGAAGGATTGTGGAGGCGTCCAGTTAACTTGCTTACCTGCTGGGACAGGAGGCTACCTTGACCGGATGTGGGTCAATTGAATAGACTACTTTGAATATGAAATGAGATTTTGCCCGCCTAATGTAGAAAGCCGTTAAAGGTGCGCCACCAACAATACCAGTGGTGAGGTGGCCATACTCTTCTAGTTGCTGAGAGGGGGGGGGCTTGGAGGACACGACTTTTAAGACGATGACCTTAATTAGATAGTCATACTTTTTTTTTTCAAAATTCTTTAGACTTTTTGAAAACAAAAAATAATTTGTTCCATAATCTTTTTCTAGTAATAATAATAATAATAATTATAATAATAAATATTTACTGTATGGGTAGTAAGGATCGAACTCGCTTTTCAATATTAACGGATTTGTGAGACTAGCTGGTTAACCATTACACCACGATGAGACGAATGATGCATTACACCAAGCACTTCAAAATAAAATATCAAGGTAAATTCAATTTGGGACCTGTCTGGTAAAGTTGTACCATATCCCCTAATCAATTGATTTAAAAAAATCAGTTTCTGCTGCATGTAGTTGAAAAAGCCCCCCACCCCCACCCCCTGGTAAGACATTAATTTCCCCCTTTTTTCTTAAATGACAATTGTCACTAACGGAATTTATGGGGGCGGTTAGAGGGGAGGGGTAGGTTAAGAGACAAAACTCTTTAATTTGATATATTTGCTTTTCTGAATAAAATAATTGTTTCTTTTGTTTAATAAAGTTTAACATTGTTTTAAATTTATTTTTAACTCAAAAATAAAACTGTCAAGTTTACTTTGCTCATTTCTTACCAATGTTGGGGGCGGGGGAGCGGAAGAGCCACATCTAAAAGTCGTCAGCCTACTTAAGTTCAGAAAAGTTAAAGTGGGCGTCTTTTTAAAAAGATATCTGGTTTGTAGAAAGCGGACTTTACTCCCCCTCCCCCTACAAAGATGACGTTGCTATTGATATGTGCACACAACTAGGTATAAGGGTGTCAATATTTGAAAAAAAAAAATGAAAGAGAATAAAAAGAGAAAGAGAGAGAGAAAGAGAGAAAAAGAAAAAAAAAGAGAAAGAAAGAGAAAGAAAAAAACAAGAGAAAGAAAAAAACAAGAGAAAGAAAAAAAAAGAGAAAGAAAAGAGAAAAAAAGAGAAAGAAAAAAAAAGAGAAAAAAAAAAAGAGAAAGAAAAAAAAGAGAAAGAAAAAAGAGAAAAAAAAAGAGAAAGAAAAAAAGAGAAAGAAAAAAAAGAGAAAGAAAAAAAGAAAAAAAAAAAGAAAAAGAAAAAAGAAGAAAAAAAAGAGAAAGAAAAAAAAAGAGAAAGAAAAAAAAGAGAAAGAAAAAAAAAGAGAAGAAAAAAAGAGAAAGAAAAAAAGAGAAGAAAAAAAAGAAAAAAAAAAAGAAAAAAAAAGAAGAAAAAAGAGAAAGAAAAAAAAAAAGAGAAAAAAAAAAGAAAAAAAAAAAGAAAGAAAAAAAAGAGAAAAAAAAAGAGAAAGAAAAAAAAGAGAAAAAAAAAAAGAGAAAGAAAAAAAAAAAAAAAAAAGAGAAAGAAAAAAAAAGAGAAAGAAAAAAAAAAGAGAAAGAAAAAAGAAAAAAGAGAAAGAAGAAAAAGAGAAAGAAAAAAAGAGAAAGAAGAAAAAAAGAGAAAGAAGAAAAAAAAAAAAGAAAAAAAAAAGAGAAAGAAAAAAAGAGAAAGAAAAAAAAGAGAAAGAAAAAAAAAAAGAAAGAAGAAAAAAGAGAAAAAAAAAAAAGAGAAAAGAAAAAAGAAGAAAAAAAGAGAAAGAAGAAAAAAGAGAAAGAAGAAAAAAAGAGAAAAGAAAAAAAAGAAAAGAAGAAAAAAAAAGAAAAAAAAGAGAGAAAGAAGAAAAAAAAGAGAAAGAAAAAAAAGAGAGAGAGAGAAAAAGGAGAGAGAGAGAGAGAGAGAGAGAGAGAGAGAGAGAGAGAGAGAGAGAGAGAGAGAGAGAGAGAGAGAGAGAGAGAGAGAGAGTAAACGAATGAACTGAAGTATTAATTGTTGATATGTCCTAATATGAGAGTGCAGACTTCTTCCGCCTCCATATCTGAATATAATGCACTTCTGTGTTTACAGCCTCTTCAAAGTTAAATATGGACTTAAAAAGAAGTTAGTGTTCTCTGGTAGTCACAAATATATCTTAGTATTTCTGAGTCTCGATTTAGAAATAAATAAAATAAAATTCTAGTGCATAATCGACAACCTTACATGCATAGCAGACAGAAATACAAACTGGGCTTTGTAAGATACCAATTAAGGAATTCATGACAGCATCCTCTCTCCTCTTCAATATTTTTGATAAATTAACTTACCAAAAGATCTTTTTTTAATTAATTACCAAGAAAGAAATCAGTCTTTGAAATTTTTCTTTTTCTAATAGAATTTGCTGTTTGAGGTTGTGACTTTAAGATCAAAATGAAGGTTTGTCAAATTTATCTATCTATACATATATAAAGGACAGTTGATTGGTTGGTTAGTTGGGTTTTATGGCATGTCAACTCATTGGGTTATTTTATGCTGAACACATTTTTGCTTTATTCATTCTTGATGGATACTCAATTTTTTTTAAACACATTTTTGCTAACTCATTTTTTTTTCTATAGAACCCATAGATGGGACCCTAACAGATACTACTGCTCTGGGTCAGAGTGGACCTGGGAGTAATGGTCATGAAGGGATACTCCACATTCCCCAGAGCTCCAGAACTAGAACTTCACCATCAGATAGAGTTTAATAACCACTGCCTTCAAGCACATATATAATAAAAAGGATTGGGGTTTGCCATAAGGGCAATAGGAATGGAACAATCATATAGGTGCTAGAGATTGACATGACCATCTGATTGATCGGAGGGGTCTCTCCAACCACCCGTCTAGCCTAAGTAAAGACCAAAGTAGAGTGTTGCATGTCATGGACTGATCAGCCACCAGGGTTCCTTCCTTAGAAATCATGGGTCGCCACCCATGGCCAATAGGTGGCTCATTGATGAGCTCTTACCTCTCTGCAGAGGTGCAGTCAACGTGTATGTATATGTGTAGGGGTGTACAATTTCACGCACCTTGCAATAAGGGAGATCACAAGAAATTCTTCCAAAAATCAACTATTAATCCAATTTTTGTATGTAGTCCAGCAAAAAATACCACATCATAGCAAGAATTTAAAAAATTCTTTATTAAAGCCATATTTACCCAACTCCTCCTGCTCGAGCAGGATGTGACACAAGGTCAATTTTTAGTTACCCTATCAAAGTTAAAAAGCCCAGTCTACCCTACTATTTACTCATAACTGGATAAATACTTTTTCCAATGCTATGTGAAATGCAAACAACCTCATACAGGAATTGAAGTAGGTTCACAGAGTCCACTCTCTACGATGATAACCATTACACCACAAACACCTCCCATTATTAAAGCAATATATCTAAAATGTTCTAACTTAAAAGAATAAAACAAATGTATTTAGATAATGAATTAAAATGATTTATAATAAATTATTTCAATTTTAAAAACATTGAAATAATTTATTATGATTTAATTTAATTCATTATCTAGATACATAAATAGATTATTTATATCTACATTTTGATAATATTCTGCTTAATAGGGACCAGGTACTTTTTACAATGTCACAACTTTTCTTTAAGGGACCCCACCTTTTCAGCATATATGTCTTGTACTTTAACTTTGATCCCTACCCCCCTGAATGTATAACAATGAGGTAGTTAATTATCTATTACAGTATTATTTATACACAATAAAGATAAGGACAACAGTTTGAAATATCAATTATTCGTATCAAGCCTCGTCTCATAAATACTAAATAAATTCAGTATATGAAATAATAAAAGAAGAGCTTTTATTCTAAATAAATGTTTACCCTAAATTGTAAAGGTTAAGTATTTTTTCATTAGTTTCTGTTTTGTGCATTGATCCCACATATAGTGAACAATAAGTTTCTCCGTAATTATTTTGAGGCTGAAAATTAAGAGTTAAATGTTAAGGCATTGACGAAATGCTAATAATAGTAATTCGTGTTTGCTTCAGACTGAAGATTGTTTCAATTATGACCCACCATAGAAAATTACGTCACTAATTTTTCGCGCCAAAATGCTTTAAATAAGTCAACAAAGATAAAATGTTTTAAAATAAAACAAACGTACGTTATAACAGAATCTGATTTTTCTGTTTTTAACACAAACTTGGAATTGTTCTTTATAGTAAACATAAAAGAAAATAAAAAGATAATTGTCCATTTTTTATTAACGTTTTGAAATTCTTTTTAAGTAGTTTCACACTCCTTTAGGTCCACTTTTTGTACATCCCTATATGTCCGGATGAAACTATGAAAATAAAACAATTAACAACAAAGTAAATATATATATATACACATTAAATATCACCAGATATTGCTTTTTGTGTAAAAATTAAGATTTGATTTATATTCAAAGATATTTTAAATTTAAAACATACATAGAAATGGCATTGAAATACTTAAAATGACCAGCATTTGTAAATCTCCAAAAAATAAACAAATCAATACACCAGGTTCCCCCATTCTACCTAAGCGATCCTAGGTAGCCGCTTCTAGTAAACTAATAAAGTTTAGACAAAAGAAATAATAAAATACGAAAATAAAATATCCCACAAATCCATTTCAGCAGAGGGTATTGCCAAAGCATTGAATGGCCTTGTGTTTTTCAGCCTCCTGAAATGAACAATTCTATACTCTACAACTTTTACAATAATTAATTCATAGGATTAATTATCATCAATTATGCTGACAGCATGGATTTCCATGACTCTCTTGCCACTCGTCCCTATCGGTGATTGCTCTAGGCAAGCCTCAACACAACATCCAATGTTCGTACAAAGCTGATTAATGTAAGTTTTTGCTGGTCAGCTAACACACTGGTATGTCCATTTGTAGGTGTCCACAAGAACACCACTTATGAGTTCTCCTAACTTCTCCAGCATGTCTTGTTTGCCTTAGTAGGATGGTTTGTGTGATAGGAGGTAAGTGGCTGTACAGCTGCTTTTTTGTGGAGTGCTGCTTCCAAAATTTGTTCAAGATAGAATGCAGCACCCTTGTATAGTTCCTATGTAGCTTTTCTCCAAGCTTTTCATTAAAGTCCAATTGGTGCAGCTATACAGTAGCACAGATACAGCTACAGCCTGGAAGAATTCTTGCTTTATCTTATCAGAGAGATTACATTTCCATATGATCAATAATCTGTCTATAGCAGTCCATGCCTTTCCTATGCATATATTGACATTACTTTCTGTAGATGAGATATTCTTACTTAGGTATTTGAACTAGTCAACTAATTTAAGAGGCTTGCTATCCAGTGTGAAGATGTATCCAGCTTGTTTAAAGCAAATAAATTCTGTTTTATGCCTCTTGCTGCTGCCTTCTCTGGGTTATGCAGCAGAGATTCAGCTTGTGCAGGTGTATTTGCAAGAAACAATAGATCATCTGCATAATCTGCATCTGTAATAGTTTCTGCGGGATATCATCTGATTCTTGCCTTCTTCATTCAGATCTAATGCCATTCCTAGTATGAAGTCTAGGCAGATTATAAACAGAAATGGTGCTAATGTATTTCCTTGTAGGACTCCAGCAACAATGTCAAAGAAATATGTCTCCACAAAAGAAGCCCATAGGTTCAACTATGAAAATATATAAATGCATTATTAGCTATTGAAGATGATGGTTTCTTTATTTAATGGCATACCAACATTTGTGGGTTATTTAATGCCAAAGCCATCCCTGTAGAAGAACAGCTGTGATACTATTTAACACATGACTGATGGGGATGAGGGGGTTCATACCTGGCTATTAATTCGAAAATGAATGTAATACCACAACTGAAGTTCAAATTCACTACTATATTGCAGTCCATCATGTTAGCCATTATACCACTGGACTCCCTACCTACCCCCTACCATTAAAAATGTATCGAGTGAACATTCTACATTTTTCATGTCTTTTTGACCCTCATATGAATGACAGAGCTGTCATAATTACGTGATTTATAACCCCAAACAAACGCATAGAATATAAAGTTTCATTCAGTAATAAATCAAAGAGAGGAGAGGAAGATATTCTTATAACATTACAACTTTATCTATGCTTAGGTTTATTTGCTTAATGGTATATTCCTTATAGGTCATTTAATGCTGAAATCTTATTATAATGGACATTTGGCATCTGTCTGTAACCAAAACTATGTCACTGCTTACATCACAATACCCTCAGGAATTGTGCAAGTCTATCAGTGAGTATTTATTTATAGTCAAAATCATTAATACATAGAATAGAATAAATCTTATTTATAAACAATGTCTCAATGAAAATCCGAGTTAGATTTGTCTCAAATCAGCCTATGTTATTAGTGCATTTAAAATCCTGCAATGTGTCTTATATATCACTAAGAAATAAAGGTTTACATAATATATGGTATGATTAATTTGCATACTGGGTTTAATAAATAATCACATGGTGTTATTGATCTCTAATATTAGTTTTATTCTCCTTAAATATTAAAATCAATCCTATGAATGATTTTATATAGAAACCAATTAAAATATAATTGAAAAAAGTGTAATCTTTTTATATGCATTCTTATTTAATTTTGTTAATCTTTCTAATTTAATATATTTCATTACATTAAAACTTTTCTTGCTTTTTAAAGCCCTATTGGCTGGGGCTTTAGAATACACCGACTGCACCTCTGCAGAGGGGTAACCCCCACCCCCAATAGAGCCACCTGTTCCCTATGGGTGGAGATCCGTGATGCTTAAGGACGGAATCCTAGTGGACGAGTATTTCCTGACATGCAACCCCCCACTTTGGCCCTTACTTGGGCTAGACGGGCAGTCGGAGAGGCTCCCTCTGATCAAACGGTTGGTCATGTCAAGCCCTAGCAGCTATATGATTGTCCCAACCCTATTGTCCTTATTGCAAGCCCCAAACCTTTTAACATATGGGTGCTAGAAGGCGGTGGCAGATATATTCTGGGTAAACTCTGATGGTGAGTTTCCAGTTTTGGAGGTCTGGGAAATGTGGAGCACCCTCCATCACCATTGCTCCTAGGTCAATTCTGACCTGGAGTGGTAGTATCTGTTAGGGATCCATCTATGGGTTAAATAGAAAATTTGTTTACAAAAAATTGAGTTAAAAAATTTTCTTCCAAACTATCACTATGAATCTTTCAAAATTTTCCCAGCATTAAATGACCCATCGTAGTTGATATGCTGTAAAACAAAATAAACAACTATATTTCCAACATTGCACTTTTTTATTTGTCTATAATCATTTGTTTGCACACAAATGATATCAAGTATTCATATGGTTCCAAGTATTCCCATCTATTACTAATATCTTATACACAATTATATTGTTTAAAATAACTATTTCTCTTTAATAATAACCATTTGTTTATATTTATTTACACACATGCTTTCAAATAACTAATAATAATAATCCCTAGTAAACAATTAACTATTCTTCAACCGCCCTTCTAGCCTAAGTAAGGGCAAAATGGAGTATTGCATGTCATTGACTGCTCATCCACCAGGATTCTGTCCTTAAGCATCACAGATCACAACTCACAGCCAACAGGTGGCCCAATTGGAGGGGAGCCTTACCCGGCCTCTAGGAGTAAAGTTGAAAAACTGCGACACTGACATTTGCATTTATCATTGGAGATGGCACCAGTAATCTCAATTTTTTTAAACACATTTTTTCAAAACTCAATTTATTTCTATTCAACACATAGATGGGAACCTAACAGGTACTACAACTCCATGTCAGAGTGGACCTGGGAGTAATGACAATGAAGGGGTACTTCACACTCCCCAAAGATCCAAAACTGGAACTTCACCATTAGATGCAGAGAATTTCATAGGAAGGTAGAAGATTTAAATAATACCTTAAAAAATAAAAAACCAAACATTTGAAATCCTAAAAGCTTTTTCAAGATAACACTCATCAGAGAGGAACAAGATTAGTATTAAAAGGTGAGATTATAAAAGTCAACCAGAATAATGCTGAGAGAAATAAGGACTAGAAAAACTAAGAAATGTGAAAGTGGTTTTTGAAGGACAATATGGATAAAGATGATTAAAAACATCACAACAGATCTTTCAGATCTTCCCAGGTTTTTGTAGTGTTTGTATCTCTTCTTAAGTCTCTCTACGTGACTTTTTATGTCACACCATCTTTTAAGGTAACACCTCCTCTGATGAGTGTTGGTAGCCGAAGAAAAAGCTTTTAGGATTTTAAATAAATAAATGATTCTGTTCAAAGGTTTTAAAAAGATTTCAAATCAGAAAAAAAAATTTTGATACAAGAAAGAGATTAAAATTGTTGAACATGCATTTAAATTAGAAATTTAAGAAAAAAAATCATTGATCAATTGTTGACTTAACACAAATTTGGCTCTTCAATGTTTATCATAGAACACAATACCTTTATATATGAGAGTTTTATAATTTGTTTGAAATACAAATGAAGGTGATCTACCCCACTCCCAAAGGATGGGTCAGGACAGTGCCCTAACCACTACCAAGTGGTGACAGAAAGCACACAAACCTGGGAAAGACACACAAATAATTTGGAATGATACTAAGACATTACTAAACAAACATACACAAAAAATAAGACATTGTTAAACAAACACAAACATACACACACACACACAATTACAAACTACAACAGAACAGCTTGATTCAAGCAACAACCAACACCACTCTAGAGAGCTTCAAGCTTTCAGAAATCTGATAAAGGGATTGTTATTATGAAATATTAAGAAAATAAATCAAAGGTAAACGACCAACATCCTAGTTACCTCCTTTTTCTTTACATTTGCATTGTGATAGCCTTCAAAACCAACCACCAAAGCATATATATATATCCACAAGAGTATTATGTGACATATCGTCAATTTCTTAAGCGGAATTAAACCAGTTTGAATTCAGAGTTTTCCTACTCCTAGACTGGTTGCCTAATCAGAGTTAAAGAACCCAGTCTGCTCTACTATTTACCCATAGCTGGAGGGAGAATAGATGCATACCTTTCCCAAGGGTATTAGCCCTATATGAAAAGCAAACAGCCTTGTCCATTTCCTACAATAATAACCATTATACCATGTGCTTCCACAATAGTTTTTAAATACCAAAAATGTTTATATCCCACAGTGTTTATGGAATTAATGGTTTGGTTTATTTGTTTAATGGCATATCAACTCCTTATGGGTTATTTGATGCAGAAATTTGATCCATTTCTAAATGTTTTATTACAATCATAACTATATTTTCAATGTTCCATATTATTTTTTTCCATTATCATTTGTTTATATACATATGATATCAAGTATTCCTATCAAATACAAACAATTTATGCACAGTTGTATTGTTTCAAGTATTCCTATCAAATACAAACAATTTGCACACAGTTGTATGGTTTCAAGTATTCCTTTTAATACTAATAATAACATGATGTCAAATAATTATTTCTATTGAATAATAGTAATTTGTTGACAATTATATGGTTTCAAGTAATTAATCCTTAGTAAACAATTATAGTTTATAGTAACTACTTAATACAAATAATTTACAGTCATGATATCCAGTGTTCCTATCTTAATACAAATAATTTGCACAGTTGTATGGTTTCAAGTATTCTTATCTAATACAAATACTGTATACACTATTACATGGTTTCAAGTAACTATTTCTATTTCATAATAATCATAACTTATTCGATGGAATACCTGATGCATATAACCAAATTATTTGTATTAAGAATAGTTACTATTATTATTAGTTACTTGAAGCCATATAACTATTTCAAGTACACCTATTTAATACTAATAATTATATGGTTTCAAATAATTAATTTGTTTGCACACAGTTATATGGTTTCAAGTAACTAATAATAATCCTTAGTAAACAATTATAGCTTCAAGTAATTATTCTTAATACAAATAATTTACAGTTATATGCATTTAAGTATTTCTCTTGAATATGAATGATTTTTTAAAGAGATCTATTTAAGCCATAAATGAGACGCTAACAGGCATTACCACTGAGTCAGATTGAACCTGGGAGTAATGGCAATGAAGATGATCTCCAGAACTGGAGCCTAACCACCAGATGGTTTAGTGTCATAATGTCTGGACACCTCTTTTTTGGTGTGGTGGGGGTGTATTATCCCTCTGCAGAGGATATAGTCAGCGTATCCAAATCCTGCTGACAGGGCGATTTAACTTACTTAATTGAAACTGATCTGTTATGCAAATGATTTCTTTACTAATACTTTCTGATACATAGTAAATTATTTTAACTTTACAGTCTTTTGTAATTAATTAGCTTAAAAGCTGCCCTATCAGGTGGAAATTAAGTTATTTCCAACAGAGCGCTCTTGATTGGGACTTTGACCCAACAATTAAGTTTTAATATTCAAGCTGACCTTTTAAAAGTTCAACGATAATTTTTCTACTGCCACATGATTTAATGTCCGTATGTATTTATTTTCCATACAAACAATTATTTCTATTTCATAGATGAATTAATTTTGATTATTTCCAAATTTATTTCCAAGTTATAAAAATTATTAACATAAAAAAAAAATTTAAAAAATTAAAAAAAATCAACAAAAACAATAATAATTAAAACTTGAAATCCAAAATTTTAAGATTGCAGCTCCAAATTCAGCCTTAAAGTCTATAAATTGCTCGCAGAGTCAGCCTGATTCCAAAATGGTATGATATGTTGAGCTCCGGCCTCTAGGAATAAAGTTTAAAAATGTGTCACAGTGATATTTGTATTTATTATATTAGATTCCATATGTACATTCTACTATCTCGGTCACATCATAGTTGTTACATTTAGTAGATAAAATTCATATGCAAATATAACACGTATAATGAGAGGTAGTACTATTTTTCTTTCTTTCTTTCTTTCTTCTCCATTTGTTGCAGCTTGAATTGATAGTTGCATTCGTATTGTCTGATCATTTTCAGTCATTACTTCTTTTTCTTCTCTTTCATCGTCTTACCTTGTTTGGCAGATCTCATGTCCGTGGTCACTTGCGGGGGTGGTGGAAGGTATATAGGCCATAGACTCACCTTGTCAGAACTATTCACCATTCATAAATGAGGAATGTGTCTGACCAACCATACCCACCCTCAATCTCTTTAAAAATAGATCTTCCCATATCATCGGCTTTTCATTGTTTTCTTTGAGATTTCGTTTCAGTTTGAACGTGAACAATTTGGTTGTTCAGTCAAATCGTTTCAAACATAAAACAGGAATCGATAAAATTCTTTTCATTTAAAAAAAAAAATCATTCTTTTTGAAAAAGCTAATTTTTTTTTTTTTTAAACCAGCAATACTAAACAAGTCCTGTTGTGGTGTAATGGTTTGCAAGCTAGTCTCGCAGATCCATTAGTGAAAATTGAGTTCGATCCTCACTGGGTGACTTATACTTGTGATCTGAGAATGGATGGGATAAATCTTTTTTGTTTAAATTTAAAAAGATAAAAAAAAGAATATTGTTTAATCAATTTTGTGTTTTCATCATCATTTTAATGCTCCATATTTAAGTCAATAAGGCACCTTGAGCAGTGTCATGGTTAACAGCCATTACAAGTGAATTTGATTCTCACTGGGTGTCCGTTTTGCCAAACTAAGTTTAGTAAATGACTTGATATATTACAATGTTTTTCAGTAAATAAAAATAACTTTGCAAGTTAATGTTTCTGTTAATAAAGATGAGGACAACAGTCTGAAATATCATAATTATTCATATTAATCCTCATCTCATAAATACACATAAAATATTTTTTTAATGTTTAAATTAAGAATGGATTTTGGCTAAACTTAGCTTAACCACTTTAAACATTTCCACTAGTTTTTGCCAGCCAAATAAATTTCTTGCAAATATTTAAATAAAACTTTATGATACTTACAAAATACATCAAATCATTGCAATAAATTAATCTTAACATTATAAAAATAAAAAGGGGCAGTTTAGCTCTGTCAGTAGAGCACCTGCCTAGGAATTGCAAGGTTCTTGGTTCGACACCAGTCCCTGCCAACTCAGCGCATAAGTGGCACAGATTAAGTAAACTGATGATAGGTGTGGCGCTTCACCTCAGCAAAAACAATCTCCCATGTCTAGTGTTAACGAAAAAGGGATAGACTACCTTGTTGTATGGCTGATACCGGCAATAGGCCTCTCCACCAACATTTTTTTTTTTTTTTTTTTTTTTAAAAAAAACAAAAAAAAAACAAAAAGCGTTTTAGTCTATAAATATCAACTGTCCAACTGACTTCATATTGTATAGATTATTTTTATTTTGGATATTGAAATTTTCAGCCCTGAAAATATTCCTTGATGAATGAGTGACATTTGTTAGTTTATAATAAGCTGCTTGTAAAATCTAAAATTCCCAGTATCAATAAGGCCCTCTTTACCTCGAGGAAAATAAAACCTTTTACATGAGGGAGCAAGAAGAAACTTTTCTTTTTAACAAACAGAGGGATGTTTACATATATATTCTTACCATAGTACACAGCATCCTTTTATTTGTTGTCATGGGCAACCCATTTGAAATGCCATTTTATCTTAAATGATGTAGAATGTTATCATGTAGATAGTTTATTTTTTGTATTTCAAGAAACCCTGCAGTGTGCACACACAAATTTGGCACATTGCATTTTTAAAAAGAAAAAAGAAAAGTCACTGTATTTCTATATACAGAGTGCTTCATTAAAATTGATATGATTTTGTAATCTAATAACTTGACCAATTCTCATTCAAATGATCTCAAATTTAACAGCATGTGCAAAAAGAACTCAAAATTCCATATTTAATATTCAAACACCTTTTCTTTTCCAGTGAATGGCATTCAGACAAAATTATATTTCATAATCTAATAAATTGTATAATTCTCATTCAAATGATCTCAAATTTTAACAGCATGTGTAGAAACAATTCAAAATTCCATGTTTTGTCTTTTTCGAGTATAGAAATGCCATTCACTGGAAAAGAAAAGGTGTTTAAATATTAAACACAGAAAAAGGTTGATGGAATGAACAGAATGGTGATACACAGCCTAATACTGAAATGTGTAAGATGCACCATTCCATTGCTGTAATGGTTATCATAGGAAATGGAATCAGTGAGTTCAAATCCTGGACAAGGCTATTTGTATTTCATTTGGAAAAGGCATGAATCCACTTCTTCCCTCAGCTATGGGTAAGTAGTAAAGAAGAGTGGATAGTTGGTTGGTTGTTTTACAGTATATTAACCCATTTCCTATCATTTAATACAGAATTAAGTCATTTTGATAAACAAAGGACTTGGGTTGATTATAGTACCTGCTGTTGTTTAAGTATTGAACAGGCTCATCACTGCTTAACTTTGGTGACTTAGCAGAAACCAGTGCTTTCAGTGTAAGTTAGTTGGTGGAGTATTGTTGGTATCAGCCGAACAATGAGGGAGTCTCTTCCCTTTTTGCTAGCACTAGACCAGGGAAATTGTTTTTACTGAAGTACTGTGCCACACTTACCATCAGTTCCCCACTTTACAGCACAGATCTAATTACCCAGTCTGTGCTACCATGTGCTGATTTGGCAGAGACTGGTATCGAACCAGGAACCTTGCAATTATTAGGCGGGTGCTCTACAACTGGGTTCTTTAGCCTTGTTCAGGCAACCAGTCTAGAAGGAAAAATCTGAATTCAAACCAATTGTACTCGACTTAAAAAATGACCATGTGCCACATCCTGCCCGTGGTAGAGGGGCTGGGTAAATCTATCAATACCATTCCTTTGGATCCTAAGAAAGCATTTCCTGATGACTGTGGTTTTAACAGGTGTGTCTCATATGCAAATCTCATTAAATAAAACTATCTACAACAGTGACATTTACAAGGTAATAAATACATATACAACCTTGACATTCAATTAAAGATCTAAACGTTTAGTAGTGAATCTATATAAGTGGGCTATAAAACATTTTCTCTACAACAAGAAAATATTTGCACAACATTCAAATATAATCCCATAAATATGTGAAATACATGTTTCTTCTTGTTAATAAGTTTTTTTTTAAGAAAGACTCTCACATGTGAATTCTATGAATTTCAGGTGAGTCATAAAAACTTTACCATTTTCTTTTCAAATTTAAAGTAGACTATGAAAAAAGAAAAAAGAAAAAAAAAGAAGAAAAAAAAAGGAAGAGGACCAAGTGACTTTATATGGTCCCACTTGTAAAAATTCATAAACAATTTTTTAAAGAATAATTTTGGTTGCCTTCCATTCAGGAGAAATGAGTGTTAAGCAAGCAGTATGAATTGATTAATTTGGTTGGTTGGATTTTATGGCATGTCAACCCTTGCTGGGTTATTTCATGCCAAAGACATTGTTTTATTCATTCTTCATGGGTACTCATTTTTTTTTAAAACACTTTTTTCAATTTAACCCATAGATGGGACCCTAACAACTACTACCACTCTGGGTCACAGTGGACCTGGGAGTAATAGTGAAGAAGAGGTACTTCACAATCCCCAGACCTCCAGAATTGGAACCTCACTATCTGATAGACTTTGACGGCATACCCAGGACATGAAGACCCTCAGCCACTGCCTTCAAGCACATATATGATAAAAAGGTTGGGGCTTACCATAAGGTCAATAGGGTCAGGAAAATCACCTACTATTTAGCCATAGCTAGAAGAAGAAGAATAGGTGGATGCATACCTTATCCCAAGGATATTATAGTGCTATGTAAAATGCAAACAGTCTAATCCATGATTTGAACTCACGTCGCCAAGTCCATTTCTTTCAATTACACCATGAACCTCTACAGGTAGGGTGTGACACAAGGTCGCAAGTATGAGGTATCCAACAAGGATTGAACTTGTTATTCAGTAGTAATGGATGTGTGAGATTTCTGAGGTTTCATCAAACATTTATAGAAAAAAAAAGACAATTTCATTCTCATTATTTACGTACCAGTGATGCTGATAGCTTTTTAATTTAATGCATCCTGGGACACACAAATTTGATTTGAATGAGTCCCTAGGAAATTTGATGGGTCCTAACAAAAGTTTCTTAAATTGTAGACTTTTTATCTATGAACAACTAAAGCTGTCTAACCCCTACCTTCTACTCCATACAGTGTAATTGTTTCCAAGAAAATATTGAAATGTATTTACAGACAGCTGGAAATTGTGGGTGAAAAAAAAAAAAAAAAAAACATATGGAACACATGTATACGATTTTTGAGTGCCCTATAGATTTTTATGCATCAGTGACGCAGGACACGTATCTATCAGCATCTCTGAGCTACCACATGTCAGTTTAACCGGTTTGAATTCAGAGTTTGCCTTCTCCTTGATTAATTGCTGTACCAAGGATAAGGAGCCCAGTCTGTCCTACTATTTATCCATAGTTGGGTGAAGAATTGTTGGATGCATACCTTTCCCAAGGATATTATTAGCACTATGTGAAATGCATCCAGCCTCGTCCAGGATTTTCTTACAATGATAACCATTACACCACGGACATCTTCATAATGAGTGTAGAATATAAAAATAGCCTGATTGGTTTGTTAATTTTCCAGCATGTCAATTCTTATTGGATTATATATATTTACCAACCCCGCCACATGAGTAGGATGTGACACAAGGTCAATTTCAAGTTGGTGTATTCTAAAGTACCAGCCAACAAGGCCTGTGTATTCTTGTAATCTTTTATCTTGTTTCTTTATTGTTTCTATTAATTTGGGCTTGGGCAATAAAGTCTATTTGATATTACTTTCATTGTGAATTGTTCATCTATATATTCTATTGTTCATTTATATTTAGTAGAGGAGGCATGTGGTGTAATGGTTACTGTCATAGCAAATAGACACGATGAGACGAGTTCAAATCCTGGATGAAGCTGTTTGCATTTCACATTGCACTAATACCCTAGAGAAAGGTATGAATCTAACTATTCTCCCTCCAGTTATGAGTAAATAGTAGGGCAGACTGGGTTCTTTAACCTTGGATAGGCAACTAATCTAAGGAAAATTCTGAATTCCAACCTGTTAAACTCCCCCTTTAGAAATTGACCTTGTGTCACATCCTATATATATTTTGTATCATTTAAGGAAATGATATCTACAACTAACATTCATCTCCTTCCCAACAAACAGCAAACAAATTCAAAACTATTTCACAGTTTTCTATATTTTATATTGGAAGGAAAATTTGCAGAAGGAATAAGAGGTTCATGTTTCAATGAGCTTTTAGTTCACATCTAGATAGTATCATAGATAAATGAACAAATATTTCTTTCTTTTCTCTTTAATAGAGCTAAAAATAACTGAAAATAGACTGGCTTCAACAGATTGGACATACATTTACATATTTTATATGGAGAAATACAGCAGAAAAATTAGGATAGAAAAAAAAAACGTATGACTAACGATAAAGATCTGTTACAAAGAAAATGGCAATTTAATAGAGCATGATGGGATTTTTGTGCTTGTTGATCTAAAAGAGGGGAAGGAGGAGGAGGAGGTAGATAGTTTAAAAGTTCTAAATATAATTCTGTTGGAACTGGATTTGATAGTTACTAATTTGCAAAGGAATAAAAAAAATTAAGGGTTTCTTTTTTATATGATAATTAACAGAAAAAAAATCAGAAGTTGAAAAAAAAATTTTTTTTTTTTGGTCTTTCATTCATCCATACACAGAATCTATCATTATTTCAGAGAACAATACATTCATTTTAATTCACAGTATGAGAGAAATATAGAAACCTAATAAATAAAAAGAAATGTATTCTTTATTCTTGGCATATACATAGATTTTTAATAACCCCCCAAAAAAAAAACCCCCAACATATGAAAAAAAGACACTTAAAATTTGGATTAAAGTTTATTCTATCATTAAATTCTTTTAGTAATTATTTTAAAGAAAGATTGGAGGATTTTTTTGCACTCAATACTATCAGATAGAGTTTAACGTCATACCCAGGACATAAAGACTCTCAGCCACCACCTCTAGCACATATATAATAAAAAGGGTTGGGATTTGCCATAAGGGCAATAAGGTTGGGACTATCATATAGGTACTAAGGCTTGTCATGACCAGCCAATTTATCAGAGAGGGGCTCTCCGACCGTTCGTCTAATCTAAGTAAGGGCCAAAGTGGAGTATCATGGACTGCTCAGCCACCACGGTTCCATCTTTAAGCATCATGGGTCGCTACCCACAGCCAACAGGTGGACCCATTGGTGAGGGGCATCTTACCTCTCTGCAGAGGTGCAATTGATATATTCTAAAGCCCCAGCTGACAGGGGTGAAATAAAGTAGAGCTCACTTTAAAATAAATCACTTAAAGAATGATATAGTGAGGTCAATAAAAATGGCTTAGAGTATTTTTTTCAAACAATTGAACCAAAAATTAGTGAAAGACTTCTTAGCAACCAGTGACAGTACATTGATTTCTGACCCCAGCAAAACATTGTTGTCAATAGATTCTTTGCAATGAGAAACCAAAGAAATTGGTGGTAGAATAATTCCTTGACCAAACACGATAATAATAAAACAAAATTCATTTTGTCAATAGAATTTTCAGATTAAATAAGTACTGAGCTTTATGAAATAGTTTTTAATTTAACTAAGTTTACTCGATCAATCGGCTGGTCATGTCAAACCCTAGCATCTCTATGAGTGTCCTGAACTTATTGCCCTTATGGCAAATACCTAAATGATAATACACAGAAATAGAAAATTATAGAAAAATTTTGATAATGAATTGTTAAATAAACATAAATTGTATCTGCTATTACTTTAAATATGAGAAAACTTTGAATTTTGTTTTTGTTTTAATATTATTATAGTAAAATATATTGTAATTTACCCATGAAATACAATAAAATAAAAGTTTAAAAAAAATGGAATTTGTCCAAAGCAAAAATGGAAAAAAGGAATTTACCAAAAGTAAAAGAGGAAAATTTGTCCTCCTACATTTTGTACTAATTCACATAAAATGGAACCTCAGTTCTTGAACGACTTCAACAATTCAGAGTTCGAACATAAAATTTGAGTAAAAAAGGCCTCAGTTGTCAAGCAAATTTTTGAACTTTGAACACATGAGTTGAGCAGATGAAAATGGAAGTCAGATGAATGACAACTGAGCCAAACTGAAAACAGCTGAATGGCTGGTCAAATCTACCCAAGCAGCATCAATTAGCGTCAGTCACTATCTTGAATAAGTATCTGATATTGTTTTTGTGCAAATTATTCACTTAGATTGAGTTTATTCTATTTAAGCTACTTTAATCCTTCTTCATGGATCTTAAGAAAAATAGCAGTGCTTCAACTAGAAGGGAAAAGGAAAGTTGTTTACATCCACATCTTTCCATATTATATATAACTGTAGGCACAAAAATAAAAGGCATTCATCTGATGGTCAAGAATGCATAAATCCACTTTACACTATTTCTTATAAGAAATATTGTTTCAGTTTGCAAACAAATCAGTTCTCAAACATAATTTTGGAATTAATTATGTTCGAGAATTGAGTTCCTACTGTATATAGAATCATATGTTCATTCCCAACAATTAACAATAACTACTTTGCTTAAAGGTCTGGTTTAGCTCAGTCAGTAGAGCATTCACATAGGAGTTGTGAGGTTCTGGGTTTGATACCAGTCCCCGACAACCAAGACATGAGTAACACAGATTGGATAATCTGATCTGTGCGGTAATGCACCTGGGAACTGACAGTGTTACATAATTATGGATCCCTAATATCTTTTTAAGGTAGTATAGAAATCCTTATGGCGATCAGTATAGCTGATGGCCTTGAGAGTGAGTGACAATGCTTGACCTCACTCTCACCTTGCGTTCTGGGGATGGAACGTGAGAACGGAAGTCAATAGAAGCCCTTCCGGTTTAAGCATACTCAGTCAGTCAGTTGCAGTTAGTCAGTTGCAGAGTTAGAAGTTAGAAGGGAAGCTAGCAAGATGTGAGCTCACTGCGTGATTGTCTGGTCTGGGGATCTGGAATAAAGTAACATCAAAAGTAAATCGAAGTCTTGTTGTTATTACTAAAAGCTAACAATGACACAAGGCTTCTGATAAGAAATGATCCCCGACAAAGACGCGGAATCCCAAGAAGACCAAGATAGAAGATAGACGATCAGAAGACGGCCGGAAGAATAGACCAGAGTAAGACGTAAGAAGTATACAACGTATAGATATTTAGTGCCATCAAAGAAAAGGCACTACGTAACATATATCTATTTGGTACCGTGACGCCGCCGCTACATTACAACAGTAGGTGTGGTGCTCCATGTCAGCAAAAACAATACCCCCCATCACTGATACTGACAATAGGCCACTCTGCAGGCTTTACTACAATTTGTCTTCCAGGTAAAAAGCATGGATGATTTGAAGGGTGTGGTCAATTGCTGCAACCACCTACAAATCCATTTTATAATACAATATGTAAATACAACATGCGATACCCTGTCCTTATCAGCTGCCAACTAGGAGTGGTAATTGTGTTACACGCCATTTGGTGGCTGATAAAGACAGGATATCACATGTGGTATCTACATGTTGTATGATAAAAATTATATCTAATACTAATAATTTATACACAAATATATGTTTTCTATTAATTATTTCTATAATAATAATAATTTGTTTGCACTCAGTTTTAGGGGGGTAACAGCAATGAAGGGATACTCCATGCTCCCCCCAGATCTCTAAAACTTGAGCCTTACTATCAGATTCAGTTTACTCTCATACCCAAAACACACTTTTTGGGAGATGGCTTACTCCTCTGTACGAGATACAGTTAATATATTCTAAGCTCTACTGACTGGATGGTTTTAGCAAGGTATTGTTGTTTTTTGGGTTTTTTTTTTTAAACCAATTAAAAGGTTTCTTTACACAGCATGGCAGGGTTTTTTGTTGTTTTGTTTTTATTCAGATTTTTTGGACTATTGTTCTCATCTTTATTGTTATGTACACAATGTTTCAGTTAATGTGACCTCCGGCCTTCTTCAGGTGTTTCTTGTTGAACTTGGGAACATTCTCTTCAAACTCCGGAGCTTTCATGCCATAATTAGAAGCCTTCATGAAACTTCAAACCAAACCCTTTATTCAATCAACTGGGGGTAGACTGTTTTGATACTATTAACCATGACTGGGTACAAATGTTAAACTATGTTAAGTATTCTTTGTTATTATTGCCCTTGACCAGGACTGAACCTAGAGATGATTGTCACTTAGAAGTGTATCAACTCAACCCTTATATACATTACACCATGTTTCCAACTGTTCTTTTTTTCTTTTTGGTTTACATTACAACAAACAAAAAAGTTCATATTTCAAACCAATATCATTTTCTTCAGCTGTGGTGGTTTCTTTTTCAGTATTCACTTAACTTTAAAATTAAGCCACTGAACTATATGCAATACTTTTGTCCTAAGAATGAAGGTGGGTTATTTAGAAAAAAAAAAAAAAAATATATATATATCACTTTCTTCTCAGGTTATTGATTCTGGGTCTTTTAGTTCAGAAGACATCTATCTATCTATACATATATAAAGGGCTGTTGTGTGTATATGTATGTCCAGAGGAAACTTAGAAAATAAAACAATTAATGACAAAGTAAATATATATAGACATTAAATATCACCAGGGCTTGGGTTTTGAGCAAAAATAATAAAGATTTGATTTATATTCGTGAAGATACTTAAAAAAATTAAATTTAAATGATAATAGCATAGATTTTTTTTTTTTGCATTTAATATTTTAAATAGTAGACATTAATTTTTATTTTCAGAGTGGCTGGATCAACGCAACGTCTTTTGTTTTTACATAGGGATTTTAATGGGGCATACTATGAGGATCCAACTCACGATTCAGTTATAATGGATTTGTGAGACTAATTTTTTATACCTCCCCCACTACCCAGGCAATGCTGGGTAGCCGCTTCTGGTACATCTATAAAGGGCAGTTGTGTGTATCTGTATGTCCAGATGAAACTTCAAAAATAAAACATTTAATGACAAAGTATATATATATATATATATATATACATACACACACACACACACACACACATTAAATATCACCAGGGCTTGGTTTTTGAGCAAAATTAATGATGGTTTGATTTATATTTGTGAAATAAAAAATAAAATTTAGATGATAGTAGCATAGAATTTTTTTTGCATTTAATATTCTAAATAGTAGACATTAATTTTTCTTTTTAGGGTGGCTGATCAACGCAAGGTCTTTTTTTTTTACATTTTTAATGGGGCATCCTGCGAGGATCTAATTTGTGATTCAGTAATAATGGATCTGCAAGACTAAAGTTTTTTTTCTACCCCTTACCCAGGTGATCCCGAGTAGCCACTTCTAGTATGAAATAACTTACAGTTTAGCTATAGTGGATCCCAAGCAGCACCTGCCTCCCTCATCTAAAAGAGGGTAAGGGCTGGGCTGGGCTGACGGCCCAGTGCCTGAGGCACCCCTGTAGGAAAATGCTAACAGAATCTTAGCAGTTGGTTGCTTAGATCTTATGGCATGTCAACCTTTATTTGCCAAAGACATTTTATTTTATTTATTATTCTGATGTGCATTCAATATTTTTTTCAAACTCATGTTTTTCTATTTAACACACATATAGGGCCCTAACAAGTACTACTACTCCGGGTCAGAGTGGACATGAGAGTAATGGTGATTTATGGGTATTCCACACTCCTCAGAGTTCCAGAATTGGAACTTCAAAATTAGATAGAGTTTGAAGTCATACCCAGGACATGAAGACCCTCAACTACTGCCTTCTAACACATATAGTTATTTACTAAGCTTAACTTAGATATGGCACAAGGCCAGGCGTATGGGGCACCCAATGAGAATCGAACTCATTAAAATGGTCTGCAAATACTAGCTTGCTAATCATTACACCACATGAATCGCCCCCTTCTAACACATATATGGTTAAAAATGGTTGGGGCTTGCCATAAGGTTAATAAGATTGGGACTATCATATAGGTGCTAGCACTTGACATGACCAGCAGATTAATCAGAGGTGGCCTCTCTGACTGCCTGTCTAGCTAAGTAAGGGCTAAAGTGGAGTGTTGCATGTCATGGACTGCACAACTACCAGGGTTTCATTCTTAAGCATCACGGGTCACCATCCACGGCCAACAGGTGGCCACATTGGAGGATTTTACCTCTCTGCAGAGGTGCAGTTGATGTATTCTAAAGCCCCAGACAACAAGGTTTCTAAGCATTTTGTAAAACTGGTTTGCTTCTTGCAGAGCACCACTATATTAAACTGGATTTGAGTCACATTGTGGCCTCATGGAGAGTTGGATAAAAGGTTTCTCAGCGGCTTTAGAGGAAAGTTTGATAATCGTCACAGTTAACAAGTGAACCACCCACTCAGGAATAAGAAAATGCCATTTAATTTCAACTTTTTCACATAAGAAAAAGAAGAAAAAAAAAACTATAAAAAATTGAAAAGCAAAAATTTGAGGTTCTCATTTAATATTGATTGGTTGATTTTAATGGCATCTCAACCTGCATAGGCTTATTTTATGCCAAAAGGTTAGGAAATTATACTTACATTTTTTATGTAGTTATTTCTTAAAAGATTTTTTTGTACACAGTTTTATGTGTGTTCTTATTCAATTTTTGTAAAAATAATGATTCAGAAATAAATTAGATTTTTAAAAATAGGGAATGGAGATACTTTTCAATCAACCTGTATATGTCACTATTCATATCAAAGTCATCTTGGCCCAGATTTTTTCTCATCATGACCAACATTAACCGTTTGTCAATATGATCAAAAAGAATTATTAGGTCTTTATTATGTCCACCCACCTTCAGGGATTCTTTATGGCAGAAAAAAAAAAAAAATAAAACACTTTTTTCTTTACTGAAAAATCATGTAATGATTTGTGATATACCCATATAATACACAATGAACCATACGTAGGAGGCTGTAGTGTAATGGTTAGAGTCATAGGAAATGGACTCGTCAACCAGAGTTCAAATCCTGAACAAAGCTATACTTCACATAGCACTAATACCCTTGGAAAGGTATGAATCTAACTACTCTCCCTCCAGCTATGGGTAAATAGTAGGGCAGACTGGGCTCTTTAACCTTGGTTAGGTAACCAGTCTAAGAGAAGGAAAACTCTGAATTCAAGACTGTTAAACTCTGCTTGGGGTGGTCACTACTAGAATGGGCTCAGTCCTAATTAGTGATATATTTCACTAATATATACGGTAGAGTAAGACTAACGTTTTTTGTTTTTTTCTTTCTTGAGGCAAAAGATTAAATGAATCCTGCTTTTAAAAAAGATGACATGCTTTCTTTTAGGTTTTCATCTAAGTTTAAAATATTTGCAGATGCTTTTTAGTGCAAATATTCTTCTAATAGCGATACTTTTCCATTAATAATATCAACAAGTTAATAATTTTCCTGTACAGTGTATTTAATGTTTTTTGTTATTGATTTCCAAGAAAAAACTGCGATAAGTTGTTTTATTTATTTTTTTTTTTTTACTATTAATAGTGTGTTTTGTTAACTTCACTCACAACGTCGGATTTCGTAAAATTTCGGGATGATTTGATTTTTAAAATGTATCAAAAATTAATTACATGTGTAATTCTTTACTGAAAAATCATGTTATGATTTTGGGATATACCCAAATAATACACATATGGTAGAGTAAGACTTTGTTTTTGTTTTTTTAATGCAAAATCCTTTTATTTATTTATTTTTTAAATATTTTCATTGTTTTATTGCGAAAATATTTTTTAAGTTAGATATTTTCCCATTTATACATATTTTTAATTCATAAAATAAATGACAGTGGACGGAGTGACAATATCTCTGTTACAATAAAAAATGAACCTTGCATTTTTTTTATATATAAATTTGGTTTCTTTTAGGTTCCTGTTTAAGTTTAAAATGTTTGCAATTGTTTTATAGTGTTAATATTTTAAGCAAGATACTTTTCCATTTATACATATCTTAAAATACTAATGAACGAAGTGACAATATCTCTGTTCCAATAATATAGATTATTTACCGACAAACAAGAAAGGGCGTTGGCTATAAAAAAAAAAAAAAAAAAAAAAAAAAAACTAGAAAAAAAGCCCATTAAATAAGTGGAAGAAACATTCTAAAAATGTAAATAACACACATTTTACAGTTGAATGAAGACTACTCACTCATTAATCCAATAGAATCAATTATTATTAGCAAAAGGGAGTGGACGACAGGGAATTCTTTTTTTTTTTTTTAACGAAGTTTTATCAACAGGTACACAAGTAAATGCTGGGTTGACAGTTTGTTTAGTGTGAAAAAGAAAAAAACTAGGAGTTTGAGAGACGAAAGTAAAAAAGAAAATGATTATTCAAATAAAATAAAAGAAGTAGCTAGACGAGTAGACAAAGTTGTCGATATATTTTCCCATGCTTGTTTTTTTTTATTCCAGTATTATTGTTATTTCTTTAACGACTTTTCAAACACCCCAACATGTAGAACTGGTGATTCTACATCAAAGTGGTCACGACCTGTTGATTACTTTAAGACCACTAACACACACTCTCTACCTCTCATATATATATATATATTTAGGAAGCATCTTTTCATTTAAACAAATTTAGTTAAACATAACAGAACTCTTATTGTTTTCAAGTTTTTTTCTTTTAAGTTTCCAAACAATTTTGATACACTTCAAAAGAATTGTTAGGAAGCTTGATAGAAAGAAAAAAAACTTGAAAACAATTAGGATTCTGTTATGTTTAACCAAATTTGTTTATATATAACAAGAAAAAATATTTTGGAGGGTTCGTTTTATTTTATATTAAATTAAAACAATTCGTTTGTATCCAAAGTTTTTTTTGCCAAAAAGGAAACTACGATAATTGATTTTCAAGATACAAAATTAATTCTATAATAGCGCGAAGATTTTTTGTTTTTAAACACAAGGACATTTTTAGGAATAAGTTCTTTTTGTGAGAAACATTATTATTAAATTTAAACAATTTTTATTCAATTACATTTTGTATTTAAACCATTTTCATTTTTATTTACAATTTAAAACAATTCTTTCTTTAGTATGCAACTTTTTCTTTTTTAACAAAAAGAAAAAAAAGTACAGAATTTTTTAAAAATTTACGGAAGAAATTTTTTATTAGTAGGAAGGAATTAAAAATAATTTTTCAGGCTTTAGGTATTAACTAATTAAAAAAATCAAAGTTATTTTTTATTTTCTTATTTGAAGGAATTATAAAACATTTTAAAAATTCAGCAATAATATTCAGAAATTGTTTTCCCCCTTTTTTTTTATCAATTTGTATTTTATCTATTTTTTTAAAACACATTTTAAGTAATAAATAGTATAAAAAATATAGGTTGCTTTTTAAAAATATTTTTTATTTAAAGAACTTACAAAACATTTTTAAAATTCAGCAATAATATTCAGAAATTTTTACTTTTTTTTATCAATTTGTATTTTATCTATTTTTTTTTTTAAGTGTGTCAGTGCACGAAGTAACATTACCACCCGGATATTTGAACATACATTTAATGTTTTAAAATATAAATATCTTCTGGACCATGTTAAAAAACAACATATAATAAATAAAAGAATAGATTTTTCGTATATTGATTTTTTTAAATAAAATTAACAGCAAGTTTTAGTGAAAATGAAAACTATGTCAAATTTGAGTGGAGACCATTTTGTCGTACAAACTAGTAACCACTCCATACACAGGTGAAAATTAGAGACACGCCTAAAGTTGCAAAAAAGTAGATCAAAGAAGATTTAAGCATTTTTTCTGCATTAAGATAAAGTAAATAAACAATTTACTCACCTCCTCTGACAGACTTCAACTTTGTTATCATATATTTAAAAAAAAAATAATAATAATATCCACCTGTTAAGGAAACCGAGTGGACGGCGGCTGAATAGGATAAATTTAAATTTATCAACGTCAACACAGGTATTGATGACGTAGTACACACACCACACCTGGGCAGGTGAAAAATTGTCATTAGGCGAAGATTTTTTTTTTCATCCCAGTTGGAGCCAATTATTTACTGTACTGAAGTTCAAATGAAAGTTGTTTTTTAAAAAAGAAGGAAAGAAAAAAAAAGTAATAAAAAAATAATTAATTAAAGAACCGCCATTTTGTGTCAATTTTAATTTAAGAAAAAAATAAAATAGTCAATTCTTTCGATTACGAAAGTCAATCACCGCGCCGACCTACGATAAGCAGATATCGACCGGTTTTAAGTTTTAAGTTTTATACAATTTACAATACATAAAAAAATAAATGAATATATATTTTTTTAAATTGAATTGAAAGAATGGACTTATCTTTATTTTCAGTTTAGAAGGATAGGGATTTTTTTTTTTGTTCATTTAAAAAAAAAAATTATGAGGTTTTAAATTAATGAGTGTTCGATTATCTACTTATTTTGTATTAACGCACCGGCGCGTTATAAATATGCCTGGCGGGCTCGGTGATTGACTTGCACAATAGAAAACTTTAATACTTTTTTTTAGTAAAGGATCTTTATTTTTTTTTAATTTAAATACATATTCCAAATTATTCCAGACATACAAACGTCTCTAATTATTTTTATGACATATTTTCTGTATTACTATTTACCAAAAAATACGTTCTCCGTTTCTATGGACTGATTATTGATAAAGACGATATCAACAGTTGGGTTGGTTGGATTTACGGCGTTTCAACCCTTGTTGGGTTATTTCATACCGAAGACGTTTTGTTTTATTCATTCTTGATGGGTATTGAAAATTCTTTTTTTGAACTTATTTTTTAAAAACATTTCTTTTTGGTTTGGTTTGTTTTGTTTTACGGCATATCAACCTCAGTGGGTCATTTAATGCCGATAAAGTTTTGAAATAAATCAATTCTTAATGGATAATACAATTTTTTTTATAAATACATTTTTCTATTTAACCCATAGATGGGACCCTAACAGGTACTACCACTCCGGGTCAGAGTGGACCAGGGAGCAATGGTGATGAAGGGGTGCTCCACATTCCCCAAACCTCCAAAACTGGAACCTCACCATCAGATAGAGTTTAACGTCATTCCCAGGACATGTAGACCCGCAGCCACCGCCTTCTAGCACCCATATGATAAAAAGGGTTGGGGCTTGCCATAAGGGCAATAGGGTTGGGAAAATCATATAGGTGCTAGGGCTTGACATGACCAGCCGATTGATCGGAGGGGGCCTCTCCGACCGCCCGTCTAGCCCAAGATAGGGCAAAAGTAGAGTATTGCATGTCATGAACTGCTCATCCACCCGGGCTCTATCCTTAAGCATCACGGGTTGCCACCCACGGCAAACAGGTGGCCCCATTGGGGGAGTCTTACCCC
Source organism: Doryteuthis pealeii (assembly GCA_023376005.1). Lineage (NCBI taxonomy): Eukaryota > Metazoa > Mollusca > Cephalopoda > Myopsida > Loliginidae > Doryteuthis > Doryteuthis pealeii. The sequence goes on from CM042142.1 coordinate 13,485,973, forward strand.
TCTGCAGAGGTTCAGTCGGTGCATTCTAACACCCCGACAGGGCAGAACATTTCTTTAAATTCATTTTGTTCTATTTAACCTATAGTTGGGGCCCTAACAGGTACTACCACTCAGGGAGTAATAGCGATGAAGGGGTACTCCACATTCCCATAGCTTCAGAATTGGAAATTCACCATCAGATATAGTTTACCGTCATACCCAGGACATTAAGACCCTCAGCCTACGCCTTCTAGCATATATATGATAAAAGGATTGGGGGCTTGTCACAAAGGCAATAGGATTAGGACTATCAATAGGAGCTAAGTCTTAACATGACCAATCGATTAATCGGAGGAAGCCTCTCCGATCGCCCGTATAGCCTAAGTAAGAGCCAAAGTGGAGTGTTGTATGTCAGTTGTCAACAGTAACACAGTATTTAAGAATAATGAGAGTCACACTGTTACGTAGGCTCAAGCCGAGCAGTGGTAGTGCTAGTAGTTGTCGTTAGCTCGAAGAAACAACATACGAAAGTTGTATAGTAAAAAAGGGGCTGTTTATTTATTTCTAGGCTCGTGGGTTCTTTTTCAGCGAGAGAGTGAGAAAGAGTGGGGGTAAAGCTGTTCTATCATAAATCAAATTCCTGCGCACTGTTCGCTGCTAGCCTAGACACGTCACGACAGAGCCCCAAAAAACACGTCTGACCCTTCTCGATCCCGGCGAAAGAGAGACCAAATTTTCTTTACTTCTGTTTGTGGTTCCGGGGTGGGGAAGGGAGATCCGCTTCCGCCCTCCACAGAAAACCTGGGACTTCCGTTTTTGTTTTTAAATCGAGTTCAGGGGTCATTGACCGGTCACTGGCTGACTTACGTTGAATTCCAAACTTTATCTTCATTCTATTCTTATTTCTTTTTTCTTCTTGATTGACATGAATATTTTCCATCACCGCTAGTAAACTCTTACTTTCCTCTTCCGCAAGAACATTTAAGCACATTCTTTTTTTTTATTTAAATTATTTAAATTCTGCTTCTGCCAATGAACTTTCGCTACTTGTTGACGTTGTTCAATGTATATTTAAAGTATACAATTTTATTTATCTAAATTGTTAAATGTTTGTCTTCTTTTCTTTGTACTTAATTTTATAGGAGTTTGTAATTCACTCATACAAGTCCCTACTAGCTAACCATAAGACTTTACTTCGGTGACCTGAGTAATGACATTTTCGGAACATGATAGGAGACTATATTTGAGGGTTGATATATGAAAAGTCATTAAGATTTGTGGGAATTAAAATAAAATTGAAATGAAATAGAAAAATAAAAAGTAACTATCTCTCAGGACTGGTAGAGCATCCGGTCCCAGGTTCAATACCGATCCTCGCTAACTCAGCGCTATGAGTAGCACAGGGATTTGTGCGGTAAAGTGAGGAGGTGATGGTAGGTGTGGCGCTCCACTCCAGACGCAAAAAAAAAACAATCTCCCTGGTCTAGCGTTAGTGAAAAGGGGATATACACCCTCTTTGTCTGGCTGATACTGACTATAGGTCACTCCAGGAGCCCCCAGGCAGGAAACACCCTCTGGCATGCAAGAAAAAAAACTTTCCTCGCGCACCCCCCCCCAAAAAAAAAACAAAAAACGTCAGTCATTCCAAACGCAGACCTTACTGGGAACACATGTTATTGACTGGCCCATGAGAAACTCACCTCCTACGAAATAGCTATGAACCTAGAAATAAAGTCTGACCCTTAAAAGTATCTTTGTCTTTTCCCTTCCTTCAATTCCGTTTCAGCTTGACAGCCAGCTGATGGAAGAACTACATAGAGTGAGATTTAAAACAAAACCAGCAAACACACACTAAATAACCAAAGACTCCAACTATGATAAAAGAAGAAGAAGTTAAGAAACAGTTGTTATTTACTGACATCCTACCATATCCGTTGAACACAAGGATCGATTAACGTGGTAAGCCACGCAGAAACTGAAGCTTATACGTAGCCAGTGCTAAAAATTGCGTGTAACCTTTCGGCATTCCTCTCTTGACGCGCCTCAGGAACTGGTGTAACGTGATTATGAAGGTCAAAGTTTTGGGTGGACTGCTATAGAAAGAGAGGAAGAAGAAATAAGAGAAAGTAAAAGTTTTTAAAAAGTAGTAATGGACACAAAACAGGTTGTCGGGAATTTGACCGAGGCTTGACCCCCGAATGAAGAATTGAAAGCCAACCGGAAGTTTCGGGTGTTGACCGGAACCGGAAGTAATGTGGTGACGAGGAACGACGAACAACAAGATCGTCCTCTTTTTGCTTTCCGGGGCGTAGAGTACGGATAGGCGTCTGGTCCCTAGAGTGGGATTACAGTAATTTAACGGTGTCCTCTCTCTCTTTTCTCTCTGCCTTTCCTCCTCTCCGAAACCACCCACGAGACGAGCCCGAAAATAAAAGCTAAGCCCTTGTGACGATACATCTCACGTGTTGTATCTTTTTTATCGACAAGACGACCGCGTAACAAATACCTTTTTAGTGCCGTGAATTTGGAGGCACGTTGACAAGCCCCGCTATACAACACTGGACAATAAACCCAGCCCAGCCCCTTTAAACCGAGGGGACAGGTGTTGCCTAGGGTGTTGCCTGGATATTTATATATCTTACCGTTCCAATGACTGAAACCAATGTACACAGGGTATATGAGTCGAGTAAGTATAACTTAAGAAAGCAGTATACTCCACTGATGTACATAGGTAAATATTAAGTTTAATGTACTTGTTCAAAGCCCTTAAATGTTTGACGAGATATCTCGCGAGTTAAGAATGTAGTAGAAGGCCATATTCATCGAGAGGGATGTAAAATTCGGTCGCTTACCCTCTGACTAAGTGCGAGGTGGGGGTAAGGATAGGAACGAAGGGATACATAGAAAATAATGTGCGAACATGCGATAACACAAATAAAAGTTGAAAACAAATTCTATGTAACAATAACAAAATGGAAATTTATTACCCAAAGGAAATAGATAAGATATTCAAACTGGAAATAAATGTTCTTTGTGTGTAAACGTATGTGATTGAGAATGTCCTTGCAAAGGAAAAGGTCAGTGCTGAAAGAAAAGGAACTCGATTGAAGCACAGAGTTGAACGTACGGTAGCATTTTCTTTTTAGAGGGCCATTTATTTCTCGTATATTCGATAAGTGAGTGTAATGTCAGGTCACTTGTTGTAGGATTTTCTGTATTAGGTGAGTTTGCTATCAGACATTGGGTTTTCTTTATTATTCAATCTTATCATAAAGGATATTATGTATCTGTCTGTCTGTAACTGAAACTACGTCACCATCAACGTCACAATTCGTTTAGATTTTTACGTTATAGTCTCAATTAAATAATCATTACGTAATCTTAATTAACATCTTATATATTAACGATGTCTCTATTAAAGTCTAGCTCAAAACAGACCATGTTATGAACGAGTTTAGAATCCTGCAAAGTGCGCTATATGCCACGAAGAAATAAAGGTTTACATAGTATAAGGTTTGGATAATTTTCAAACCGGTATTAAGAAAACCAGATTTGTTAAATTATTACTTGATGCTATTGGTTTCTAATATAAGTGTTTTATTCTCAAATGTATTAAAAGCAATGCTATGTATAATTTTATATAAAACCAATTAAAATAAAACAAGAATAAGTGGAATTGTTTTATATGCGTTCATATTGTAGAATCCCAATTACCGTCGAATTGAAAGACAAAGGTAGCAAGCAAGCCGCAACTCAAATACGGATCCTGCATTGCCACAAGCCCAGTACAGAGTGGTGGGTTATTTATCTAAGCACCATAGCCCCACTAAAGTCAGCAGCCAATCAGAACTCATGGAATGGTATCACCCATATGCAAATATGGAATATTCCTGAGTGCCATACATCTCAACTGCTTCATGTCAAATTCATTCAGACTTAACTGGTTGTCCACTTCGACAGCAGACTGACTGACTGACTTTAACAGCATTCTGTCTCAACACATATTTACTTTCACCAGTCTTTATAATCTAATATAATATTCTATTACATTAAAACCTAAATACTTGCACCAAGAGGGTGCATGTTTTTGCTAGTGTATATAACTATTCCTGTCCTTGTCATATATTTCTGAATTTGAATCTTTTAGATATGCATGTAATAGAGTATCTGCAATGACTGAGACACGACCTTGTATATATTCTAGGTTTCGTAAGCTTGTAAGGCTATTAAGAATCTTTGAATTCTTTGAGGAGATTTTATTGAGGATTAAAAAAAAAAAGAACCCGTTTGAGTGGTTTGTGGTCGTTTTCGATCACGAAATGCATATCATGTATTGTATTTGCCTGCAAAAAATATCATCAATTTATGATGATATTTTTTGCAGGCAAATACAATACTCAAAGCTTCACTCTCAACAGGCCATTATTTTTGTTCTTCAAGATTTTTCGCCCTTGATTTGAATGATGTTGGTAGCCATTTTCTATCGTGATTTTTGTTGAATGACTCTACATAGTCAATGTTTACTGGCATCTGTGGTTATGTTGGTTGGTAGGTGGGAGTCAGGATATTGTACGATGGGTTGACTGATGTTATACCTGTGGGGATTAAAAAAACGAAAATAAAAATAAAATAGAAATAAAATTTTAAAAAAACAACCAACTCCCATGGGGCCTTGACCGGAAGAACCACTTTGCGCATGTCCGACAAAAAGTACCGACTCCCTACCCTCTAAAAGGATACCTCGGTCATTTGAATCTAGACCGCAACTGAGTGCAGTCGTTTACCTGGTCAGGGGGAGACTTCCTTTGCCACGGCCGACTATGACTGGTTCAATAAAGCCTAAGTCGTAAAACTACCTCTTTCTTTTGTCTCTTTCCTTTCTCGTTCTTTTTCGTTCCTTAAGTTCCATTTCAGCTTACCAGCCCACAAGAAAAAAGAACCAGCTTATTGGGGACAAAATACAAGACGAACTAACCAAAACTTGTTCTCATATGTCTAAGTCAAAAATTTCAACTTGATCCACTTATCGTCAAGGTCTTAAAAATAAGATGGTACCCGTCGACACCAGCTAACTGCTTACTCAACCGACGTGATGTAAGGGCAGACAATCGGATTCCCTTTCACCAATATGAAGGTACGACAAGCAGTACCCATTAAGCATATTTTCTCTTTTACTTAAAAAAAAGTCCGTTATGAATTCATCCCATCACAAAACGGTCACAATTTTATATATATATATATATATATATATATATATATATATATATAAGGCAATTCCTGTTTCAACTCAAACATCTTTGTTACTTTTTACTATTTGCTTGTTTTATTGATGACGCATTTCACCTTTAACGTTTTTACGACGTCACTTGGAAAACCCCTTTGCCCCATTCCGTTATGAAAGCATAATTCACAACCACATTCATTAGCACCCCCCCCCACCACCACCAAGTCTTTGCCTTGAAGCTGCTCACGACGTATTTCGTTGAAATGACATCACACATTGACCTATCATGTAACTAATTATGTTGTACAGAAAATAACAGAATTTAATTTTTCTGTCCTCATAATGAACTTTCGTTTTATATATTTTCACAAGATGTTGATATTTATGTCATACATACTGATGCTAAATGGGAATGAAATGCTGGCATTTAAACATAGCGACGCCTATGAAGAAATGTCGTACATTTACTTCTGAGAAACTTCGACTCAATATTCCTAGTTCATGGTCTTTTTTTTGCCCTGGAGAAACTATAGTTAAGTAGAATGGAGTGATCTGCCCCTGTGTTTAAGCTGAACAGAGTGATCTGCCCTTGTCAGATAGAGTATATAAAACCTTGCAAGATAGAGTAAATAAAACCGTAGAAGCGGCCATTTGCAATTCGGCTCTTGACAACTGAACACTACAAACCATGCCTTTCGTACTTTATAAGGCTGAGGAGATATCTCGAAATATTTTTTTTAATTTAAAAAAATATTTTGTTTTTTCTTAATTTGGCCGCAAATTCAATAGCGCTTTAAAACATTTTATTGGTTGGTTGGATTTTACGGCATGTCAACTATTGTTGGGTTATTTTATTCCAAATACATTTTGTTTTATTCATTCTTCATGGGTACTCAATTTTTTAAAATACATTTTTAACTCATTTTTTCTATTTAACTTATAGATAGGGCCCTAACAGGTAAAACCACTCCGGGTCAGAGTGAACTTGGGAGTAATGGTGAGGAGGAGGTACTCCACATACGCTGGGTAATTAAGTACATGTATATATGCAAAGTAGTATTACCTGTTCAATGGTTGGGTTGTCGGCGACTAAACTGGTACCCTAATCAGGCACGTCACGGTTTGTCTGGTGAGGTGGGTGTGTGGACATCCAACATCAACAAAAAAACAACAGCCTCAAAGGGTGGGGTAGCTCCAGGGGACCCAACGGACATCCACACCGATAGTAGTAGGATTGGCGTACTTACTACTAACATAAATCCTCTAATGGGGTAGATGAGACTCATTAGCTTTGGGCGGCAATCCGTCTTGGAAAAGAGAAATTCTTTTATACAACGTCTACCACCTAGTGGCTATACCTCATTCCAAAGAAAGTACAACGGAGTAAACGCTGGAATCAAATCCTATGCTGGAGTCCCTAAGGTGGTGTGATGCCGAACTTCAGCGCTATCTAGCAACTCCTGTTACACTATCGTTGCTAAACTGCATTTTTTGCCTTTCCTTTGGACCACAGTGCGGAGAGTGAGCCTGCTGCTTGGGCGACAGCTCATTCTGTATATCAACCCACCCAGGCTACGTAGTTCCACTTGTATTTGGACTACGATATTCTCTTGTAGACGGAAGGATGCCAACAACAATATATCCAAGCACATAGATGCGTACGTACATTCATATATTGATAATACTTCCCATGGATACATATTCATACATATGAATATGTATGTATTTGTTGCTTTGAACAGTGGGTTATGGTTCGAGATGGCTTTACTATAGAAATGATGAGAAAGAACTGTCTTTCTTTCTTTCTTTCTTTCTTTCTTGTATTGGTTAACCTTTAAAATCAATGACATTTTCAAAGATTATCCATGAAGTAGTTTTTGGGCTACAAAAACTAATACCATTTTTTGAACACGACATTTCATATTTTACAATTTTAAATTCCAATTCTCTTTGATTTTTTTGCACTACAAAGTAGATTATAAATATAGTCACCGGCTTTGAAGTCAAATCTATGTTTACCTAAAGAATCTATTTTTTTCTCGTATATATATATATATATATATATATATATATATATATATATATTATAAAAAAAACATATATATATTTAGACTTGTGTGTATATATATATATATATATCCGGGTTAAAGGATATATTATGAAGTTGGTATTTGGTATATTATCGCAGTAGTAGCTGGTACGTCGAATAGCAGTACGTCTTCCGAGCAGTCGTGGTGTAGTCTGGCGAGTAAGTTTAGACTGGTAGACTTAGGCTTAGGCGCTTATACTACCAGTGTCGAATATTTATACATGACACTGTCCAATCAGATTATAGTGAGAGGGGCACCAAGGTATTTACATATTCATTACATCAATATATATATATATATATATATATATATATATATATATATATATATTGCGTATTTTGCCAGCAAGTTATTATTTAGGCAGGTATTCTTAAAGACCGCGGAGTATTTCTTCTTTATGGTCTTCTGTTGTTGACGTTCAAGTCTTCTAGTAGTTTTTCATAGATCAAGATCAAGATGGTGGAGAAATTGTCCCATATTTATTACCCAAGCACGTTCAACCATTTCGCTGGTATCCGCAGAGGATTGTTGGGTGTAGTGTTTGTTTGGTTTTATTTATTCATTTTTTAAAATTCATTGTTTATTCAATTAGGAGAGTCTATTTCATTTTTTGAGGGTTGCTAAGGTTAGTGCGTTAGTTATTAAGGATGTTTAGTATATTATTGCTGGTGTTAAATACTATTTTATTTATGCAAACGAATAAAATCAAACAAACACTACAAACACTACAACCAACAATCTCCCGAGGATGACCAACGAAATGGTTGAAAGCGCTTGGGTAAAAAATATGGGATAATTTCTCCATCATCTGGATCCTGATCTACGAAAAACTACTAGAAGATTTGAACAATGCCTGCACACACACACACACACACACACACACACACACATACACATATATATATATATATATATATATATATATAATCAATAGTAATGGTATTATAGATTATTTAAACTCATAACTTTAAGTTTCATGCTTGTGCAATCCTCAGATGAGTCAAATGGTTGAGATCTCAACCATTTGACTCATCTGAGGATTGCACAAGCATGAAACTTAAAATTATAAACTTGCTCTGCTTTATTAGCATTGAGCACCTTTTTAGGCCAATACTTTTCTCATTTATTCTCTATTCATTATACACACACACACACACACACACACACACACACACACACACACACACATATATATATATATATATATATATATATATATATATGTCATCCACAGACACGTGTTTTGACGTTTACGTCTTATTTAACAGCTACCTCTAGCCGGGAGCGAAACCCAACAGAATTTTCGTCTGCCAAACTCCTTACCCTTTCGGTTATCAGAGACTGTCAATCAATTGATACACATTTACAGGATATATGTTTTTACAATCACCTGAGAACTCAAGTCTGTGAACAACAGGCGAGGAAATGCGTTACGCTAACCGGTGAGAGTTCACCTAATGTCTCCCCTAGAGTGCTCTACCAAGAAGGGAGCATATATATCAGTCATATTTCTCTCTCTCTCTCTCTCTCTCTCTCTCTCTCTCTCTCTCTCTCTGTGTGTGTGTGGTAAGAGGATGAAAATACTAATTTTTTGCTTATGTAGTTCTTCATTTATTTTTGCTTTTATGTTTAAATTGTTCTGTGGAATGTTTCGTTATTTAGACAATTATCTTTGAGGTCGTAAAATATACGATTCGATATTCTATGACAATTACGTGTTATTTGTATCACGGGAATAACATTTTCAGAAAAATAATTGAAATAATAAATGAATGAATAAATAAAATGGCATATTTCACATCTTAACAAGATTTTGATCGCTGCAATTATTTGATAGTAGTCTGGATACCCTGCATTACCCGGGTATTATATCAAATTAACAATAACTCACCAATTATTTTAAATCAGAAACTAATTGATGAACAACATTTATTCCAAGTTATCTTCTGGGTTTGGTTGGTTGGTTCGTTGGTTGGATTTTACGGCATGTAAATCCATTGGGTTATTTAATGCCGAAGATTTCAGTTTTACACATTTTTGTTGGGTATTTTTTTTCAAACTCTTTTTTTTAAACACATTTTTAACTCATTTTTCTATTCAACCATAGATGGGACCCTAACAGGTACTACCACTCCGGGTCAGAATGGACCTGGACCACCGCCTTCAAGCCCATATATAATGAAAAGAGCTGGAGGCTTGCAATATGGACAATATGGTCGGGACAATCATATAGGCGCTAGAGCTTGACGTGACCAGCCGACTGGTCAGGGTGGATCTCTCTGACTGGTCCTCTAGTCTAAGTAAGAGCCAAAGTGGAGTGTCGCATATCCTGAACTGCTCAGCCACTAGAGATCTATACTTAAGCATCACAGGTCGCCGCCCATGACTAACAGGTGGCCTCATGGGGGGAGGGGGTATTTATCCCCCTGCTGAGGTGCAGTCGGCGTGTTCTACAGCCCTAACCGACTGGGCGCTTCTGGGTTTGGCTATAGTTTGAAGCTTCTCACTTTATAACTTTTCACTTCTCACTTTATAAGTTTGGGTGCTGGTGAAGTTGTATTGTAGTTTTGCATGTAGTGCAAGATATCTATCTTGATCTCTTTTTGAGCACTTGAATAATATCTTTTTTACGGTTTGTATTCACTCTACCAGATCATTGGATTATGCATATTCTGGGCTGCTGATGTAGAAATCCCAGTTTTGCAATAATTCTTTTTATATTCAATAGATTTAAATTCTGGCCCATTATCCGAGAATATCAGTTTGGATCTAATGGTGAAATACCAATTCTGTAGCTCTGGGACAGTGAAGACTCCTTTCATTACCATTGCTCCAGGTCTAATCTGACCCGGAGTGGTAGTACCTGTTAGAGTCCTATCTATGGGTTAAATATAAAAAAACGAGTTTAAAAAGATTGTTTAAAAAATTGAGTTTAAATAAAAAAAAAAAAGAATTTGAATGCCCATCAAGAATAAATCGGTATAAAATAACTCAACAGGGGTTGACATGCCATAAAATCGAACCAACCAAGATTTTTTGGGTGTACTACTGTAGCTGAAGTTCTGTTCTTATTTTTCATATTTTATATTTTCTAATATTTCATATTTTATACTTTTATTTTGTTGGAGGCCATGGTGTAATGGTTATAGTCGTAGGTGTTGGATTGTATTCCCTTAGATCTGGAAGAGTTATCTTCCCTCTCGTTTCTTATTCTCACCACCAGGCGTTTTTCTGTATTTAAGCAGGAAGCGCCAGATTCAAGATATCTCTTTTCTCCTTCTTCTTGGAATGGACAACATGGGTTAGACATTTGTGTCTACACCCCATCCTCGTGGGGGCCTCTATCCCCCACGTACTGACTAAGTCAGTAAGTGACTTTAACCTTATGGACTATCCATAACTCTATCTATATCTTTTATATGTACATGTAGGTAACTATTGTTTATGTTCTTATTGTAACTTGTGCCTTAAACGTATCTTTTGTATATGTGATAAATGTCTCCATGTGCGTTTATTAAAGTCCATCTTGTTATATGTTTAACACCCTTGTCGGAGTTGTTTGTTTCAACAAGTTACACGATATATATGATCTTGAACCTTACATAGGAAATGGACTCATTGACCCAAGTTTAGATTCTGGACGAAGCTACAGTTCACATAGCGAAAGGTATGGATCCAACTACTCTCCCTTCAGCAATGGGTAAATAGTAGGGCAGACTGGGCTACTAGTCTAGAAGAAGGACAACTCTGAATTCAAATCTGTTAAACTCCGCTTCGGGTGGTTACTACTAGAATAGGCTCAGTCCTGATTAGTGATTTATTTCACTAATTTAATTTAATTTAATTTCTAATTTAAAGTAATTTGAAAGTAGTCTACCACTATGAGATAATTATTACCAAGCAGTTTGAAGAGGTCTTTGCCAACCTTATACGGTAATCTGAACTTTAGCTACATAAATGAGAGTAACCTCTCCTTGTTTATTTCACTTTGGGGAAGCCATATGTTTTGGTCGTCCATTTTCATTTCCCCATAATCAATACAACTGCATGTTTTAACACAAAAATATCATAAAATGTGTTCTTAATAACAATTCAGTTCATTTCAAATAATGCGCAAGCACAATTAAAAACACATTTTATGACATTTTCGTGTTAAAACATGCAGTTGTATTGATTCGAACAAATTCGTACTTTCAGTATAGATTTACGGTGAAATCAAATAGCCGACCAAAACATATGGCTTCCTCAAAGTGAAATAAACAAGCGGAGGTTATTTTTATTTATGTAGCTAATGTTCAGATTACCCCTTATACTGGGTTTGATCTGGGATTTCGTCATCTATGAGCGATTCGGCACCTTGTCATTACAAAATTGTTGGGATAAAAAAATTGAAAAAAAAAAAAAAAAAAATCGAAAAAATACAAAACCGATGAATTTTTGCGAAATAAGCTATTTATTCAAATTACAGATAAATTGTCACTATGGCTACACAAAATAATTGGATAATTTTTGGTACGATTATATTTCTCCGTTAAATTGGATGCCCCCCCCCCTAAACACTGGATGCCTGGCCTAGCATCCTCTTTGACCCCCCTCTCTGCAAGCCGTAATGACCGTTCCACAAAAATCAAAATCTCTTTTTATCTGTTGTATTTTTCAAAACAAATGTCTTTGACCCAGTTTAAGCGTCTGTCTCAGCCGCTACGAATAATCTTTGATGTTTACCGCTTGATGTCTGGGTCTGAGGAATGGATCACACACACACACACACACACACACACACACACACACACACACACACACAAATTAGTTGAGGACCAATGTTGTATCATTGAATTTCCCTCATATATCATCAGTATATCTGTCTGTCTCTCTCACTCTCTCTCTCTCTCTCTCTCTCTCTCTATATATATATATATATATATATATGTATATATGGACGTCATGGACACATTTCCTACATTTAAGCCGGACTATATATGTGACACGTGTGGCAGGGCCTGCCTGTCAAAGGCTGGGTTTCTCAGTCACGTACGGTCGCATACGAGAGGAAACCGGGGAAGAGGCTCATATGTATAACAGTGAATAAAAACAAAGCTGAACGTCTGGGCACTGCACGCTCACAGCCGAACTTGTAGAAATGGCCTTATTCTGGGTAGAAGTGGCAATCACCATATATATATATATATATATATATATATAGTGTGTGTGTGTGTGTGTGTGTAAAGGTACAATTGGTGTGTATGCTGCACAAGAATGCTGTGTGCAATCCTGAACAAATCGTGGAAACAGCACCCAACAAGGGAGCAGCTGTATGGCCACCTGCCCCCTATCCACAAACCATATGGCCACCTGCCCCCTATCTCACAAACCATCCGAGTGAGTCGAACAAGACATGCTGGACACTGCTGGAGAAGCAACGATGAAATCATAAGCGACATGTGGAAACCAACACATGGACATGCTAATGTGGGCACCCAGCAAGGACCTACATTGGTCAACTCTGCACGGATACTGAATGCTGCGCTGAGGACCTTCCTGAGACAATTAATGATAGAGAGAGAGTTGGCGAGAGATTGTCATGGATATCCGTGCAGATAGCGCGACATCATGATGATGATATATATTAGTATACCCGGAGGAAACTACGAAAATAAAACAATTAACGGGTACATATATATATATATATATATATATATATAAATAAAGTCGTCGGGGCGGCCTAAAGTCGGTATCAGCCAGTCAGCGAGGGAGTCTATCCCTTTTCAATAGCGCTAGACCAAGGAGATTGTTTTTGCATCTGAGGTGTAGCGCCACACTACCATCAGCTCCTTACTATATCTTATTATATGGAGATATATATACTCATCATAGTATATATATGATATATATACCAATTATTGTGGCATATTAATATTAAAAAATCGAATTTAAGTATTATTGAAACCAAAAATCTGAATCTTATGAAATCCATTAACAAGATAAAATAACTGTAATTGAAGATTGTTCCATTTTTTATTATACAAATCTAAATCTTTTTATCTCATTAGCAGCATGCATATAAACCATTGACATTCTACTTAAAATGTCCAGCATTTGTAAATCTCAAAAGTAAACAAATCTATACACCAGACCCCGCCTCTACCCAGTCGTCACCGGGTAGCCACTTCTAGTATAATAATAAACAGAAAAAAATGGTTCAGTCAAAATGTAGCTGTTAAGTTGAAACAAAAAAATATTGATTTAAAAATAGGGAGTAAAACACATTAGAGATTTTAAAAGATTATTCTTATTATTTTAACCAGAAATCTATTTGCCCAAGTCTTGTTATTACAAGGGTTTCGTTTGTTTTTCTTAGGGCTGATTTTCATGGGCCCCAAATAACAAGGCACCTTATTTGTTTTTTCTTCGTGTAATTTTATTATGAACCGTATCAGCAAAATTGATCTAAATCCACATTTTAAGGCATGAAAATCAGATAAAGCTACAAAATTAAGTGTGTTCATGATGTTTTGAGTCCAACCTAAGTGAAGGATAAATATTTTGCTCGGAGATGATTATTGGCTTCGAAATATAATTAAGCGAAGAACTCCGCCGGCTGTGCCGTGACTATCGTAAAATATTTTAAGGTGGTACCGGCTGGGTTCGAAAAAGCCTACCCAGAGTCACTGATATATATATATTATTTATATTTCTGCTTGAAGGCAATTATAAATGCATGTATCGAATAAGATTCGATAATATATAATCTTGACAGAAAATCCGCAAAGGATGGCTCGCTATGCAGAACACCGTAAGACTGTTTCGACTTTATTAAGTCTCTTCAGCGATGTATACATCGCTGAAGACTTAATAAAGTCGAAACAGTCTGTACGGTGTTCTGCATAGCGAGCCATCCTTTGCGGGATTTTCTTGTCAAGATTATTTTCTATAATTATCGAATCTTATTCGATACATGCATTTATAATTGCCTTCAAGCAGAAATATAAATAATAATTTATTCAACTTGCTTCTATTAAAAAAAAGCAAACATCCAAAAATCTTATATATATAT
>CM042142.1:13502819-13517819 GCA_023376005.1 Doryteuthis pealeii
ATCTATCTATCTATCTATCTCTATCTCTCTCTCTCTCTCTCTTCTCTCTATATATATATATATATATATATATATATATATATATATATTCAAACAAATTTGATTAAACAAAACAAAATCCTTATTATTTTCAAGTTCTTTTTATTAATTTCTTCTTTTATGCTTCCTTACAATTCTTTTGATGTTACAATCTTGAAAGGCGTTAATAATTTGGCCAAAAGGAACAATTATTGACGGACCAAGTACTTTTGGTTCTTTTCCGTACCATATTTGGTTGTGTTCGTTATTCACTTTTCCATAACTTTTCTTTTTTTCTGCATTGGAAATCTGAGTTACATGAGTATATACTCTCGATCTTTACGTCTCTGTTTTTCAGTGTTGCTTTTTTTTTTTTTTTTTTTTCTTTTTTTCCTTTCTTATCTAAACAATTTGATTCCAGAAAAGCTGACCCAGTTTCCTCCTCCTCCCCTCCCCTCCTCTTACAGTTTGATGCCATGATATTCAGATTAGGTAACCTAAACGCCAAGCGAAAAGAGACCAGACTCGCCGCCGTCTCCTTCCTTTTTATTTCCCGCCTTTCTGTCTTTGTCCAGCCTCGTTTTAGCCAATCTCTCTCATCACCTGACCCATTTTTTTTTTACCTCGCTTCTCTTCTTCCTTTTTACCGTTAAACAATGTTCGTTTATATTTTTATCGTTCATCGTCAGGTTTTTCTCTTGAACCTTTTGGTTCTTCCCATTTCCTGTGATCTTTATGTACGTAGATATGGACACATGATAAATTCTATTCTTACACACACAAACAACAATTTACGCACAAGAACATGCACACATAGAAATATCTACTGATACACTTAGGCGTACTAATAACATAGTTAGATAGATAGATATGAATGTGTTATGATATATATAATTGTAAATATGTCATGATATGATAGGTATATAATGTGTGTGTGTGTGTGTGTGTCTCACTTGCAGACATCTTTGAAGAGAGACATGAAGACATGCCACATCGACATAAACACGTGGGAGGCTTGTGCAGAAGACCGTGCGACCTGGTGCCTCCTCGCCAAACAGGGAACAAAAAGAAGTGAAAAACAGAGGAAAGAAGCCGCCACAGAAAAGAGAGCTAAAAGGAAGGAGAGACAGCAGCACCCCCAACACCTACAGAAAACATCACCTTTTGTTGCAGCCACTGCACCAGAGACTACCATTCAAGGATCGGTCTGTTCAGCCACTCACGTAGCTGTAGGTAAAAAAAAAAAATTAAAAAATGGACACTACGCCATCGTCTAAAATAGACGGAAGGTTGCCAACCACACACACATATATATATATATATATATATACACACACACACACACACACATATATATATATATATGTGTGTGTGTGTGTGTGTGTGTGTGTGTGTGTGCGTGTATCATCATAACATATTATATACCTATCTATCATATCATATTCATATCTATATGAATATGTTATGACAGATATCATTATACAATTAGATAGATATGAACATATGAATTTGATATGCTATGATAGATATGAATATTATTTCTCTGAATTTTTGAGATGTGGCTTTATATCATTTGGACTTTTCTGGCTATTGTCCTCATCATTATAGTTATATACACACGTTTTGGCCGATGTTCCCTCCGATCTTCGACGTTCTTGTCAAACTCTGCAACCCTCTCTTCGAACTCGAAAACCTTCTTGTCGAATCTCGGGAGCTTTCCTGTGGTAATCGGGAAGTTTCACGGAACTTCGAACCGAAACCTTTATTTAATCCACTGTTCTCATTCCATTAACCATGACCGGGTACAAGTGTGAAGCTGTGTTAAGTATTCTATGTCATTATCGCCCTTGGCCAGGATTGAACCTGCAGCCTAGAGATGATTGTCACTTAGAACTGTATTGACTCAACTCTTATATCCGTTGCGGCATGTGTCCAACCAGTAATACTGGTATGAATATATGTAATCATAAATAGATAGATATAAATATATAATGATTGTGAAATAGGTAATGAAAATATATGATAGATAAATATATATGAATATATGATGTGATGGTTAAATATATATGATAATATATATGAATATATGATGTGATATCTAGAGATATGAATACATGATTTGATGGTTAGATAGATAAACAGATAGATAGATAGATATGAACCTATTGAAATTGTTTCATTGATTGGGGTTTGTGTGATTCCGAACAAAGTTTCTGGTCCGCAATTTCTTGCCTATTATTTGTCCCTTTCAAATGACAGGCCATTTAATGAAAAAATCTTATATTACAGCTCATTTTACTGCACGATCATTCTCATCTTATTCTTGGAAACATACACAAATAAGATGTAATTCAGCTTTGTTGGCAATGACCCATTAACCACGGCTATATATTGAGACTCGTGTTCCTTAATTGTACGACCGTTATCATTTTGCAACATTATCTGATTAAAAATGAGACCGTCCAAATCGCTCAAGATAAATGAAAAAATTAAATCCTGATTATCTACTGTTGCTCAACCGCCGAATTCTTATTTCTTATGAGTGTCATCACCTCAGCCAAATAATGACCATTCCGTTTTTATTATAAAGAAAGAAAGGAGAGAAAAACGTAACAAAGAATTAGGGTATTTTATGTGGGCTGGGACGAATTAAACTTGTAAGTCAATGTATCACCGTATTGCCAATTCTGTCGACTGGGGCTTTACAATACACCGACTGTACCTCTACAAAGGGGTAAAAACCTCTGATGGGGACAACTATTGACTGAGGGTGGCAACCCGTGATGCTTAAGGATGGAACTCTGGTGGCTGAACAGTCCATGACATGCAACACTCCACTTTCACCCTTACTTAGACTAGACGGGTAGTCGTGTTGTATACCCTTTTTTACTTACTTACTTCTATTCTTCTTCTGACGTCTTTTCTATCTTACGTCTTCTTCTAACATCTCTTCTAGCGTCTGGACTTCGTCTTGGGGACTTCGTGTCTGGTCTTCCATTGGGGATTTCTCTTTATCAGAAGCCCTATGTCATTGGTAGTTTTTAGATAATAACACAAGACTTCGATTTAACTAAGATCATATTTATTTCGAAATCCCCACCAGACTACCTGCGCAGATCGAGTCGGAGCGTGCAATACACGACTCACCACCGTCGTGGTTTCTGTCCGACTGACTAAAATCTATTTCTAATCTAAACCGGAAGAGGGTCTTCTCCACCGATTCTCACGGTATCCACCGGAAGGAAGGATCAGGACAGGTCAAGCCTTGTCATTCAAATCCTTCAAGGCCGTGGGCTGCAACTTATAACAGCCATTTTGATTTCTACACTACTGTACATAACGTCAAGCCCTAGCACCTATATGATTGTCCCAACACTATTGTCCTTATGGCAAGCACATCCTTTTTTTATCATATAATAGCTAGTAGGCAGTAACCGAGGGTTTTAAGGTAATGTTAAACTCTATCTGATGGTGAAGTTCCAATTCTGGAGCTCTGAGAAATGTGTAGTACTCCTTGATCACCACTACTCCCAGGTCCACTCTGACCCGGAGTGGTATTACCTGATAGGGTCCTATCTATGGGTTAAATGGAAAAAATGTGTTTAAAAAATTTGGGTTTAAAAAACAAATATTGAGTACCCATCAAAAATGAATAAAACAAAATGTCTTCGCCATAAAATTACCCAATGGTCGACATGCCGTAAATTCCAACCAACCAACCAACCAACCAACCAACAGCCTCAAATTTTATCTCACAACACAAAGCAGAAAAACCGATCGTTGCTGCTTAACTTCTATGATCTAGCGGGAATCCACACATACAAAGATGATCTCTTAAAAAAATCTCATATTTAAAAAGTGGAATTGAAATTTTATTTTAGTTTGTTGCACTTTTTATGCAAAAGAAGTTATCAGCATATGCACAGATTTGTTCTTATTTCTGAGATTCATAGAAACGTTTTTCTCAAGTGGCTCAGATTCAACGACGCCATCTTGTATTGCCATGCTATGACGTCACTCACGACCATTGAAGAGGAGAAATGGCGCTTGGATTCTGTGCAATAATCTGCACGGGTCTCATGTTGCGTTTCATCGAAGTGGATGGAGGAGCCATTTTGACTGAGACCTTAATCTGAGGGGGGTTTACTTGGCGAAACGTATCATTTATGGACAGATCTTTTCAATCGATCACATAAATCGGTCAAGTGATTATCGATCAACCAACTAATATTGGTTCATAAAGCACGAATAAATCGAAAGAAAAAAAGGGCAAAGAACTGATCAAGAGAAGAAAGAAAGAAAGAAAGAAAGAAGGAAGAAAAGGGGTTATTCAAACAGAAAGAAAGAAAGAAAGAAAGAAAGAAAGAAAATAAGGCACGAATAAATCGAAAGAAAGGGCAAAGAAATTGATCAAGACAAGAAGAAAAAAAGAAAGAAAGAAAGAAAGAACGAAAGATTGAATAAATAAATAAGGTAATTAAGAAGAAAGAAACAAAGAAAGAAGAAAGAAAGAAAGGTGATTGTGACAGAAAGAATGAAAGAAGAAAGAAATAAGGTGATTGTTCAAAAGAAGAAGAAAGAAAGAAAGAAAGAAAGAATAAAGAATAGAAATAAGAAAAAATAGGTGATTGGTGCAGAAAGAAAGAAAAAGAAAGAAAGAAAGAAAGAAAGAAAGAAAAGAAGGTTGATTGGTCCAGAAGAAAGAAAGAAAGAAAGAAAGATAGATAGAAGAAGGTGAATTGTTCCAGGAAAGAAGAAAGAAAGAAAGAAAGAAAGGAAGAAAGAAAAATAGGTGATTGAGAAGAAGAAGAAAGAAGAAAGAAAGAAAGAAGAAAGAAAGAAAGAAAGAAAGAAAATTAGGTGATTGGGGCGAAAGAATGAATGAATGAATGAAAGAAAGAAGAAGAAGAAAGAAAGGAAGAAAGAAAAAAATAGTGATTGAGACAGAAGAAAAAAGAAAGAAGAAGGAAAGAAGAAGAAAGAAGAAAAAGAATGAGGTGATTGGGACAGAAAGAAAGAAAGAAAATAGACTGATTGAGACAGAAAGAAGAAGAAGAAAAGAAGAAGGAAAGAAGAAAGAAGGAGAAAGAAGAAAGAATAGAAAGAATGAGGTGATTTGGGAAACAGAAAGAAAGAAAGAAAGAAGAAAGAAAGAAAAAATAGGTGATTGAGACAGAAAGAAAGAAGAAAGAAGGAAAAGAAAGAAAGAGGAAAAGAAAGAAAGAAGGAAAGAAAGGAAAGAAAGAAATGAGGGTGAATTGGACAGAGAAGAAAGAAAGAAAGAACGAGAAGAAAGAAGAAAAATAGTGATTGAACAGAAAGAAAGAAAGAAAGAAGGAAAAGAAAGAAGAGGAAGAAAGAAAGAAGAAAGAAAGAAAGAAATGAGGTGATTGGACAGAAAGAAGAAAGAAAAGAAAGAATGAAAGAAAAAATAGTTGATTGAGACAGAAAGAAGAAAGAAAGAAAGAAAGAAAAAATAGGTGATTGAGACAGAAAGAAAGAAAGAAGAAAGAAAGAAAAATAGGTGATTGAGAACAGAAAGAAAAGAAAGAAAGAAAGAAAAGAAAGAAAAAAATAGGTGATTGAGGACAGAAAGAAAGAAAGAAAGAAGGAAAGAAAGAAAGAAGGAAAGGAAAGAAAGAATGAGGTGATTGGCAGAAAGAAATGAATGAAAGAAAGAAGGAAAGAAAGAATTGATGCATTGGGACAGAATAAATAAATAAATAAGAAAGAAAGAAAGAAAGAAAGAAAGAAATTAGGTGATTGGGGCAGAAGACTGAATGAATGAAAGAAGAAAGAAAGAATGAAGAAAGAAAAATAGGTGTTGAGAAGAAAGAAAGAAAGAAAGAAAGAAAGAAAAAATAGGTGATTGAGACAGAAAGAAAGAAAGAAAGAAAGAAGAAAAAATAGGTGATTGAGACAGAAAGAAAGAAATAAAGAAAGAAAGAAAGAAAAAAAAAGGTGATTGAGAACAGAAAGAAAGAAAGAAAGAAAGAAAGAAAAATAGTGATTGAGCAGAAAGAAGAAGAAGAAGGAAGAAGAAAGAAGGAAAGAAAGAAATGAGGTGATGGGAAAGAAAGAATGAATGAAGAAAAGAAGGAAAGAAAGAAATAGATGATTGGGACAGAATAAATAAATAAATAAGAAATAATAAAGAAAGAAATTAGTGATTGGGGCAGAAAGAATGAATGATGAAAGAAAGAAGAAAGAATGAAAGAAAGAAAAATAGGTGATTGAGACAGAAAGAAAGAAAAGAAAGAGAAGAAAGAAAAAATAGGTGATTGAGACAGAAAGAAAGAAGAAAGAAAGAAGAGAAGAAATAGGTGAATTGAGACAGAAAGAAAGAAAGAAAGAAGAAAGAAAAATAGGTGATTGAGACAGAAAGAAAGAAAGAAAGAAAGAAAAAAAGAAAAATAGGTGATTGAGACAGAAAGAAAAGAAAGAAGAAGAAAGAAGAAGAAGAAAAGAAGAAGAAATGAGGTGATTGTGACAGAAAGAATGAATGAAAGAAAGAAGGAAAGAAAGAAATTAGATGATTGGACAGAAAGAATAAATAAATAAAAGAAAGAAAGAAAGAAATAGGTGATTGGGGCAGAAGACTGAATGAATGAAAGAAAGAAGAAAGATGAAAGAAAGAAAAAAATAGGTGAATTGAGACAGAAAGAAAGAAAGAAAGAAAGAAAGAAAAAGGTTGATTGAACAGAAAGAAAGAAAGAAAGAAAGAGAAAGAAGAAAAAATAGGTGATTGAGACAGAAAGAAGAAAGAAAGAAAGAAAGAAAAAATAGGTGATTGAGACAGAAAAAGAAAGAAAGAAAGAAAGAAAAATAGGTATTGAGACAGAAAGAAAGAAGAAAGAAGAAAGAAAGAAGAGGAGAAAGAAAGAAATGAGGTGATTGGGACAGAAAGAATGAATGAAAGAAGAAGGAAGAAAGAATTAGATGATTGGGAAGAAAGAAATAAATAAGAGAAAGAAAGAAAGAAAGAAATTAGGTGATTGGGGCAGAAGAATGAATGAATGAAAGAAGAAAGAAAGAATGAAAGAAAGAAAATAGGTGATTGAGACAGAAAGAAGAAAAGAAAGAAGAACGAAGGAAAGAAAGAAAGAAGAAAAGAAAGAATGAGTGATTGGACAGAAAGAATGAATGAAAGAAAGAAGGAAAGAAAGAAATTAGATGATTGGGACAGAAAGAAATAAATGAATAAGAAGAAAGAAAGAAGAAATTAGGTGATTGGGGCAGAAAGAATGAATGAATGAAAGAAAGAAAGAAAGAATGAAAAAAAGAAAAAATAGGTGATTGAGACAGAAAGAAGAAGAAAGAAAGAAAGAAAGAAGAAAGAAAGAAGAAATGAGGTTGATTGGGACAGAAAGAATGAATGAAAGAAAGAAGGAAAGAAAGAAATTAGATGATTGGGACAGAAAGAAATAAATAATAAAGAAAGAAAGAAAGAAAGAAATTAGGTGATTGGGGCAGAAAGATGAAATAATGAGAGAAGAAAGAAAGATGAAGAAAGAACAAAAAATAAGGTGATTCGAGACAGAAAGAAAGAAAGAAAGAAAGAAAGAAAGAAAGAAAGAAAAATGAGGTGATTGGGACAGAAGAATGAATGAAAGAAGAAGGAAAGAAAGAATTAGATGATTGAGACAGAAATAAATAAATAAATAAATAAAGAAAGAAAGAAAGAAATTAGGTGATTGGGCAGAAAGAATGAATGAATGAAAGAAAGAAAGAAAGAATGAGAAAGAAAAATAGGTGATGAGACAGAAAGAAGAAAGAAAGAAGGAAAGAAAGAAAGAAGAAATGAGGTGATTGGACAAAGAATGAATGAAGAAAGAAGGAAAGAAAGAAATTAGATGATTGGGACAGAAAGAAGAAATAAATAAAGAAAGAAAGAAGAAAGAATTAGGTGTTGGGGCAGAAGAATGAATGAATGAAAGAAGAAGAAGAAGAAGAGAAGAAAATAGGTGATTGAGACAGAAAGAGAAAGAAGAAAAGAAAAGAAAGAAAGATAGTGATAGACAAGAAGAAAGAAGAAGAGAAAAGAAAGAAAGAAAGAAAGATGAGATGGGAAAGAAGAAGAATGAAAAGAAAGAAAGGAAAGAAAGAAATAGATGATGGGACAGAATAATAAATAAAGAAAGAAAGAAGAAAGAAGAAGAAAATTAGGTGATTGGGGCGAAAAGAATGAATGAATGAAAGAAAGAAGAAAGAAAGGAAAGAAAAATAGGTTGAGAAAAGAAAGAAAGAGAAAGAAAGAAGAAAGAAGAAAAAATAGGTGTTGAACAGAAAGAAAGAAAAGAAGGAAAGGAGAAAAGAAGAAAGAATGAGGTGAGGACAGAAGAATGAATGAAGAAAGAAGGAAAGAAAGAATTAGGTGATTGGGACAGAAAGAAAATAAATAAATAAAAGAAAGAAAAGAAAGAAATTAGGTGATTGGGGCAGAAGAATGAATGAATGAAAGAAAGAAAGAAGAAGAAAGAAAGAAAAATAGGTGATTGAGACAGAAGAAAGAAAGAAAGAAAGAAAGAAAGAAAAATAGGTGATTGAGACAGAAAGAAAGAAAGAAAGAAGGAAAGAAAGAAAGAAAGAAAGAAAGAAGAAAGAAATGAGGTGATTGGGACAGAAAGAAAGAATGAAAGAAAGAAGGAAAGAAAGAAATTAGATGATGGGACAGAAATAAATAATAATAAATAAAATAAAAGAAAGAAAGAAAGAAATTAGGTGATTGGGCAGAAAGAATGAATGATGAAGAAAGAAGAAAGAATGAAAGAAAGAAAAAATAGGTAATTGAGACAGAAGAAAGAAAGAAAGAAAGAAAGAAAGAAATTAGGTGATTGGGCAGAAAGAAAGAAAGAAAGAAAGAAAGAAAGAAGGTGATTGAGACAGAAAGAAAGAAAGACATTAGATGCATCTATATCCAAGAAACCTTTCAGAGATTCAATAGGAAAATATTCCCAAATGCTCCGAAGTAGCAGCGAATAATTTGTGCTTTTATTTCTCTGCCTTAGTCTATTTCTTTGTTTGACCGAGAAGAGTTTGAATACCGTCAATATGAATGGTGCAGTGATTTGTACTAAGAGTTCAAAAAGCCAGTCGAAAGAAACGAAGCAAGTCAACTAGACCAAGTACACAGTTCAACGCATTCAAACTATATATGGACAAGCTTTTCATTCCGGCTTTATGGTCTCCATTGGTTTGACTGTTGCTAGGGATTTTCAACAAGGCGAAGAAGAAATAGAAATCAACATAGAACAAAATCAATATCGATCATCAGTCGAATCGATCGTAGATCAATGAAAATGTTCTCAATACCCAATTTTTATTAAATAAGATAAAAGTAGGTGGAGTCGGTTTAGCTCGGTCGGTAGAACATCCGTCTTGGAACTTCAAGATTTCAATACCGGTCCCAGCTATGAGTAAATAGTAGGGCAGACTGGCATCTTTAATCTTGATATTGTAACCACTCTAGGAGAAGGAAAACTAAATTCATACCTGTTAAACTCCGTTTAGAAATTTATCTATTTTTTCCCACCCTGCTCGAGCAGAGGGGTTGGGTAAATATATATGGCTTTAATAAAGAAATTAAAAAAATCATGCTATGATGTGGTATTTTGTGCTGGGCTACATCTCAGTCGATAGAGTCCGTCTGGGAACCACAAGGTTTCAGGTTCGATACCGGTTCCCGGCAACTCAGATATTTAGATAGGGTAATTTGATCTGTGCGGTAAAATGGAGGAGTTGATGGGAGATGTGACGCTTCACCTCAGCACAAACAATCTCCCTTATTTAGCGCTAGCGAAAAGGAGATAGACTCCCTCGCTGTTTGGCTGATACCAACAATAGGCCACTTCGCCAACTTGACTTACTTTACTTTAGATGGGGTGATTTATTGTCAGTATCAGCTGGACAGTGACGGAGTCTATCCCCTTTTCCCTAGCGTTAGACCAAGGAGATTTTTTTAGAGGTGGAGCGCCATACCCACAATGTACTCCCTAGTTTATTACTTTAATATAAATACCATCATCACCATCATCATTACGGCTTTGATTTCTAACGATATCAACTTTGATCGAAGTAATTAATAATTCTGTAGCATGTCCCTTTTCTTCACTTTCTTTCTTTATGATAAAAACAGAATGGTTCATTATTTAGATGAGGTGATGACACTCAAAAGAAATAAGAATTCAGTGGTTAAGAAACACCAGATAATCAAGATTTTCATTTTTGCATTTCATCTTGGGTGATTTGTACGATCTCATTTTTAACTAGAGGGTGTTGCAAAATGATAACGATCGTACAAATAAGAAAGACGAGTATTAATATATAGATAGAATTGTTCAAGGTCCACCATCAAATTTTTTGTTGAAGGAAAACTCAAATTTCAATTTTTACTCAAGCAGTATTCGTTCTTAAAAAAAACAAAAACATATTCAGCCCTGTTGGGTGAGGCTTTAGAATGCACCGACTGCACCCCTGCAGAGGGGTAAGACCTACCACACCAATCGAACCACCTGTTGGTTGTGTGTGGCGATCCGTTATGCTTAAGGATAGAATCCTCGTGGAGGAGCAGTCCGTGACATGTAACACTCCACTTTGCCCCTTACTTAGGCTAGATGGATGGTCGGAGAGGCATCCTTCAATCAATTGGCTGGCCATGTCAAGCCCTAACACCTATATGATTGTCCCAACCCTATTGTCCTTATGGCAACCCCTAACCCCCTTTTTTTACATATATATGCTAGAAGGCTGAGGGTCTCAATGTCCTGGGTATGATGTTAAACTATCTTATTATGAAGTTCCAATTCTGGAGCTCTGTGGAATGTGGAGCACCTCACCTCTTAGTCACCATTACTCCCAGTTCCACTCTGATCTGGAGTGGTAGTACCTATTAGGGTCCAATCTATGGGTTAAATAGAAAATTTGTTTAAAGAAAATGAGTTTAAATTTTTTTTCCGAACCATCGCTACGGATCTTTCAAAACTTCGGCATTAAATGACCCACCGAGGTTGATATTCCGTAAAACAAAACAACACATCAACCAACCAAACACATGTTCTATTTCAACGGTTTCTTTCCTAGAATATTTGCACTGTGGATCATACTCCCTCCTCAATATTTGTCTTGCAGCTATAACCTTGGGATTTTTACATTATTTATTTTCTTTATGGCAGATCCCAACCCTTTTTATCATATATGTGTTAGAAGATGATGGTCTGGGTATGACGTTGGTGAGGTTCCAATTCTGGATCTCTGGAGTCGGTGGAGTACCCCTTCATCACCATTACTCTCAGGTCCACTCTGGCCAGGAGTAGAAGTACCTGTTAGGGGTCCAATTTATGCGTTAAGTAGAAATAAATAATGTTAAAAGATGTATTTAAAAAATTGAGTTTTTTTAAAAATTGAGTACCCATGAAAAATAAATAAAACAAAACATCTGAGGCATAAAATAACCCAACAGGGGTTGACATGCCGTAAAATCCAACCAACCAACCAACCAACCAACCAGCCAAAAAACATCATCCGTCCTTTCTTAATCTTTTTTTATTTTTTTTATATCTAAAACATTCTATTCCAACAGTTTTTTTTCTAGAATATTTGCACTGTGGATCAACCCCCCCCCCGTGAATGTTTGCCTTTCAGCAATAACCTTGGGACTTTTAAAAGTCCAACGTTAATAAGTGTCTTAGTCGGTCTTAGTTTGGATTTCCGCTTTGTTGTTCTTTCGTGAT
Organism: Doryteuthis pealeii; assembly: GCA_023376005.1. Classification (NCBI taxonomy): domain Eukaryota; kingdom Metazoa; phylum Mollusca; class Cephalopoda; order Myopsida; family Loliginidae; genus Doryteuthis; species Doryteuthis pealeii. The sequence continues at coordinate 13,514,567 of CM042142.1, forward strand.
ACATCTGGTTACATATTTACCCTTCATTTTGTAACCCGCTTGCTTATAGTGGCCAACTGACCTTCTGACCTTGCTTGGGGTGACACTGATATATCACATTTTTACAGCTACCTTCAGTGGTGACAGAGACCGACAGGCACACACACACACACATACACACACACACACACACACATTATATATATACACACACACACACACACACACATATATATATATTTCTGTGTGCGCATGTGTGTGTGTACACCCGTTGGTCTCTGTCAATTTTCGCACCCATACTCTCTCTCTCTCTCTCTCTCTGTCTCTGTCTCTGTCTGTCTGTCTGCCTGTCTGTCTGTCTCACTCTCATTCTCTCTCTCTCTCTCTCTCTCTCTATATATATATATATATATATATATAATATATATATATATGTGTGTGTGTGTGTGTGCTCTTTATATATCTATATTTCTATATCAATGCTATATATATATATATATATATATATATAATATATATATATATATATATATATATACCAAACTTATTGGTAAATCCTCACGGTGAGAAAAAACATCAACCGGGGAGAAAAAAATTTCGAAAAAAGAAAAGACCAAGATAATTGTACCAACAAAAAAATAATCTTTTGGTACAATATTTTGGCCAAAAGAAAAAACAATTTATATGCATATATTTATATAAGATATATATATTTATATAAAACTGCCAGGACACTAAAGCTAATAAGTAAAAAGTGCTCAATACCTAAGTAGAGCAAATAATAAAGATAAATATAATGACCTTGATTTATCTTTATATATATATATATAATATATATATATATATATATATATATATATAATATATGTGTGTGTGTGTGTGTGTGTGTGTGTGTATATATCTATTGGCTGGAGATAGCTTGCTATGTTTAGCTACACTGAGGAGACGTGATACGTTGAAACACGGTGTCTGTGGTGGACTATATATATATAAATATATATATATATATCTTATTATAATGGAGATTGTGGGTTTGTATGTCTGTAACCGAAACTATATTACCATTCAAGTCACAATTCCCTTTGTTATTTATATCACATTCTCCATGATTTTATTTTTATTTAAACCTCAATTATTAATAAAATTGTTTTACATCATTAAGACTGTTGACCATAAATACATACTAATAACATGCAATTGTATTTATATATACAACAAAATAGCGATTTACAGTGTGAATTGGAAAGCTAATTTGCATATTGATATTAAAAATGTGATTTTAATAAATATATGCTTAGTATTATTGATTTCTAATTGTTTGGTTTTATATTAATGAATCTTAAAAGAAATCCATTAACAAGAAGAAATAACTGTAATATTATTCTTTACTTCCTATTTTAACTAAATAGTTAAATTAGGAAAATTTACCAATGAAAGACGGGAGTAAGGGAAAATGATGGAAGACTTAGTTTCAAAGTTGTTCTATTTTTCAATCATACCACCTCTGTTCTAAATATTTTTATCTGAATTCTTATTCAGTTTCATTACCCTTTCTGATTTAACATGATATTTTATTATATTAAAACTTAAATACTTGCACCCGGAGGGTGCATATTTTGCTAGTATATATATATTATATATATATATATATATATATATATATATATGCTACAATGCCATACATGAATAAATAAAAACCGGATGTGCTTTATACATTTTTGTTCCTCATTCAAATTGAATGACACCCATTTGTCGATGTATTTTCCTTAACAAAGATTCCTAATGATTTGAAATAATAACAATGAAGTTCTATAATTATATTCATTATGATAATCAATCCCACAGTCATTAAGATAAAGGAAAATTTAGCAATATTCAACGAATTGCAATTATCACAATAAAATCAAGATTATTTCAAATATCATCATTATCATTATAATTTCAAATATCATCATTATCATTATCTAGTTAACATCAACGAAGGACAAAAAGAAAAAGAAAAAGAAAAAAAAGAACAACTTTGCTTCATTAACTAGGAATCTACTTTCTAAAATTGTGTCGTCATTATCATTACTGCAGTTAATCTTCACGAAAAAAATGAACATGCACTTAATCATGATGTGAGCGAAAGGAACCAAGAGAATCAGAAATGGTGGATGTGTCAAAAGGGAACTAGAACTGGTAGATAGTTCCAAAGGGAATCAAAATGGTAGATGGCTCCAAAGGAGAACCAGAACTGGTAGATGTCCAAAGGGAACCAGAACTGGTAGATGGCTCCAAAGGAACTCAAAATGGTTGAAGTGTCAAAAGGGAACCAGAACTGGTAATGGCTCCAAAGGGGAACCAGAAATGGTAGATGGCCCCAAAGGGAATCAGAAATGGTTGATTGTCAAAAGGGAACCAGAACTGGTAGATGGCTCCAAAGGGAACCAGAAAGAAAAAACCAGAAATGGTAGATGGCCCCAAAGGGAATCAGAAATGGTTGATGTGTCAAAAGGGAACCAGAACTGGTAGTTGGTTCCAAAGGGAACCAGAATTCAATATGATTGACAATATTGTTGGTGTTTCACTTTCTGCAAATCACCTTTTGGGAAGTACATATACTCTAGCTATGGGTACCGGAGGGTCCGGTGGCTTCGGCCCAGGACCACATAAATTCACATCGTTAATCCCAGGGGGGCCATCACCCCAGGCAACACATGTCCCTCGATTTAAAGGGACAGGGCTGGGTTTATTGCCCGGTGCCTGAGGCACCCCTTTAAGGGAAATACCGACGGGATCAACGCATTTTTTCACCCGCCTCCCATGGATTGAAACCATGGTAGACCCTTAACTCTTTTCCTCTACTATTATAACTGATATTATTACTATTACTGCTCTATGTTTTTAATTTATAGAGCACTTTTGGATAATTTACTGATGTCACTGCAACGGAAAGTTTAAAGCAACTAATGGATATATATATATATATATATATATATATATATATATATATATATATATAAAGGAGTAAAGAGAATTGGTATTGGATCAACTAGTTTAATCCCTTCATGAAATCTCTTCCCCTAATTAGGACATAAATTCTGAATCTTTTCTCCAGCCGAACTTGTGACGCCAAAAAAAAAACGAAAAGGATGCTTTAAGATATATAACCTATTCTACCCCCCCCCCAATAAAACAAAACAAAACACAAAAAAAACGAATCCATCATATACATTCTTATTTACTTATTCGATATATTTGGTTGCGATATGTCGAGGTTTAGGTACATTGA
>CM042142.1:13522819-13525319 GCA_023376005.1 Doryteuthis pealeii
TTGGCTTCTATGTAAAATCATTCATAGGATTGATTTAAATACGTTGGAGTATAAAACTATAATATCATAGATCAATAACACCAAGTAATTATTTATCAAACCCGGTTTTGTTAAAGACTGTATGCAAATTAGCCACTCCATATATTATATAAATCTTTATTTCTTAGTGATATATTTGACACATTGCAGGATTTTAAACGCACTAATAACATGGGCTGTTTTGAGGCAAATCGAACTCAGATTTTCAGGGAGACATCGTTTATAAATAATATATATTCTATGTATTAATGATTTTGACTATAATCAAATACCCATTGATAAACTTATGCAATTGCTGAGGATATTGTGACGTAAACAGTGACACGTATATGACATACACACCCACATTTTTTATCTAGCATAAATTCCCCTATATATATGATGTGTAACACCAGTACGATTGTTGCCCCACAGCCGCATCACTCACCAGATTTTAGCTTGCTGCAACTTCTTCCGCTTCACCATTTTGAGATGTCAGAGTGTTCAAAAAATTGATATCATTCGAGATGTACTGGGTTTTTTTAAAAAGAAAAATCGGTATCATTTGAGATGTTGAGAGTGTTTCAGAAAAATTGATATAATTTAGTAATGTAATAACTAAACCAATTCTCGTTCAAATGATCTTAAATTCTAACAGCATGTGTAGAAACAATTCAAAATTCTATGTTTAATGTTTTATGATTTTTTAACCTAAATAATAAAATGATAAAATGCAGGAGACAAATTATTAAAATTTTCATTAATCCTTGAATATTTTGGAACTGTGCCGTCCGCTAAGAATAAAACTTTTTAAAAATTTTTATAAGAGAATAAGATTTTGATAAAAATGCACAATAGCAGACAAGAGAAAATATCATTAGATTCGCATTTTACGTATAAATAGCGTTAGATTACAGAAAATCCCGACGTACCCTAACCCTAACCCTAACACTAACCCGAACCCTAAAATTAACCCGAACTCTAAAATTAACCCTAACCCTAATCCCAGCGTCTCAAAAGGTTTCTGGTATTTCTGTGAAATGCAACGCTTTTTATACGTAATTTAATGATATTGTCTCTTGCGCGCTATTCTGAATTAGTAGCCTTTAAATGGATTTTATGATGACTATTTTTTAGTTGTTATTTAATTTTGCTAGACGATCAGTAAACCTGTTGGGTTCCGTTGTAACAATAGTCCATGATGATAGTAATACATTTTTGGTACAAATGCAGAATAGCGCGCAAGAGATAATATCATTAGATTCGCATTTTACGTATAAATAGCATTAGATTACGGAACCCCCTGAAGTAGCTTAACCCTAACCTTAATCCTAGCGTCTCAAAGGTTTCGGGTATTTCCGTGAAATGTAATTTTTTTTTTTATTTATATACGTAATGTAATGATATTATCTCTTGCGCGCTATTCTGAATTAGTACCACCGATTTTCTTTCTTTAAAAAGCTTTAGCGTTTTAAAGGAAAAAATCTCGAAACTTTTTGAACCCACCACATTGCTTATTGCATAGAATCAGTTTTCTTCTTCTTGTTGTCTCGTAGAATCGCATTGGCGCTTCGTTTATTTCAGTTGACATTGTTAGATGACCGGATCGTACATCATTAAGTTATTTCTTGGTTGTAAAAAAAGAAAAAAAAAGAAGAAAAATGCAATAATCAACTTTCATTGTATCTGATATTGATTTCTCTGTTGATGTGCAGGTAAGAAAGATTCTAACATCAAGGCAGGGTTTTTTTTTTCCGCGTATTTCGTCTCACAATACTCAGTCTGTTGATATCTCTGAGATACAATTTTCCAGATGGAACCGCATGTAAAACGAATGCAACACAAAATAGGTAGATATTCTAAGCAAAACAAGACATTAGGTTTATAAGTTCCCAAAATTCACACTGGATTGTCCAATTGGACACATAGCCTAGTGGATAAAGGAGTTAGGTTAAGACAGTTTTAAGTGACAATTATCTCTAGACTGCAGGTTCAATCCTAGTCCTAATTAACACAGCTTAACACCTATACCCAAGTTATGGTTAGCGGAATGAGAACAAGATACCCCCGTGGACTGAATAAAGGGGTAGGTTCAAAATTCCGCGATGGCTCCCGATTACGACAAGAAGGTTCCCGAGTTCGAAAAGAAAGTTCCCGAATCTGACAAGAAATACCTGAAGAAGGCTTGCGGGGTGCATCGGCCGAAACGTTGTACAGATAATAATGAAGATGAGGACAATAGTCCGAATAATCCAAATAATACTAAAATAAGATCACATTGAAAAAAATTATGAAAAGAAAATAAGATAAAAATACATTCTTATATTATGAACATATATGAAAAAAAATCTGATGTAAATTTTGTTGTTGGTTGGTTGGATTTTACGGCATGTCAACCTTGTTGGGTTATTTTATGTCGAATACATTTTATTTAATTCATGCTTGATGGGTACACAAGATTTTTTAAAACTCAAATTTTTCT
>CM042142.1:13530319-13537819 GCA_023376005.1 Doryteuthis pealeii
GCATGCAACATTAGACAGTCCTCATTGTTTTTTAAAACAAGTTTTAATAGATACATCCCCAGTATCATATATTTATATATAGTTTATTTTATTTTAATAGATATTCAAAGTTAATAGAACTTAGTTTCGATTTCAAATTGTTTTTTTTTTTTTACTCCTTTAATAAATTTGATGATTTCATGATTTATGTTTCAAACTCTCCGACATTTAATTTTTAACTTCCACCTCCTCAAGCAATATCTTTCAAAAAATTATTTTTCCATCGCATGGAGGGCGTTTTTTTTAAATTTTGCTGATAATAATAATAATAATAATAATAATAATAAAAACAGTCACAATAAAAAGGAAAAATCCATTTGTTTAAATTGGGCATGTACCGAATAATCCAGGTAGTTTTAAAGACAATACAATTTACCTTTTCTCTTTTCAATCTTATATTCCACCAGCGGCTTCCACTTTCTAATACCCCCACCCACCCGCTTCTCTTTTCTACACCCCCACCCACCCTTTTCACCTTCTTGTCTTCTCTTCCCATCCCCTTCATTATAACGCCCCCTTCCTCTATCAGTCTTCTCTCTTCCTTTTTTCTTTCTTCTTCCCCTATTCAGAGTCATTCGTTGCCTCCAACGTTCAGAAAGCACCCACACCGCCCACCCCGGACTCCATGATTAGTTGGGGGTTGTTTTTCTTCTTTTCCTACCTGACAGTCCTTACCTGAAGACTGCTACCTGAGTGTGTGTGTGTGTGTGTGTGTGTGTGTGCGTGTGTGTGTGTGTGTGTGTGTGTAGATAGTGTTGTTGCTGCTGACAACAGTTCATCAACAGGTGTTGGTGTCTCATTTGCCCTTGCCTTCAAATACTCGGAATGTACAGACGCCATGACTCACTTATTGATCCGTGGGACGCACATGGTGGATACGAGTAGACATTCAATTTAGAAATAATAATAACTAGCAGGACCTGTGGATATACCACAGTAAGATAATTCAATTATTACAACCTTTGATATGTTTACTTAAGAGCTATTGCGAAGTAGTTCAATATGTACAAAGCATAATAATCTTGATAGCAGGACCTGTAGATATACCACAGTAAGATACTTTAATTATTACAACCTTTGATATGTTCACTTGAGAGCTATTGCGAAATAGTTCAATATGTAAAAACGATAGTGATCTTGATTTAACTTTCTCACACTAATTTTTTCTTTCTTTTCATCTTTTCATATTTGTATTATCTTCGATTGAAACAGATTAGCGTTATCCCTTCCGAGTACTCAAACTTTCTCTCTATCTTTCCCCTCTGTTTTTTTTTCTTATTACATTTTTTCTGTGTAGCATGTCCCGTTTCTTCCCTTTATTTCTTTATAATAAAAACGGAATAATTCATGATCTAGCTGAGGTGACTACACTCATAAGAAATAAGAATTTGGCGGTTAAGCGATACTAGGTAATCAATATTTACGTTTTTGCATTTCAGCTTAGACAATTCTGACGGTCTCATTTTTATCCAACTATCGAATATAATAAAAAGAAGAAAAGAAGGAAAGAAAAAAAGAATGAGAGAGTTAAATTAAGATTATTATCGTTTTTACATATTGAACTATGCAATAGCTCTTAAGTAAACATGTCAAATGTTGTAATAATTCAGTTATCATACTGTGGTATATCCATATAATAATATAATAATAATAATAATAATAATAATAATACCTGGACCTTGCCAGAAAATTGAAAAAGCTGTGGAATATGGGAGTGAAAGTGATACCAATTGTATTTGGTGCACTTGGAACGGTCCCAATAAACCTGGAAGAAAGTCTGGAGGATCTGGAAATTAGAAGAAGAATTGAGACCATCCAAACTACTGCACTGTTGCAATCGGTTAGAATACTCATAAGAGTCATGGAGACCTGAGAGAGACTTGTTGTCACTCAGCCTCCAGTGAACCATCAGCTAACGCTGATGTGAAAAACTCAAAAGGAGTGAATAATAATAATAATAATAATAATAATGGCTAGATCGAAACCGTTATCCGTTAATAAACTCCACACTAGCTTATGCTAAACTGCGATGTAAGTCTCAATGTCTGACACACTCAAATGGGGTAGGAGGCGCTCGTTTCGTTACTGTCATCATCGTATAAAAACCCGGCGACACGACTCCAAATCATGGAAAAAATGGTTTGTATTTTACGTAGCGCCAATACTCTTGGGAAAAGTATGCACCCAAATATATATACCATGGCTATGAGTAAATAGTAGGGCAGACTGGGCTATTTTATTGTGAAAATAAAAAATATATCGTAAATTATGAATGAAATATGAACCGTGGCAGTGAGAGAACCTGTTGTTAAAATCTTTGAATCCTTTCCTCTGATCAAGGTATAAAATAACCCTAGATGGTTTGATATGCCGTTAAAATCAATCAACCAATCAATCAATTCTTACATGGTGCTCCTTATTTATGTCCTTGTGCCACAATTAAGTTATTGTTTTGTCTTTTAGGAAGGTCATCAGGTAACGATGAATATTACGCAACATGTACCTCCAGTATAAAGCCATATAAGGAGAGATCGGGTGTTGGAAGATTGTGTTACACCAAATTTTCAAATCGAGAGGATCGTGTAACGTATTAACCGTTTAGAAAAAGGAGAGTTAGTAAATATCGTATTTACCCGAAAATAAGACCTACATGCAAAATAAGACCTAGCGGCGTGATATTTCAGAATGATTTCAATATAAGCCCTCCCCTTAAAATAAGCCCTAGTTGAGAGCGGCAGACAGACAAAATAAATAAGCATTCTTCCTAACACTATTTTTGAATTAATTGTTGTTAATGAGTTTTTGAATGACAGAAAATGTTAATGTTAAATAAATGTAGATTGACTTTCCTAATTTCTGTTTATTTAGAAATTTTCTACTTTGAAATTTCATTTGTCGATATATGAAGAATAAGATATCCCCCGAAAATAAGCCCTAGTGGTATGTTTGGAGTGAAAATTAATATAAGCCTTGTCTTATTTTTTGGGAAACAAGGTAAGTGTATAGAAAGGGAGAGTAAGTAAATAAGTATATAGAAAGGGAGTAAGTAAATGAGTATATAGAAAAGGAGAGTAAGTAAATGAGGGTATAGAAAAGGAGAGTAAGTAAATGAGTATATAGAAAAGAGGGAGAGTAAGTAAATGAGTATAATAGAAAAGGAGAGTAAGTAAGATAAGAAAAGGAGTAGTAAATGAGGAAAAGGAGAGTAAGTAAATGAGTATAGAAAAGGAGAGTAAGTAAATGAGTATATAGAAAGGAGAGTAAGTAAATGAGTAAGAAAAGGAGAGTAAGTAAATGAGTATATAGAAAAGGAGAGTAAGTAAATGAGGTATAGAAAGGAGAGTAAGTAAATGAGTATAAAGAAAGGGAAAGTAAGTAAATGAGTATAAAGAAAGGGAAAGTAAGTAAATGAGGGTATAGAAAGGGAGTAGTAAGTAAATAAGTAAATGAGTAGTAATAAGGTAGTAGGGAGAGTAAGTAAATGAGTATAAGAAAAGGAGAGTAAGTAAATGAGGGTATAGAAAAGGAGAGTAAGTAAATGAGTAAGTAAGTAAATGAGTATATAGAAAAGGAGAGTAAGTAAATGAGTAAGTAAATGAGTATAGAAAAGGAGAGTAAGTAAATGTAAGTAAATGAGGGTATAGAAAGGAGAGTAAGTAAATGAGTATATAGAAAGGAGAGTAAGTAAATGAGGGTATAGAAAAGGAGAGTAAGTAAATGAGATAAAAGAAAGGAGAGTAAGTAAATGAGTATAGAAAGGGAGAGTAAGTAATGAGTATAAAGAAAGGGAAAGTAAGTAAATGAGCGTATAGAAAGGGAGAGTAAGTAAATGAGTATATAGAAAAGGAGAGTAAGTAAATGAGGGTATAGAAAGGGAGAGTAAGTAAATGAGTATAAAGAAAGGAAAGTAAGTAAATGAGCGTATAGAAAGGGAGAGTAAGTAAATGAGTATAAAGAAAGGGAAAGTAAGTAAATGAGCGTATAGAAAGGGAGAGTAAGTAAATGAGTATAAAGAAAGGGAAAGGTAAGTAAATGAGCGTATAGAAGGGAGAGTAAGCAGTAAGTAGAGTATATAGAAAGGGAGATTAAGCAAACGAGTATATCGAAAGGGAGAGTAAGGACTGAGTATATAGAAAGAGAGAGTATGTAAATGAGTATATAGAAAGGGAGAGTAAGCAAACGAGTATATCGAAAGGGAGAGTACGCAACTCAGCATATAGAAAGGGAGAGTAATCAACTCAGTATATAAAAAGGGAGAGTATGTAAATGAGTATAACAAAAGGGAGAGTAAACAACTGAGTAGATAGACAACTGAGTATAACAAAAGGGAGAGTAAAAAACTGAGTAGATAGAAAAGGAGAGTAAGCAACTGTGTAGATAGAAAGGGAGAGTAAGCAACTAAGATGGAGACTGATGATTAATGTCATTTAGAGGGAAGTGTTTATTTCAATCAACAATTGGGGAAACTAGTTTAGAAAGTCAATGTCATTGTCTATGAAAATAAAAGCGAAATGGGTTGAAATATTCAAGGTGAGATGTCACGTGTTCTGCGCTTTTAAAAACTTTCTGGTTTTGAAAATTAGGCCATTTTAATTGACAACTGACATTTTTTTTTTAGGTAAATAATTTGGATCACTCTTTTACAACGCAAAGGGTGTTATCTGCAGATTACGTCATTAGATAATACAACTAATAAGAAATTATGACAAGCTCCGTCGATCGTAAGTATTTAAGATGTAATGTAATGAAATATATTAAATTAGAAAGACAAACAAAATTAAATAAGAACGAATATAAAAAGATTACACTTGTTTTAATTACATTTTAATTGATTTCTATAAAAAATCATTCACAGGATTGGTTTTAAAACGTTTAAGGATAAAACAATAATATTTAACAGCAAGTAACACCAAGTAATTATTTATTAAACTCGGTTTTGCTAAAACCAGTATGCAAATTAACCACACCATATATTATGTAAACCTTTATTTCTTAGAGATATATAACACACATTGCAATATTTGAAACGCACTAATAACATGGGCTGTTTTGAGGTAAATCTAACTCAGATTTTCATTGAGACATTGTTTACACATAAGAAATATTCTATGTATTAATAATTTTGACTATAAATTGAATGCTCATTGATAAACTTATGCAATTCCTGAGGGTATTGTGACGTAAGCAGCGGCGTAGCTTTGGTTGCAGGCAGACACCGAATCTTCTTTATAATAAAGATAGTCACTGATTAGAGTGGGAAGAGAGAGAGAGAGAGAGAGAGAGAGAGAGAGAGAGAGAGAGAGAGAGAGAGAGAAGAGAAGAGAGAGAGAGACAAAACATAACTCTTCTTAAGCGTCAGAAACACATTGCTTTATTCTCTCGGTTTAGTTTCTGAAGTCCGTGAAAGCAGGAAGAAATGACTATCTCACGCAACGTGCGGATTAGCTTCTTCGTTCTTCTAGGTACGAGATACCTCTCGTATCTTTGATTCGTTCTTTATTTTCCGTCCTTGCAAACGTTTTTCTTCTCTTTCCCCAGTCACCAAGAGAGAGAGAGAGAGAAGAGGAGAGAGAGAGAGAGAGAGAGAGAGAGAGAGAGAGAGAGAGAGAGAGAGAAGAGAGAATCACGAAATCTGTATCACAGAACATCCCAACCCCACTCCCGACTCGAGTGAGTGACATCGTCCGGTCAGATCCAGTCATCACTTGGATGGTCGATCGCTAGTATTCTCGGCAAAATCAATGCTAGATCAATCATATCTTGTTACACCTAGCACACTAGATGAGATGTGGAACTTTGTCAACTCGTCATTCTTCCGGCCGCTGGCTTTATTTTGTTAATTTATCTATTCTCACCTCGGTATCATTTGCTACACTATTACATCATTCGAAAGAGGGTCTAAGAACACTAGAATGTTATCATTTATCGACCATATAGAAATCTGATCTCTAATAAAGTAAAACGAGAATCATTTTAAGATGTAGCAGTGTCAGTACTACTGTATGTTTGCACCACTTGAACTTGTTGGAACATTTATATATATATATATAATATATATATATATATATATATATATCAACCACTGCGTCAATTTCTTAAGCGGAGTTTAGCAGATTTGAATTCAGAGTTTTCCTTCTCTTAGACTGGTTACTTAGCCATGGTTAAAGAGCCCAGTCTGCCCTGCTATTTACCCATAGCTGGAGGGAGAATTGGATTCATACCTTTCCCAAGGGTATTATCATTATGTGAAATGCAAACAGCTTCGAAGAGGAATTGAACTCGGGTCGACGAGTCCATTTCCTACGACTCTAACCATTTGACCACGCGCCTCCGCATATCTCTCTCTATATAAGGTGTACTACAATACACCACTTAAATGTATAGACTAGGCGAGGTCACGTGGTTTAAACCTTAGCCAATCAACAGCCCTAATTGCGTGGCTGGTTGACTACTTAATTACTGATACTGAGAGACGTCCATTTGTAATCATTGACGAAGTACTTGCAATACTGAGGAGCACCAAGGAACAACCAAAGGATTTTTTACCAAGGGTTTCCGCTGGACAAGCGGTCTTGCTTGAAGCCTAAAGGAGGGCCCATAAAATCGTAAGATAACTTTAACGAAACGCTTAGAGAAAAAGCTAGATGTGAACTAGACAAAGATGTTGAGTATTGTTTTGAACCAATCCTGGAAGGAACACTCTACAAAATAGCAGTTATACGACCACTTTCCTCTCATCTCCCAAACCTGCAAGCCAACCCTTGTCTTCTATACATATATAAAAGACAGGGTAATCTTTAACTTGTTCCTCGTAAATTCCTACTATAAAATAAACTGAACCCTCATTTTATGTCCGTGTTTTTGCAGTAAATGTTTTAAATATGTTTGCAATAAATGTTTTTAAATAAAGAAAATATATTCAGTATTGTAAAATAACGGGTGCAAGAAAAATAAAAAAAATTATTGCAAAAACACGGACATAAAATGATGCTTCAGTTTATTTTATGGTAGGAATATACGAGGAACAAGTTAAGGATTACCAAAGGCAGTTGGTGTGTAACTAGGCATGTATGTCCGGATGAAAATACGAAAATAAAACAATTAACGACAAAGTAAAAATATATACACAATAAATATCACCGACTCCTGCTTTTTGTGCAAAAATTATGAAGATTTGATTTATATTCAAAGATATCTAAAAATCAAAATATACATAGAAATAGAATAGAAATTCTACTTAAAAATGTCCAGCATTTGTACATCTCAAAAGTAAACAAATCAATACACCAGTGTATTTGGCTCTCCTATCTACCTACTACATATATAAAGGGCAGTCGGTGTGTATGAATCTATGTATGTCCGGAGAAAACTACAAAAAGAAAACAATTAACGACAAAGTAAATATATATACACATTCACTATCACCAGATATTGCTTTTTGAGCAAACCTATTATAGAATT
>CM042142.1:13542819-13557819 GCA_023376005.1 Doryteuthis pealeii
GTCTTAAAAAATTATAGAAACAAAATGAAAAATGTCTGGCTGTAGCCCTTTGTAAATTTAGTTATGTACTCATTCTGATTATTATATTTCGAACAAGAAGCAGCTACCCAGCATCACCTGGGTAGAGTGGGAGACAAAAGTGGTGTAATGAGTACCTAGTTAGTCTCGCAGATCCATTATATTAAGTATGTTTTAGTTTTTTGATGTCTTCATAAATATGAATCACATCTTCGTAATTTTTGTACAAAAAGCAAGAACCAGGGATATTTAATGTGTGTATATATTTTTATTTTGCGGTAAATGTTCTATTTTCGTAGTTTGATCCGGACATACATGCATACACACCATCTGCCCTTTATATATATGATAGATGGCTACATTATGTGTTCGTTTTCTCCAAAGTGCAATGCGGGATGGTTTGAATTCGTAGCAGACGAGAAGACTGGCGGCCATTTTGGCAGCTGAAGAAAAATCAATAACGAAGACTGTTATAGTTTTATTTCGGAGTTCAGTGGAAGTTTATAAATTACTTTGGCATATTCATGGGGAAAATCTCGAGTCGCACACACAGTTATCATATTAAGTGGAGAACGCGCACACACACACAAACAAACACGAGTACTTGTATACATATTGAGATTAATTGGTAAATCCGATTAAAATCTAATTATGCAAATTGAGTTTTGAGAGAATCTATAAGAGGTGATCCGAAAGTAATGCCTCCTATTTATTTCTATGAAAACTACAGCAGATACGGGGAACACACAATAACACCGTTTGAGAGAGCAGGTTTTCAGCTACAAAACACTATTTTTCCACATCATCATTATTAACGATACACATGTGAGATGCTTCAAAATGAATACCTCCAATTTATTTCCAAAGAAACTACAACACATACAGATAGCAGAATAACACCGTTGGGTAGCAAGTTTTCAGCTACAAAACATTATTTTTCTAAATAGTCATCAAGTTGTAGAGAAGAGATGATACCCCACTGGAATAGAATGGACTGTTCTATTTTTAATATAAACATTGACGGTGTTTGCCTCGGGGCTCGTTTTTCCTAGGGAGACTATTTTCAAGTTCAATCATTCTACTACTGTTCACTCATTCTTGTACCTCTTATGAAAATAGACTCTTTTTTTATTGTAAGTTACGATTCGAGTTATTATTTAAATAACCAACATCAGTAACATTACAATACATCACTATTTGTTATGAATCTTTTGACAGGAATAAAAAAAAACTACCTGAATGTCTGGGTTCCAAAAATAATTCCTACTTTTTATTTCAATAGAAACTAGAACAAATATAGGAAGCACAATAATACCGTTGGATAGAGCAAGTTTTCAGCTACAAAACGTTCCTTTTCAAAAAGTTAATCCCCATTGGCTATGAATGGTTTAGACAGCAATAAAAAAAACCTGAATGTCAGGTTCGTCAGAGGGTTGTTCCAAAAATAATGCCAATTTTTGCCTACTCCTCCCACGAGCAGAATGCGACACAATGTCAATTTTTAAGCTGAGTTTAACAAGTTTGAATTCAGATTTTTCGTACTCCTAGACTGGTTACCTAACCATAGTTAAAGAGCCCAGTCTGCCCTGCTATTTACCCATAGCTGGAGGGAGAATTGGATTCATACCTTTCCCAAGGGTATTAGCGCCATGTGAAATGTAAACAGCTTCGTCGAGGAATTGAACTCGGGTTCACGTGTTCATTTCCTAGGACTCAAACGATTAGACCACGCGCCTGTTTTTGCCTATAATAAGCACGAACCTGAAGCTTCATGACAGGATTGCTCTAAAAATAATGCCTTCCATTCATTTTCATAGAAACTGCAACAGATACAAGAAGCACAATAACAATGTTGGAAAGAGCAAGTTTTCTGCTACAAAATTTTATTTTTCTAAATAGTCATCACTATTGCTTATGAATATTTTGCATTAATAAACACGAGCTTAAAGGCCCGTAGGAGGGTTGTTCCAAAAATAATGCCTTCTATTTATTTCCACAGAAACTACACTAGATAAAGGGAACACAATAACACTGTCGGATAGAGCAAGTTTTCTGATACAAAACACTATTTTCGCAAAATAATCACTACCACTGACTTTGAATTTTTACCACACTTGCCTACTCTATTTAAAATAATTCTTGTGATCCCTCTATCTGTTCTCATGTCCTTAGAAGTTAATTGGAAGCATTATTTTCGGAGCGTCCCTCCGTAAATCTATTGCTTGTGTGAATTTACATTAATTGAAAGGACGGCTTTAATTTTCTTTCTTTCACCAATCGGTCAATTTTAAACCCACTGAAGTGACAGGATGTAATCGATTTCTATTTCTTCCTCAGGTTAGGTCATTTGCAGTGGCGTTCAATAAAATGAATCTATTTTCGGGGTATATGATGAAATTTGATTGAACTTGAAAAATATTACGTCATCCGTGGTTGCATAATATTTTTATCCCGCCCAGACACTATTGTCTCGACTGTCAATTAGTTTTCTTACGGCCATTGTCTGCGATGGACATTACTACAAGCAAGCGTATGAAAATTGTAACGCTGCACACACACACATACACACACACACACACACACACACACACACACACACACACACACACACAGTCTTACAGAGAGATCACGGATATTATAATAGTATTCGTTTTGCTTCAATTAATTTGCACAAAGATGCATGCATACAACTCTTCATTACAAAATAAACTGTTGGTAGAATGTTGCTCATTATTCAACCCTTGTTTTTATCACTCTCTCAATATCGCGCTTCTATTCAGAAACTTATGACCTTGTGCCAAACGAAGAAAAACTTTGTCAAATACAAAGACTGTGAAACAAACAGATTATACGCCAGCTTTGAAATCATTTACTAAGCTTAAATTAGTCAGGCATAAGGACAGGGTGTATGGACACCAAGTAAGAAATTTACAATTGGAGTGGGCAATATTATTTTCTCATTTTTCTTAACTGTATATACACAAAAGTTAATTAAGTCCCCAATGTGGTGTGATAATTAGAATGATTGACTATCAGACTATTGCTGGTGAGTTTGATTCTTATTGGGTGCCCCATACGTCTGGTCTTATGCTACAACTAAGCTAAACTTAGTAAATGACTAACACATAAAAATTTGGTGTTGCTTAATCGCCAGATTTTTATTTATCATGAGTGTCGTCCCCTCAGCAAAATAATGAACAATTCCATTTTTATAAAGAAAGTAGGGGAAAAAGGACATGATACTCAGAAAAATATAATAAGAAAGAAAGAAAGAAAGAAAGAAAGAAAGAAAGAAAGAAAGTGGGTAGAGGAAAGTTAGAGAGAGGGAAGAGCGCGCGGAAGCGATAATGCTAATTTGTTTCAACCGAACATAATGAAGAGAGAGAGAGAGAGAGAGAGAGAGAGAGAGAGAGAGAGAGAGAGAGAGAGAGAGAGAGAGAGATTATAACACTTTTTACATATTGAATATTTTGAAATAGCTCTTAAGTAAACATATCAATCAGAGTGAGTTGCAAGATGATAACGGTCGTACTTTTAAGGAACACGAGCATTAATGTATAGATTATATGAGAACAAGAAATTCTCCATTTTTTAGTGCATCTACCCGAAGATTCTTCTTTTTTATTTTCAAAAGTACTTTTAATATTACGATGTTCGTATTTTAATTATCTTTTTTTCTTCTCTTTTTTCTTCCCCCCCCCTTGATCTCTTGTTCGAGTGTTACACGTAGTAGTAATTCGAGGATTTTATTTTTATATTCCTCCGATTTTTTTTGTCTTCTTCCTCCACAAATCAATTTCTTCTCTGCCTTTTTGTATGATGTGTGCATCGATCTATTGAAATAGTAGCCGATCGATCGAATGGAGTTGCATGCTGTGTTTTACTACCAACATCATTGCCATTTCCATCCGTTACGCTTCCAGGCTCGAACGTTGATTGGCTGCCTGTCAGCATGAAGCAGGAAAAAAAAGAAGCTTCGCTATTCCAGCTTAAAAAAAAGATGAAAAAAAAAGTAAAGAAAAAAGTATAAACCATAAAATAAAATAAAACGAATAAAAATTAAATTAAATGAAAAAATAATAAAAAAAGGAGCGGCAGTCTAATTAAATATTGCAGGTGTTTTTTTTTTAAATTCCTTTTTTCTTCTTCTTTTTTTTTAAGTATTACTTGTATAACATTTACATGTTCTCTATGTTAGATAGAGCAGTTCATTTCGTTAGTAAGTCAATGATTTGTTATGAGAAGAAGTAAAGATTTAAAAAAAGGAAAGTTGTTAATTAGGTTTGAGCATTA
Source organism: Doryteuthis pealeii (assembly GCA_023376005.1). NCBI lineage: Eukaryota > Metazoa > Mollusca > Cephalopoda > Myopsida > Loliginidae > Doryteuthis > Doryteuthis pealeii. The sequence goes on from CM042142.1 coordinate 13,547,131, forward strand.
AAAAAAGAAAGTTGTGAGGAAAGTTAAGGGCAAATAAAATAGCATGAAAAATTGAAAGGAGAAGAAAAAAAAGAGACAAAAAATGAGAAAAAAAGATGAGAAAAAAAATAATAAAGAAAAAAAAAAAAAAGAACAAAAAAAGTGAAAAAAGAAAGAAAAATTTAAATAAGAAAAAAAAATGGAAGAAGAAAAAAAGAAGGAAGGAACAAGAAAAATAACAAGAAATAAAAAGAAGAAAGAGAAGAAAAAGAAACTGATAGATGGGACCCTAACGTGTATTGCCACTTCGGATCAAGTGGACCTGGGAGTAATCGCAAGGAAAGAATATTTTACTTTTTCAAAATCTACAAAAGTGGAGTCTCACCATCAGATGTCCTACCCAGGACACCAATTTCTTTTTCGGAGGGGGGGGGGCTCTTATCCCTCCGCGGGGGATATAGTCAGCGTATTTTAATTGAAACAAAGTGGTTAATTAGGTTTGAGGCATTAAAAAAGAAAGTTGTGAAGAAAAATAAAAATAAGGATAAAGAAAATAGCGAGAAAAATATAAAGGAGATAAAAAAAGAGACAAAGAAGGGGGGTGGTTGAAGAAAAAAAACTCCCCCCCAAAAAAAACAAAAAAAAACAAAAAAAAAACAAAACAACAAAAGAATGTAAATAAGAAAGAAAAAAATTTATTAGAGAAAGAATATTAAAAAAAATGAAGGAATAGGAAAAATAACAAGAAGTAAAGAGAAGAACAAGAAGAAAAAACCCATAGATGGGACCTTAACATGTTAACTGGACCTGAGAGTAATGGCATAGGAAATAATACTTCACATACTCAAAACCTCCAGAAGTGTAGTCTCACCATCAGATGAAGTTTAGTGTCCTACACAAGACACCTTTTTTTTGGTGTGTGTGTGGGGGGGGGGTGTCTTACTCCTGTGTAGGGGATACATTCACTGTATTCTAAGCACTGTCGATAGGGTAACAAGTAAGATACATTTTTAAAGAAACATAATTTCTACAATAAAATTTACATATCACAATTTTCAGATATTTTGATGGACATTTGTTGCTTTATTCTTTAAAGATGAAAATACAGGTTGTTCACAAAGTCCGTGTGCACTTTAAATTTTTTATAACTTTACTTGTATTTTTAAATTCTTTAAAGTGCACACGGACTTTATGGACACCCTGTACTAAATTAAGAAAAAAAGCTGTTAATAAATTTTATCTTAAAATTACAGATAAGGATTCTGACTGATTTTAATGGCATGTCAACCCGTCAAGAATGTGAGAAAGAAGAAGAAGTAAAAAAGAGGGACAAATAAATGGGAGGGGGGGGGGGTAAAAAGAAAGAAAAAAAAAAAAGAAAGAAAAACGAAAAAGAAAGAGTACTTGAAGGAGCAGGAGGAAGATGAGGAGAATCTTTCAAAGTAGTTTTGATTAACGAGAAGAGAGTCCCTTTGGTTTGAATTCAGAGTTTTCCTTCTCCTAGACCAGTTACCATGCCAAAGTTAAAGAGCCCAATCTGCCCTACTGTTTATCCATAGTTGGATATTTTTTGGTCAGAGCTAGACCGTTTGCTCATTACAACCAGTATCCCAACCATTTTATTTTTTTAGCCATGTTCCACCTAATCATCTATAAAATCCGGATTTAACATTAAGATTCTTAACTTACTAATATATATATATATATATAATATATATATATATATATATATATATATATATATATATATATATATGATCATTTCTCTGGAAATTTGATCTCTCAGTGACCGAAAGATACATACATTCCTATGTTCTTAATAGTTTAAAAAACACCAGTCCCCGCGAGTGGGCGAGGGGATAAGATATCGAACTACCATGCGGTCAGTCTGAGTTCGACCCTACCCAAGGATAGTTGTGTCTAGCCACACTGAAGAGGCGTGATATGCCGAAACACGTGTCTGTGGATGACTTATTATATATATATATATATAATATATATATATATATATTCGTAATTACACATGTACATACATACACACACAAATATATTTATGTATGCATACTGTAAATGTACCGTATGTATTAACTCACACACACACTCTCATACTAACAACTAAAAATTCACTGTTAATAATTCATACTCAAATTACACCCCCCAGATTAAGAATCAAATTTCACCCCTGCTGGGACGTGTGCACTGCGTTGGGAACCATGGATTTAAATGAACCGTATGTTTTGAACAGGTCGTATATAAACATCACATCGGTCATGTCCATCACATCCAATCAGCCACTCTGCCGGGTATACGATATCTGGCAACTAGTCTACTTGATCCAGCGATTTTGGTTCTTCTGTTATATGATCATACATGTTATATGTTCAAAGTGCTTCTCCAGTTAAACCCAGATTCAAGCATATACGCGCTAAAATGGGCTCAACAGATGCACGAATCTCGCGATATTTTGCTACAGTTTGTTCCTTTATATTTTTATGATATTTAATATATATTTCCTTTATATCTAATCAAAAACACACACATACTGCACAAAGAAAGAAACAATCAAAAACTCCAAATTCTTGAAGCCTTATGCATCAAGCAAAATAAACTTTAAGATTAATTTTGAATATAGCCTGAACATCCTAAAAATGTCTCTAACACATTTCCTGTCAATTCTCCCTGCCACTATTACCCATATTCTTTCATATAATTTCTGTGAGTTTCTCCCCCCTACTTACTTCCACCGCTATTCGGTTGTTTAATTTCTTACGTGTTTAGAAATAACCAGGAATGAACTCAATTACATCTACGCCTGATAGTGGCACTATGGAGTGGTAAAAGTACTAGGGATAAAAATTTGGTGGCCTAATCAACAGACTCTACCCTGATATTAATAAACTGACCAGAAAACTAGAAAAGATCGAAAAGAAACTCGTCAGACATGAAATGCCCGTCATGTTTAAACAACATGCATAAAAGACAAAATGCTGCCCAAATATACATATTCCTTATATATATATATATATATATATATATATATATATATATACATGGACTTCGTTTCAAGATCGAAAGTCATTTCAATAAATTCTCCTTTAAGAAAGGTCTCTTCACAAAGCTTGCGATATTTTACAACAGTTTGTTCTTTAATCCAGTATCATCTAATTCCTTTAAATATGAACATAGATTTTGTTTCAAGGTAGATGTCAATGAATTCATCTATAAGAAAGGTTCTAAATTTGCAATAATTTGCACATTCCAGATTCAACATCGTTGTTCATTTAAATGACCCGTATGTTTTGAACGGGTCGTATGTGAACGGCCATCACCACCACTCAGGTATTCTGCTAGGTGTACGATATCTACCTACTAGTCTACATGATCTAGTGGTTTTTGTTCTCCTTTGTAAATGGATTTATAAACTGGTTAAGAAAGCGCGTGGGTTAAAGTCATGGGAAATGGACTCGTCGCCTCGAGTTCAAATCCTGGACGTGGTAATTGCATTTCACTTAGCGCTAATATCATTGGGAAAGGTATGAATCCTACTCTCCCTCCAGCTATGGGTAAATAGTAGGGCAGACTAGGTTCTTTAACGTTGGTTAGGCAACTGGTATAGGAGATGGAAAACTCTGAATTCAAAACTGTTGAACTCTGCTTAAGAAATTGACCTTGTGTCACATCCTGCTCGTGCAGAGGGGTTGGTAAATAATAACATAGAATACTCAACATAGCTTAACACTTGTACCCAGTCATGGTTAACGGAAATGAGAACAGTCTGATTGAATAAAGGGTTCGGTTCGAAGGATCCCGAGTTCAACAAGAAGGTTTTACCCGAATTCAAAGAGAAGTTTCCCAAGTTCGGAAGGTTCCCGACAAGAAACACCTGAAGAAGGCCGGAGGATACATTGGTCGAAACGGTGTGCATATAACAATAAAGATGAGGACAATAATCCGAAAAATCCAAATAATACCCTATGCTTTTATTCACCTACGCCAAATTTTATCCGCCTTCAATGGGCTATATATATATATATATATATATATATTTACCAACCCCTCCGCAAAAGCAGGATGGGACACAGGGTCTCGTCGTGTCCATTCCCTACGACGGTAACTGTTACATCACGCGTCTCTAGGGGTCTGTATAGACAACTTTGAGAAGCCCTGAATTAAACTAGCAAGTAAAGTTGTATATGGAGCAAAAAGGTTAAAGAAAAGAAAGAAAGAAAGAAAGAAAGAACGGGCTTAAAGTAGAAAGAAAGAAAGAAAGAAAGAAAGAAAAGTAAAAATAGAAAAAGAAAGAAGTAAAAAAGAAAAGAATGAAGTTAAAGTAGAAAGAAGAAAGAAAGATAGATAGAAAGAAAATAAAAGGTAAAAGTAAAAGTAGAAGAAAGAAAAGAAGAAAAGAATGAGGTTAAAGTAGAAAGAAAGAAAGTTAGGTTTCGGCGAATCCCATCAAAATAGACCGATGCTGACCTTCAAGTAATAACCAGGATGCGGTAATTTTGAGGGCAATTTTAACCCCTTACAAAAAAAGGCAAAGTTTTGTTCATCATGAAATTGTATAAAGGAATGTCACTGAAAAGATATAATTTGACACATTTCATTCAGCAAATCCATTGCTGCATCCGTTCGGCAACCATGGGAGTGTTTTTTTGATTCAGAGACCATGAAACGGTAATCAACACTGAAAAGGTTATCTTTGTATTTTCAGGTCATTATACATCAATCCAGTCGTGCATTTATGCAAGATATATCGTAAGATTAGAGTAATGATAATAATATAACATACACTTCTTCCGTGTGTGTGTGTGTGTGTGTGTGTGTGTGTGTGTGTGTGTGTGAGAGAGAGAGAGAGAGAGAGAGAGAGAGAGAGAGAGAGAGAGAGAGAGAGAGAGAGAGAGAGAGAGAGAGAGAGACCCTTATAAGATATTTCCTAACCTACAGTTAAAATCGTTAGAAACATTTTATGCAAGTTATATCGTGAGATTATAGTAATAATAATGATAACACAGGGGAACAATTTAGGACATAATTTCTGTTGACTTTGATTTTTAATTTGATTTACACTGATACTGGCATTCTGATTTCAAAACTACTGTTAGTTTTCTTCTTTCACATCAAGTTTTTTCTCTACAGGTTACTCCCAAAATAAGCACAATTGTATTGTTTGTCTGTAAGTAATAGAACTGTCCAACTGATTGTGATGATTATCTTATTGAAAAGGAAGGATAATTATTCTGATCTGGTGATTAGGTTGATTTCCAATCAAAGAACAAACATCAACACATTTGTAAACCTAGTCTATCTTGCATATTTTAAATTAAAACTTGTCGATTAAGACAAGTCTTGGGCCCCTCACCAGATTTTCACGGAGTGTGTTAAGAGTTTACGGATGTGGATCAATGGAACCAAAAGATCATTGCACTGACTGTTACTTTTGTTTAATGAAAACTTCACCATATAACAAGAAAAACAAATGTAAAATGGAATATTCTAGTCTACCTTCAGCTACACGCCCAGTGCCTCATTCAACTGAAATCCGTGTGGAACAGTAGAGCTTGGGAAAAGCATTGGATGGAGAGCAATTGGCCTCCAAGATCTAATCTCAAACCTGTTGATCCCAACATTCTACATGCGCCATTTGTTGACATAAAGAACATTATCTTCGCACCTTGCACATGAAACTAGGTCTCTTGAAGCAATTCATTAAAGCATTGCCAATTGAAGGCAAATGTTTCAACTACCATATTTTGGCATTTCCTGGCCTGTCAATTGAAAAATCAAGGCAGGTGTATTTGATGGTCTACAGATTCTGGAAGTTATCAAAAATGAACATTTCATCGGGATAATTTCAGAACTCGAAAAGAATGCGTGGTTCTTGACAAGTTCTTTACCTTGTCAAGAATTTTCTTGGAAATGCATGAGCAATGAATTACATTGAAATTCGATAGCCACAAAATGCATGATTGCAACATGAGCATCAAGTTCCATTTTCTGCATAGCCATCTTGCTAACTTCTTGGAAAACCTTGATGTGGCCAGCTATGAGCAAGATGAATGATTCCGCCAAGATTTTAAATTCATGGAGGAATGGTATTAAAGTATATGGGATGTAAATATGATGGCTAACTAAGGAGCATAAAGAGAAATTGTCCACATATTGAACACACTAGAAAAAAACTATGTAAATTTCTACCTCAACTACTTGCACACAATTTAACTTACAGTAACAATATCCTTAATAGGAATAAAATAAATGTGTAAAAGCATTACAATCAAGCATTTTAAAAAATTATTTTCCATTGTAAATTTTTAAAACATTCTATAAAATAAGCTCAATAATTGTCACATACAGTATTTTAAATGTTCTTGAGACCAAGCGAGGGTATGCTGCTACTTAAAAATTGATGTAATAGAGAAAATAATGGGGTAATTTTTGGATTCAGAGTCCAAAAGTTTATCAAAAACAAGTGTCAGATCTAGCTCAACAAAATTTGTGATGCCAAGTGTGATGTTCTATTATTTCCCATTATATATACATTTTTAAAACCTTCCATAAAATATAAGCAACAATTTGTTAGAAGCTGTATTCTAACGTTTTTTGAGAAAAATCGAGGTATCCCGTAGCTCAAAAAGTTGATGTGATATAGAAAAACTTGGGTCATTTTTGGATTCAGTGGTCAAAAAATAGTCAAAAACAAGTGTCAGATCCAAATCAACAAAAATTGTGTTCCTCAGTGTAATATACATACACTTCCGTCTGTGAGTGTGTGTGTGTGTGTATATGTGTGTTTGTGTGTGTGTATTTGAGAGAGAGAGAGAGAGAGAGAGAGAGAGAGAGAGAGAGAGAGAGAGAGAGAGAGAGAGAGAGAGAGAGAGAGAGAGAGGGGGGGGCTAATAAAATATTTCCTCCCTTACAGTTAAGATCGTTTGAAAAATCTTATCTTTTCTTTCGACCACCATGTTATCAATTTTTGCGCCTTCTCTGTAGGAGAGTTCAGTAAGCGGCGCCTTACCTAACTTATTCTTAATGATCTTCGACCAAAAAAAACAAATGAACCTTTTTATAAGCAAAAAAGGATCGAGTGAGATACGAACAATTTTCCCCTTGAATGTCACTTGCTTATCAACTAGTTTTATGGTTTGTTTTTCTTTAAAAAAAAAAGTTTTTAATTCTATTTTTTTTCTCTGTATTACAAACGACTTTCTGTGTAATGAATAAAACTAGTCAACAGTGTTTACTTCTAAAGTAAAAGCTTGTTTGTGCCAGACTAAATCGAGTGAGAAGATTTGTTATGATTTTATTAGCCATCCTTTTGGCTTCAAGCAAGAGCGCTTGGCCAGCGGAGATCCTTTGTGTTAAACAGAGCGCGATTCTTGGTAAAGAATCCTTTGGTTGTTCCTTTGTGCTCCTCAGCCTTGCAGTCCTTCGTCAATTATTGCAAATGGACGTATGTCAGTATCAGTGATTAAGTAGTCAACCAGATTGGAAAAGAGTTTGGAAAGTCTGGAAATCAGAGGAAGGATTGAAACCATTCAGAACACTGCACTGCTGCAATCTGCCAGAATACTCAGAAGAGTCCTGGAGATCTGAGGAGACTTGCTGTCACTCAGGCTCCAGTGAAAGACCATCAGCTAATGCTGATGTGAAAACTCAACAATAATAATAATAATAATAATAATAATAATAATAATAATAATAATAATAATAATAATAATAAGCCAGGAAAAGCAATTGCTACATATTGACAAGCAGAAATACATCACTCCCCCCCCAAAAAAAAAAAAACAGAAATAGGAAGAAAAACAACATGGGTACTTCCAGCGTCGGCCAATAATTACTTGAATCTATAAATGTTTACTAAGGATTATTATTATTAGTTACATGAAACTATAATTATTACTAAATAGAAATGATTACTTGAAACCATTTAATTATTTATATTAGATAGAAATGATTGAAACTATAAAACAGTGCGCAAATTATTTGTATAAGAAAGGAATAATTGATATAGAACTGTGTGCAAAAAAAAAAAAAGAAATAAAAAACCCAAACAAACCAACAAACTTAAAAACAACTATACAAAAATGTAAATATAAATATACAATGAACCCAATTCCCTAACTTTTAGGCATCAATAGCCGAAAGCAGGTTGACATGCCGTGAAATCAATTAATCTAAAATTTTATAAAGCCCTGATTGTCTTCAGCCCTATCGGCTGAGGCTCTTATGCCAACCCCAACACTTTTTATCATATATGTGCTAGAAGGCAGTAGGTATCTGATGGTGAAATTCTAATTCTTGACCTCTGGGAAATGGGGTGTACCCCTTCACCACCATTATTCACGGGTCCATTTTGATTCGGAGAGGTAATACCTGTTAGGGTCCCATCTATGGGTTAAATAAAAAATGAGTTTAAAAATGTTCAAAAAAATTGATTTTAAAAACTTGATTACCCATGAAGAATGAATAAAACAAAATATCTTCGGCATAAAATAACCCAACAAGGATTGACATGCCGTAAAACCAACCTGATTGGAGGAAGCAAATATTGAAATGGGTAGATTTGCCCTTGACGAGATCGTTTATGTAAAATCACCAGGAAAAACATCCAATGAAATTCGCATTTTGATATATGTGTAAATGTTTCATTTATAATTTAAAAGACGTAAAGTGCTTTTCCATATGTTATATATATATATATATATATATATATATATATATATATATATATGGTATTTGTTATCAAACAGAAATTACGTCAATATTTTCTACAAAAAAATGTCAAGTTTAATCTTTCCAGTCTGGAAGCGATAAACCCGAATTATGTGAGCCACAATCAAAAAAAAAAAAAAAAAAAAAAAAAAAAAAGAAAAAGAAAAAAAGAAAAGAAAAAGAAACGAAAGTCGACAAAAAGAATTATAAAAAAAAGAAGGGTGTTTTTGTCGTCTGATTTTTTCTCGGTTTTATCAGATCTGTCATCTTATGCTTTAGAGTCCATTCGCAATCCGATTTGGTATTGCTTGGGACATCATCATCATCATCATCATCATCATCATCATCAGCAGCAGCAGACGCAGCTGCATCATGATCATCTTGATCAGCAGCAGCAGCAGCAGCAGCCACATCATCATCATCATCATCATCATCATCATCATCATCATCAATGTCTTCTTTTTCTGTCATTCATTCATTCATTCCTTCTTCTTCTTCTTCTTCTTCTTCTTCTTCTTATCTTCTTCTTCTTCTTCTTCTAATCATCTTCGTCATCATCATTAGCAGCAGCAGGAGCAGTGGACGTCGCTGCATCATCATCATCATGGTTATCATCATCATCATCACCATCATCATCATCATCACCATCATCACCATCATCATCATCATCATCAGCAGCAGCAGCAGCAATATCAGCAGCCGCCTGCGCCACAACTGCACGGATTCGCATGGCATTCTCTTGCCATCCATCCCTATCGGTTGTCGCTCCTGAGAATTATTAGCGTCTTATTTATTATCGAAGTCTCAGTTAAAATCTGAGTTAGATTTGCCTCAAAACAGACCATGTTATTAAAGTATTTAAAATGCTGTAATGTGTGTTATATATCACTATGAAGTAAAGGTTAACATAGTATATGGTATGGATGATTTGCATACTGGTTTTAACAATACCGAGTTAAATAAATAAATACTTGGTGTTATTGATCTCTAATATTATTGTTTTATTCTCAAACTTATTAAAAGCAATCCTATGTATAATTTTATATTGAAATCAATTAGAATCAAGTAAAAATCTTTTTTGAGTTCTTATTTTATTTTATTAGTCCTTGTAATTCGATATCATATTTAATTATATTAAAACTTAAATACTTGTGTCCAGAGGGTGCATATTTTTACTAGTACTAATAATAAAAATGATTGACAGTGCTTCATAACAAAAAAGAAGAAATGAAATGAAGATGCAGTTAAGTCATCCCCACCAACGTCACAATTCCTTTATTTATTTACGTTATATGCTCGTTGGTTATTAAAAAATAATCATTTAATCTTAATTAGCATCTTTTTTTATCAACAATCCCTCTATAAAGATTTGCTGAGATAGATTTGCCTCAAAACAGCCCATATTATTAATGTGTTTAAAATCCTGTGATATGTGTTTTATATCATTAAGAAATAAATAAATACTTGCACCCAGAGTGTGCATATTCTTGCTAGTAATAATGGTAAATAGATTGACAATGCTACATTTTTTTATTTAAATAAAGGAAAAAATGAAATTAATTAAAGATGCTGTTAAGTCACCCTAAAGACACTCATGAAGAAAAAACCCAGCTTTTCTTAATTCTCTCAGAAATGGGGTCATGAAGATATGGTTTCTTTTCTTGTCATCGGACTGAAGCAAATTTAACTCTTTAAAAAGCGGAATTCAACACTTCAATCGCCACTTTAATATGAATGTATAGTTTTCAAGAAAGTTATGACGATTGCAGGCACAGGTAACGAATGTTATGTAACGCGTACATTTTGACCCATCAGCAGTTATAATTATAAATTTAATATTTATAGTCATAACTGCTGATGGGTCAAAATGTACACGTAAAGTTGTCCACCCGAATGAGACGATTTTCTCCCTTGTCCTGATGCTTGTGTGTGGTCGAGCATTGTCATTCAGAAGTAGGACATTGTCGATTGGCATGTTGGGTCTTACTCGTC
>CM042142.1:13562819-13567819 GCA_023376005.1 Doryteuthis pealeii
CACAGACAGACATGCGCACTTAAATGAATTATCGTGGAGACATGAGAATATAGAAGACGAATTTCCTAGACACTGATGCTACAAACTAACAGTGAATAGTATCGTTGATATGTTTATATATATAATAGTCTTAGCGCAGTCGGTAAAGTGTCCAGCTGGGAAGCGCAAGTGTCCTGGTTCGATTCCGGCCCTCACTAACTCAGCGTATGAGTAGCATATGGATCTGTGCAGTAAATTGAGGAGCTGATGGTAGGAGGGGCGCTTCACCCCAGACGCCCAAACAATCTCCTTGGTCTAGTGCTAAGGGGATAGAGTCCCTTGCTGTCTGGCTGATGCCGACTTTAGGCCACTCCGACGACTTTACTTACTTTACTTTTATAGGGATATACAGATATGAACAGGACATGATAGGCATGAAGAATCAGATAGATAGATAGATAGATAGATAGATAGATATGATGAGACAGATAAAGAAATATAGATATGAAGGGACTGGGATAGACGCACACACGCACACACACACACACACACACACTCATATATATATATATATATATATATATATATATATATATATATAGATAGATAGATAGATAGATAGATAGATAGATAGATAGATAAAAACAGAGATAGATAAATAGATACAGATAAAGTAATAGATATAAAGGGACTGGGACAAAGAGACTGGGACAGGTAGATAGATAGATTGATAGATAGCTATGAAGTATATGGAAAAGAAATAAATAAAGATAGATATATAGGAACAGTCTAAGAAAGACAAACGTATTTATAGATAGATAGATAGATTGATAGATCATTTAGGACAATCTAAAATAGATAGATAGATATGATGACTGAGACAGACTGGCCTCTCTCTCCCTCTCTCTCTCTGTCTCTGTCTCTCTGTCTCTCTGTCTCTCTCTCTCTCTCTCTCTATATATATATATATGTGTGTGTGTGTGTGTGTGTGTGTGTGTGTACATATATGTATATATATATGTATAGATACATACATGCATAAATACATATACAAACAAACTGATTTATAGATAGATTGATAAATAGATTAGGACAATCTGAAATAGACAGATAGATAAATAGATAGACAGATAGATAGATAGATACTTATGATGACTGAGACAGACCTGCCTATAGATAGATAGATAGATAGATAGATAGATAGATAGGAATAGACTGAGATCGACCGAGCGATAGATATATACTGATAAAGTAACAGATATAAAGGACCTGGGACAAACAGGCAGACAGACAGATAGATAAATAGATACAAATATCTGTCACTGTCTTTAATAGATAAATAGATTAATACATAGATTAATACTTAGGATTGATACATAGAAAACCAAACGGATTGATAGATAGGTAGATAGATAGATATGAAGTATATGGAAAAGAAAGAAAGAAAGCCAGACAGACATGATATAAAAAAAAAGATAAAAAACAAAAAAAACCTGAGAATGCCGGAAATGAAAATCGATAGGCATCCATTGAGATAAATCATAGAGTAGTAGCTAAATAGATTGATAAATGATGTTAGAGACAGAAAAATCGATAAGGATCGATAAAAAGGCAACATAAGTAAATACAAAGGTCATTTCGGAGAGTCGACTCGAATCAAAATGGCGGCGTTTACAGTGTAACACAGACAGAATTCGAGAACGGTGAAAAGGCACGAAACTAATTGATACGGTAATTTTGACAGTCTAGTGATTTAGTAACCTAGTGAAATCGACATGTATACCCATGATAAATCTATATATCGATACACTTGTTCCTTATTCTTCCGACCAATGATAACGGTCGGAAGAATAAGGAAACAGTGAAAAGGCAGACCAAACTAATTGATACGGTAATTTTGATAGTCTAGTGATTTAGTAAACCTAATGAAATGTATATCCTTGATAAATCTATATATCGATACACTTGTTCCTTATTCTTCTGACCGTTATCATCTTGCAAGACCCTCTAGTTAAAAATAAGACCGAAAGTGTTATCACCTCTACATATTTGTTTTAACTTTCATTATTTTTTGTTTTAATAGTATCTATATATCAAGACTCATGTTCATTAATTGTACGGCCGTTATCTAGCAAAACTTTCTGGTTAAAAATGAGACCGTCGGAAATCGTTCAAGATGAAGTGCGAAAATGTAAATCCTGATTATCCACTGTTGCTTATCCGCAAATTTCTTATTTCTTATGAGAGTCGTCACCTCAACTAAATAATGGACCATTCCGTTTTTATTATATAGAAAGAAGGGGAAAGAAAAGGGACATGCTACACAGTAAAAATTTTATCAGAAAAAAAAGAAAGAAAGAGAGTAGGGTAAAGATAGAGAGGGGGAGTGAGTGCACGGAAGCGATAATGCTAATAGGTTTTAATCGAATATAATGAAAAGATGAAAAGAAAGAAGAGAGAGAGAGAGAGAGAGAGAGAGAGAGAGAGAGAGAGAGAGAGAGAGAGAGAGAGAGAGAGAGTTAAATCAAGATTATTATACTTTTTACATATTGAACTATTGCAATAGCTCTTAAGTAAACATATTAAGCGTTGTAATAATTAAATTATCATACTGTGGTATATCTACAGGTCCTGTTAGTAAATTGGTTTATAATCACAAGAGAATAAAGAATGAAAGTAAGTCGTAAAATTTTACTTTGTGGACGAGATAGTTGCGTATTCAAACTGTTGTAACAGGCTGAGATAGGCATGAAGAATTCGAGATAGATTGAGAGATAGATATGAAGAGATAGATAAAGAAACATAGATATGAAGGGACTGAAATTGATGGACAGACAGACGTTTTGTATATAATTAATTTATTAATTATACATTAATCTCTCGTAGGAATTTGAAATAATCCTTGTATAAATCTATAGGTGTGCATCTGTATGGTGGATATATGGAGGATATAAATGATCCCAAATAGAACCATCATCAACGACGTACACAGTGCCACAGATAGAATTCGGGAAGGAAACGGTGAAAAGACAGACCAAACTAATTGATACAATAATAACAGTGTGGTGAATTAGTAAACTAGTGAAATTGTCATGCATACTCAAAATAAATAAAGAATGAAAGCAAGTCGTAAAATTATACGATGGGTTTTACCTTGTGGATGAGATAGTTGCGTATTTAAACCCAACATAAAAAGCCGTATTTCGGGGCTCTTTTCACGACTGACAGAAATGCCTTTCCCAGTTAAAAGATTGACGCTATAAAATCTTCCTAGTCTTATATTTGTCTTTATTGGAAGCGCGTGGTGTAATGGTTAAAGTCGTGGGAAATGGACTCGTCGCCCCGAGTTCAAATCCTGGATGTGGTAATTGCATTTCACTTAGCGCTAATACCCTTGGAAAAGGTATGAATCCTACTCTCCCTCCAGCTATGGATAAATAATAGGGCAGACTGGGCTCTTTAACTTTGTTTAGGCCACCGGTCTAGGAGAAGGAAAACTCTGAATTCAAACCTGTTGAACTCCGGTTAAGAAATTGTGGAGGGTTGGCAAATATATATATTTGTCTTTATTTAACCTTGTGCCAAACTCTACTCATATATATATATATATATATATATATATATATATATATATATATATAAAAGAAAATGTTTTCAAAAATATAACAGACACAGGATGTTACGATCAAAGGAAAAATTTTATATGTCTATACTTAAGTATTTCGGTTTATGATAAACCATCATCAGGACAATGCAAAATTACAAAATTTCTTTGCATACCCTCCACACGAACAGGATGTGACACAAGGTCAATTTCTTAACCGGAGTTCAACAGGTTTGAATTCAGAGTTTTCCTTCTCCTAGACCAGTTGCCTAAACAAAGTTAACGAGCCCAGTCTCGTTTGTTATATTTTTGAAAACATTTTCTTCACATATTGTCGGATTAATTTCCTCATCGTATTTCCATTTAAATATATATATATATATATATATATATATATATAATTGCACCTGGCTTTCGGGCCCTGTGCTCAGTGGCTTCGCTCATTGGACCGGTAGGATATTAATATCCCAGAGGGTCATTCCCCAGGCAACACCTGCCTCCTCGATTTAAAGGGACAGAGCTGGGTTTATTGCTCAGTGCCCGAGGCGTCTCAAAAGAGGAATGCCGAAGGGATACACGCAATTTCTATGCACAAGGAACGCATGAGTTAATCGATCCTGACATGGTAAGATGTCAGTAAATAACTATATAATAACAACTTAGTCATGTCCCCATTATTACAACGGCATTCAGATATAAATCTGTGTGTAGTAGTTAAAAAACTTATATGTATCAATTTATCTATGTCTCATTATATATATATATATATATATATATATATATATATGAGAGTAAACAAACAGTTTGTTTGAGATGGCGATAGCCGACAATTTTTGGGAGAATATGTGCTTAATTGAAGTCATACCTAATTTGAAAATTAATTAGTTGATAATTAATGAATTAGGCGAATACATCTGTTCAAATGTAAGGCGTAAATAAACCGAGAAAAAGTCGAAATGTATATACAGAGATCGACTTTTTCTCGATTTGTTTACGCCTTACATTTGAACAGATGTATTCGCCTAATTCATATCAACTAATTAATTTTCAAATTAGGTATGACTTCAATTAAGCACGTAATCTCCCATATATATATATATATATATATATATATAATATTGGAAGTATACAGATAAATAATTATTCCCCTTAGAGAATGTTTTCTTCGTTGGGTGCCTCATAAGGTGTCAGATGACGGTCAGTATCCCATTCTCGACCTCTTTTGCCTCTGTTCTTTGAGCAAGAGAGATATGTCTTTTACCCTGCCAGGTAACAGTACAGCATCGTGGTTATTTTCCCCTCCCTCATTAAATATCTTTACATTTTTGTAGCCCTTACATATACTGTTTGTTCATACAACAATATGTGGATAGTTTTAGCTGTTTGAATATTATGACGTATACATTAAATGGCTTTT
>CM042142.1:13570319-13610319 GCA_023376005.1 Doryteuthis pealeii
CCTTGCCTCATATGGTAGAGACGTCTCAGTATCATTGACAGGTTAATTTCGCAGGAATTTCTCGGTGCTGTATCGTGGCCGAAACAGTATAGTTTCTAACTATCCTGCTGAAGTCCCGGTTTCGATTTCTGTTGGAGGGAAATCGTTAGTATATATCGCTGATGAGACTTAATAAAGTTGAAACAGTCTGTACGATATTCTACACACCGAGTAATTCTTTGCGAAATTCACTTGTCATTATTATCTTCTATAATTATCGACATTATGCGATATTCGCATTGTAATTGCCTTCAAGCAAAAATATAAATATTAATATATATAATATATATATATATATTTCAAAGGCATTTTCACACACACACACACACACACACACACACACACACACACACATATATATATATATATATATAATATATATATATATATATATAGGGACCAATTTAACTCAGTCGGTAGAGTACCCGGATAGGAATAACAAGGTTTCTGGTTCGATACCGGTCCGCGAACCCAGCGCATGAGTAGCACAGATTGGGTAATCTGATCAGTGCGATAAAATAGGGGAGCTAGTGAGATGTGTGGCGCTCTACCTCAGTAAAAACAATCTCTCTGGTCTAACGCTAGCGAAAAATGGACAGACTCCTTCACTCTCTGGTTGATACCGACAACAGGCCACTCCGCCAACAACATATATATATATATATATATATATATATATATATATATATATATATATATATAAAGGAAGGGTGGATGGGTTTAGGATCCGACGATATGCTGTAGATAGAAGGAAAGTGGTCAAGAAATGATCAACTCAAAACAAGTCACAGGGTGGTACGTTTCGTCTGTATGCACAGACTTTCTCAGCCGATCTGATCGGCTGAGAAAGTCTGTGCATACAGACGAAACGTACCACCCTGTGACTTGTTTTGAGTTGATCATTTCGTGACCACTTTCCTTCTATCTACAGCATATATATATATATATATATATATATATATATATATATATATATATATATTATATATATATATATATATATTCATAGGTTTGGCTATGGACAGTTTTTATTTGTATTTATTTCTCTGTGTCTAGAAAAATCTATGTTATTGATAATTTTTTTGTACCATTTATTAATTCTTAAATATATTTACATTGCGAAAACCTTGTGAAATCAAAAAGTGAAAATAATTATATCTGAATATGCCGTAAAAATGATGACTAAATTTCTGGGAAAGGCCTTTCATCTTTTTTGTTTGAAACAACAACCTCATTGTCTATTTTGGAAATTTACAAAACTGTCCAGCGTCACACAAATGTAAATTTGGTATCACTTTTGATTTTGCCAGAAAATCCGTGCTGACGTCAGGGTGATTTTTTTTAATATACAGCTAAATTTTTCTCTATTCTTTAATGTATGTTCCATAATATATGGCAATTAAATCTGTGTTGTCAGTGGTAGTGCTGCTCTAAATTTTGCTATTGTTGTTCATGAATAGCTAAATCGCAATTTTCCTGGGAGATAAATGGGTAGAAGTGGCCGCATGTGGCCGACCAGACGCCCTGATTTAACACATGTGACCTTTTTCTTTGGGGTTGGTTGAAGAGGCAAGTCTACTCTACGAAAGCAAAAACTTTGGAAGAACTTGAAGGACGAATATGAATTTATTTTTGCTATTTTGCGAGAGCTGCAGGGAAGATCAGTTGATCTAACTCCCGAGCGGCTTGAGAGGATGGGCGCATATAATGGTGCGCATATAGAATTTTAAATAAAACTCCATGTTATGAGTGTTCTTTTCATATTCCTTTCTTGTAAAAATAAATGATTCAGAAATAAATCATCAGCATTTTAATATAGGGAAGAGAGTTACTTTACTATGATATTGTATAAACTCCGGCTTTACATTCGACATTGATTCTTTGATAATAACGGAATTTTCAGTTATTTGTTCTTTTTCCTTTGAAAAAAGAAAAAAAGAAAAAGAAAAAAGGTGCATTGTTTTAAAAAGTAAGTATCATGAGAAAATAAGACAATTATTGTTTCATGGAAATCAATATATTCATAATGGTATGAAATCGAGCATAATGCACTCATATCAGTTAAAAACTAAACGACGTGCAGTCTAAGGTCTATTTTCTGAATATAGGAGAATCAATGAGAGAGGATATCTTTAAAATTAGTTTTAATCTCTCTCTCCCCCCTCTCTCTCTCACACACACACACACACACATATATATATATGGGGTGATTGTGTGTATGTATGAAAACAAGGTGATTACCGGGGAATAGAATATCGTGTTAATAGTAAACCCGACCGTCGGATTATATAATATATATATATTATAGTGATATTGAGCACTTTATATTTGTTATAACACTGACTTATCCGAGGAACACTTATATCAACCAAATATTGAGACCAACTCTTTTACACACACACACACATACCCTATCTATCTATCTATTTATCTATCTATCTATACTATCGACCGTGGCTGTAAAATACACTAATTGCACCTCTGCAGAATGGTAACATCCCCCCAATAAGACTATCTGTTGGCCGTGGTCGGCGACCTGTAATGCTTAAGCAAAGAATCCTGGTGTGTGTATGCAACACTCCATTTAGACTAGACAAGCGATCGGAGAGACCCTTCCAACCAAACAGCTGGTCACATACAACAAGGGTTTATATTTACCACGTACCCCACGTGTACGGGTTAGGCACAAGACCCTAGTAATGTGGGACCACCCAAACCGAAGCTCATGGTGTGGCGGGTGCAAAAATGTGTTGATCCGTCGGCATTCTCCCTCAAGGGGGCGCCTCAGGCACTGGACAATACACCCAGCCCTGTCCCTTTAGATCGAGGAGACAGGTGTTCTGGCGGGGGGGGGGGGCTCCCTGGGATCAACGATGTTAATTTTACTCTGTGGGTCCAGAGGCCGAAGCTCACTGGACCCCCGGCGGACTGGAAACCGGTTGCCCTGACGTAAAATCCAACAAACAAACCAAACTCATCCCCAAAGTCTAACCATTGGTCTGCACCCTCTAGTGGTGAACTGTTGTAACTAGGCGACGCCATCTTTAGATCGTTGTTTCCTCTCTCTCTCTCTCTCTCTCTCTCTCTCTCTCTCTCTCTCTCTCTCTCCGTGTTGACACCAAAATGGCGAAATTGTGGACAACGCTGCTGAATGTTTGATGTAAAGACACACAGGAAACAATTTCCAAAAAAAGATGCAGTCTGTGTTAGTGTGTCTGTTGTGCACAGATGTGTCTGGCGCTGCAGTAAATTGTCGCCGTTGATGACTTTAATTGGCGACATATTTCGAGAATTTCAACTGGTGAAATGAAAAGAAAAAAAAAGAGAAAAATGTTTCCTCTGACATTTTCAGCATCACCATGCCAAATATTGTAGCCATATTGTCCCACCGAATACGTTCAGAAAAAAAAGGGCTGACAGCAACGTACAAGGATTATTTATTTATTTATCTATCTATTTATCTATTTATTTGTCTATTTATTTAAACCCAACCTTGGCGTGCCCTGAAATGTGCAATTTTTGCTTGAACAGTGCCCTCTAGCGGATACTTTAAAGATAGTGAGGTCAAAAAAAGGGGGAGGAGAAAAACAAAAAATGGATACCAAACAATTCAATTACTGTTTAGTTAACCCACTATACATACAATCGCCCTGTCGACTGGGATAGAAGAATACACTGACTGCACCTCTACAGAGGGGTAATACCACCCCATAATGGGGCCACGTGGATGGTGACCTGTGATGCTTAAGGATATAACCCGGATGGTTGAGCATTCCATAACATGCAACACTCCACTTTGGCACTTACTTAGGCTAGACGGGCGATCGGAGAGGCCCCTCCAATCAATCGGCTGGTCACGTCAAGCCCTAGCACTTATATGATTGGCTCAACCCTATTGCCCTTATGGCAAATCCCCGAACCTTTACTTTATCATATATGTGCTAAAAATCCTGGACGTGGTAATTGCATTTCACTTAGCGCTAATACCATTGGGAAAGGTATGAATCCTACGCTCCCTCCAGCTATGGGTAAATAGCAGGGCAGACTGGGTTCTTTAACCATGGCTAGGTAACCAGTCTAGGAGAAGGAAAACTCTGAATTCATACCTGTTGAACTCCGCTTAAGAAATTGACCCTGTGTCACATCCTGCTCGTGCGGGGGAGTTGGTAAATATATATATGTGCTAAAAGGCGTTGTCTTGGGGTCTTAGTGTCCGGGGTATGACGTTAAACTCTATCTGATGGTGAAGTTCCAATTCTGGAGCTCTGGGCAATGTGGAGTACCCTTTTATCACCATTACTCCCAGGTCCACTCTAACCCAGAGCAGTAGTATCTATTATGGTACCATCAATGGCTTGAATAGAAAAAATAAGTTTTAAAAGATGTGTTTAACAAAAACATTGTGTTTTTAAAAAATTAGGCGACCATCAATAATGAATAAAACAATATATTCGGCATAAAATAACCCAACAAGGATTGAAATGCTGTAAAACCAACAAACCAACCAACACTTTCTGGAGTGGAGAACCTGCGGCCTCCTAACCCAAATTCAGCCTTCCTCTGTTTTTATCAAAAGACCAATTAAAATTATGTCCCACTCCCACTTTATAACTTGATATCTGAATGCTTTCTTTTAAAGATTTATCTGAAAAAAAATTTAAAGGTTATTTTCTTTTTCTTTTTTTACGTGGTTAATGCTAATTAAATTTCGACGAAGTTATTAACGAAAAGTTTAAACTTTAGGTTTTGTTGTAAACATACAAAGAAATTATTGAGTGCGACATTTATTAATAGAAAATAAATTTCAATGTGTCCTTTAAATATGAAAGGGATCCCTACCACCCTGCTTGGTACACCATTTCATTAACCTTTTAGAAATAATTCAATAACAATTTTTTAAAAAGCTATATTTTCTTCTAGGTTAGTTTCCATATTTTTCAGCACCTCCCCCTATCTCCCCTTCCCCCTTTCTCTCTCTCTCTCTCCCTCTCTTTCTCTCTTTCTCTCTCTCTCACACACACACATGGAAGTGTTTGTTGTGTAACGGTTATCGTTGTAGGAAATGGTTGGTTGGTTGGCCGGTTGGTTGGATTTTACGGCATGTCAACCCTTGTTGGGTTATTTAATGCTTAAGACATTTTGTTTTATTCATTCTTGATAGGTATTGACAATTCTGTTTTTTTTTATACTCAATTTGTTTTCAACTCATTTTTTTCTATTTTACCCATAGATGGAACCCTAACATGTACTAGCACTACGGAGCAGGGTGGACCTGGGAGTAATGGCGATAAAGGGGTACTCCACACTCTCCAGAGTTCCATAACTGGAACTTCATCATCCGATAGAGTTTAACGTCATACCCATGATACTAAGATACCCAGCCACCGCTTTCTGGCACATATATGATATAAAGGGTTGGGCGTTTGACATAAGGGCAACAGAGATAGGACAATCATATAGGTGCTAGGGGCGTGACCAGTCAGTTGATGGGAAGGGACCAGGAATCTTAGGAAATGGATTCGGCCACACAAGTTCAAATCCTGGATGAGACTGTTTGCAGTTGATTTTGATAAAAGGTATGAATCCATCTGTTCACCCCTCCTAGCTATGGCTAAATCGCTGGACAGAATATAATCTTTAAACTTGGTTCGGCAACCAGTCTAGGAAAAAGAAAATGTTGAATTTAACCTAGCTGTACTTCGCTTAAAATCTGATCTTCTTTCGCTTTCCGTCCGTGGACACAAACATATGTAAACATAGTGACATGCACACAAAGACACACACAGCGACACACATATACACAACATATATATGCATATGGATTATTTGTTTAATGGCATATCAACCTTCGAGGGTTATTCAATTCTAATACTGGCCTAGTAGAAAAAAACAAAAACAGTAATAGTACTATTTAACATGTAGATGGGGGAATAAGGGGGATCATGGGTTTCTCAAGGATATTAGACCGAAAATGAACGTCCTATTGCGACAGGAGTTCGAACTCGTTTGCTACGATGTCGTAGACCAGCACGTTAGCCACTACGACTCGGGGACTACCCCCTCACATACACACCCACACACACATGCACATATATATATATATATGTATATATATGCATAAAACTACGCACACATAGATACACTCACAGCGACAACACATATACACACATTGAAAGACAAATACACACACAACGGTACACATAGATACATGCACAACAAATATGTTTATATCTATCAATCTATCATCTTAGTCAGGCACAAGAGTAACTGTTCTATAGTATCTGAAGACGAAGTAAAATAAAGTTAAAAAGAAATACAAAATTTGTAAGTTTTTGATAAATTTTGGCACAACAACCTGTATGTTTGTTACTATATTCGTGACGTCTACAGAGTGATTGTAAAGTGATTCCCTTCATTACTTTAAAAATCTTATAATTTATTTCTGAATTATTATTTTTACAAAGAATATCCCAACTTAAATCTACAGGGTGATTGTAAAGTAACTCCCATTCTCTATATTAAAAATCTTATAATTTATTTCTGAATCATTATTTTTACAAAGAATATCCCAACTTAAATATACAGGGTGATTGTAAAGTAACTCCCATTCCCTATATTAAAAATCTTATAATTTATTTCTGAATTATTATTTTTACAAAAATATCCTAACTTAAATATACAGGGTGATTGTAAAGTAACTCCCATTCCCTATTTTAAAAATCTTATAATTTATTTCTGAATCATTATTTTTACAAAAATATCCAAACTTAAATACACAGGGTGATTGTAAAGTAACTCCCTTACCTATTTTAAAAATCTTATAATTTATTTCTGAATCATTATTTTTATTAAAAATGAAAATGAGAAGAACACTCAAAACATGGAGTTTTATTTAAATTTCAATATGGTCACTAGCATTCGCCTCCAGCATCTCAAGCCGCTCAGGAATCAGTACAAATGATCTTCCCAGGAACTCGTGCGGAATGGCAAAAATAAATTCTCGTATTCGTTCATCAAGTTCGTCCAAAGTCGTTGGTTTCGTAGAGTAGACTTGTCCCTTCAACCAACCTCCGAAGAAAAGATGTCGCAGGGTGTAAAATCAAGAAATTCTTATCGGCTACTCATGCGGACCACGTCTACCCATCCATCTCCCAGGAAAATGGTGATGCGGACATTCACGAACAATAGCAAAATGTGGCGGAGCACCATCTTGCATAAAAATCAAATCTTCAATATTTTCCCAAATATTGACAACTGGCTAAAATTAACTGAATATAAAAAAATTACAAATAGTTTAAAATATGGAGTTACTTTTCAATCACCCTGTATGACAGATATAAATAGCAGAATAACAGTGTTGGTTAGAGCAAGTTTTCAGCTATGGTGATTCAGCCATTCACGAAGAACAATAGAAAAATGTAGAGGAGCACCATCTTGCATAAAAACCAAGTCTTCAATATTGTCCCAAGTATTGACAACAGTCCAGATTTCATCTTGAAGTATGGTCAGATACCTTTTTATAAATAGTTTAAAATAGAGAGTTATTTTCCAATCCGTCTGTAAATGGTTACACACAGAACTACACACCTTTTTCCCTTTGATAATCCCACGCTGTTTAATCCGATCTTCACAGCGAACTTTCTAAACTGAAATTGGGTGAATTAACGGAAGGATGGTGTTGGTTCTACATTGATAAGCTGGTCGGCCAAACACGGATAAAAGAAAACCAACAAACCACACATATAGAGAGAAAACACATTGACGATTGTTTCTTTTTTCTTTTTTAACCAGTCGGTGTCAAACGATAAATGGATCACGTCATGTAAAGTGTTATCAACTTTCCTTCTATTTCAGTCAGACAGTCGACATTGAAAGATGCTTAGACTTGACTGAACAAGAGGGAAACAAAAAAATGAAAGTTATGGGCTTCTCTTGTAGAATGAATTATTAATGTTTTTCACACCCACCTTAGCCGGTGGTTCACTAGAGACTGAGTGGCAGCAAGTATTCTCAGGTCTCCAGGACTTTTCTAAGTATTCTAGCCGATCTTAACAATGCTGCAGTTTGGATGGTCCTGATTATTTCTCTGATTCCCAATTCATCCAGATTCTTATCCAGACCCTTGGGGACCGTTCCATTATTATTATTATTATTATTATTATTATTATTATTATTATTATTATTATTATTATTATCTCCATGGAAATTTTTTATATCTGCCTAAGCTGGTGGTTCACTGGAGGCTGGGCGACAGTAAATCTCCTCAGGTATCCAGGAATCTTCTGAGTATTTAGCCGATTTCAGCAATGCTGTTGTCTGGATGGTCTCAATTTTCCCTCTGATTTCCAATTCCCCTAGCCCCCTTTTGGGGATCGTTCCAAGTGCACCAACATCACAGTATTTTTTCAATTCTCTTGAAAGGTCCAGATATTTGTTTAACTTTTCGTTTTCTTTCATCTTTACCCTGTGATCTGCCGGGACATCTTTACCCTGTGATCTACCACTTAACAAGTTCTATTTTTCTTGTTAATCAATACTAGGTCTGGTCTTTATTATTATTATTATTATTTTCACTCCTTTTGAGTTTTTCACATCAGCTTTAGCTGATGGTATTTCACTGGAGTCTGAGTGGCAACAAGTTTCCTCAGGTCTCCAAGACTCTCCTGAGTATCCTAGCCGATTGCAGCAATGCAGTAGTCTGGATGGTCTCAACTCTTCCTCTTATTTCCAGATTCTCCAGTCTTTTTTCCAAACTTTTTGGGACCGTTCCAAGTGCACAAACTACAATTGGTATCACTTTGACTTTCATATTCCATAGCTTTTTTTTCTCTGGTAAGGTCCAAGTATTTGTCCATCTTTTCATTTTTCTTCATCTTTATCCTGTGATCTGCTAGAAACGCAAAATCCACCAGTTGACAAGTTCTTTCTTTTTTGTTAATTAACACTAGGTTTGGTCTCCTAGATGGAATAAGGTGATCCGTCTTTATTTCAAAGTCCAAGAGAATTTTATGTGTTTCATTCTCAAGAACAGATTATGCATATACCATTTTGTTGTATGGTCAAAATTTAATTTTTGCATAATTTCCAGTGGATCACCTTCCCAACCCAGTCATGCCTATTTTTGTATTCTTGTTGTGCTAGTTTGCTACATTAGCTTAATACATGGTTTACAGATGATTACTATTATTGTTGTTGTTATTGTTGTTGTTGTTGTTGTTGAGTTTGAAATGTTGTTTTTGGTAGGCTGCAAAATACACGTGTTATCTAGTGGGTTGACAAGGCCCGAAAAGGCTGTTTCCCTTTTTTAGCAACTTAAGTTAAACTTTCGAAGGAAATGCAATTGGATATTTCTACATTGTTTTATTTTTGTATGTTATTGTTTTATTTTTTATTTAAAGTTTATTAAATTCTTAATCCTCACAAAGCCATAAGCGTTAGTGGGAAGGCTTGACGATGTGTGTGTGTGTGTGTTTTTTTTTTAAGATCGCATAGGCAAGAAACTACATGGCCATGCTACCTTAACTTAAAAGGAAATATAAACGCTCTATCAATGATACTGAACACTGTCTACAATATATATTATATATATATATATACATATATATATATATATATATATATATATATATATGTTGTGTTAAACTGTACAGACAATTCTTGTCGGACGAGTTTTTGTTCGATCTTTTCTAATTTCGGGTCATCTTTTTGGTGTCAGGATCGAACAAAAACTCGTCCGACAAGAATTGTCTGTACAGTTTAACACAAAATGTTTAAAAGAAAAAATGCTGCCAAAATACATTTATTTTAATATATATATATATATATATATATATATATATATATATATATATGTGTGTGTTGTGGTGTGTGTGTGTGTGTGTGTGTGAAGAAACAAACAGATTAGCAAAAATCCGACAAAATGTGAGGAAAAGTTATGGAAAAGTGAATAAAGAACACAAACAATTAAATTCAATTAATATTTCGCCTCTGTTGATGAAGCCCCTAAGACCAACTGAAGAAATATCAATATTATTAATATTAATTAATTCGTTATTCACGTATGTCCCTCATACACACACACACACACACACACACACACACACACACATATATATATATATATATATATATATATATATATATACTACCTCCTTATTTACATTAAATATTATAATAAATAAGTTAGGTAAAAATACTGACTGTCTACCGTATCTGGACAAGCATAAACACAGTAGATACCACAGCTTAGGCCCCGGATATATTTTGAGCTATTTTGGGGAGAAAATGGCGGGTCTTATATCATCCAATAGAGTACAGCCATATATTTTCCAATTAGCATTTATCTTTTGTGTAATATTATCCTTCACTTTTACTCAACACCCGTCTATGTAACTAATTACTTCGTTTGTATTTCCACCAACGAGAGTGTTTTTTGGACTTGTCTGTTTTTGTGGGGGTGGATGGACGCCTGTTCGATGAACGACAGCACTAAATTAAATTGGAATGTAAAGTGATCTCACGACGACGAGGACAATTGCTCGACTGGAAGTTTGTCGTTTCCAAATCGTAAAAATAACAAAAGTCTTTTTTTCTTACGTTAGCGACAAATGACATGCTTTATTTTTTTAATCATTTTTTTTCTTGGTTGTTTTTAAACAGATCATTCTGAACTATTTGTTTGTTGTTAGAGTAAAATAAATACTTCCTATGTGACCCTTTTATGTCCGACTAGAAGCCGCTATCTTGCGTCGCCTGGGTAGTGGGGGGACATAGTGTAGTGATTTGATTACTTTTGAGATTTACAAATGCTGGACATTTTTAAGTAGAATTTCAATGCTATTTCTATGTATATTTTAATTTTTAAATATCTTCCAGTATAAATTAAAATCTAAATAATTTTTGCACAAAAAGCAAGAACCGGTGATATTTAATGTGTATATATATATTTATTTTGTCATTAATTGTTTTATTTTCGTAGTTTCACCCGGACATACATACATATATACATACACACAACTGCCCTTCTGGCCTGTCGGCTGGGGCGTTAGAATGCACCGACTGGACCTCTGCAGAGGGGTAAGACTCCCCCAATGGAGACACCTGTTGGCCGTGGGTGGTGACCCGTGATGTTTAAGGATAGAACCCAGGTGGATGAGCAGTCCATGACTTGCAATACTCCACTTTGGCCCTATCTTGGGCGAGACGGGTGGTCGGAGAGGCCCCCTCCGATCAATCGGCTGGTCATGTCAAGCCCTAGCACCTATATGATTTTCCCAACCCTATTGACCTTATGGCAAGCCCCAACCCCTTTTTATCATATGGGTGCTAGAAGGCGGTGACTGAGGGTCTACATGTCCTGGGAATGACGTTAAGCTCTATCTGATGGTGAGGTTCCAGTTTTGGAAGTTTAGGGAATGTGGAGCACCCCTTCATCACCATTGCTCCCTGGTCCACTCTGACCCGGAGTGGCAGTACCTGTTAGGGTCCCATGGCTTGAATAGAAAAATGTATTTATAAAAAATTGTATTATCCATTAAGAATTGATTTATTTCAAAACTTTATCGGCATTAAATGACCCACTGAGGTTGATATGCCGTAAAACCAAACCAAACCAAACAACTGCCCTTTATATATGTATAGTGTAGTAAAAACAGACCCAGTGCTTAGACTTTTAGAAAGCTTTATTACACTTTACTCTGACTACGACCTGACTGACGTTTTCAGACTGCTACTTTTATACATCTCAGATTTCCAAGGGGAGGTAATTAAGATGGGTTATTAGTACAGATAGATTACACCAAACTCGAGGTAATGACAAAAGACAGGTATATTGTTTTTATGAATAAGAGTCGGAGAAGTCTTAATCTCTCCCTACTCCCAAAAGTACATGAAAGAAACAGAAGAGATACTTGTGTGAGTCAAATGGTTTGTAATATTTTGCTACGTGCTAGTTTGTTGGGTGTATATCACGTGTCCGAAGCAGTTCAAAGCCGTGCTAGTTGGTAGTATCGTGGTAGTTGGTGTGCTGACACGTTGTGCATTGCTTCACTCTTTGTGCGATTTGAAGGGATCCACCAACGAATACAACCATGTCCCAGCTAAGAGAATAGTTGAACAGTAAGAAGATATGTATAGAATTATTACCATGACAACGTCATCACTCCTTTAAATCGACCCCCGCAACGTTACATTGGAAGTATATCGAGACCATTTGGAGTGAAATTAATCAGAAAAACCTCATTTGTAAAGAAAGAAAACAATATTGGTATCTGCAGGCGTGGAAATTCAAATTGGTTTTGTTTATTTCTTTTTACGGCATATCAACCCTTTTCAGGTTATTTAATGATGAATCAAGTCATTTTTGATAAACAAAAAACTCAGATTGCTTATAGTACCTGGTGTTGCTTAAGTGGTCACCCAGTTAAGTATTGAAAAGGGTAATCGTTACTTAACTTCGCTGATCTAGCAGGAACCAGTGCTTTAGACGTGTCTTGACCGTTATAAAGTTCAAATTAAACCGGTAAAAAAAGATCTAATTTATTGAGGAAACAAATTATCAAAAAACCTAGGACAGGCCACTCTGCACTAAAAAACCTAAACTAAATGTTTAACGTTTTATAAAAGATAGATGAAATATCAATTAAATATCATTATCTGACAGGATAGTCACCATATGTAATTAGATGAAAGACAATATTTTAGAATTTGTTTATATATATATATATATATATACACACACACACACACACACACACACACACACACATATATATATATATATATATATATATATATATATATATATATATATATATAATAAACTTCTTTAATTCAATGACGTAATTCAAATTTTTTCTTTGTATAGAATCAAAAAAGTTGAATAGAAATTGAATATGATATTTCTTGTTGGGACAATTTATAAGTATTGTTGCACACGCACCCTATATATATATATATATATAATATATAATATATATATATGTATATATATATATATATGTGTGTGTGTGTGTGTGTGTGTGTATTGGCAGCATTTTTTCTTTTAAACATGTTGTGTTAAACTGTACTGACGATTCTTTGGTGGACTGCTACACCAGTTTCACCCTGACACCAAAACGATGGCCATAAAATTAGAAAGGATCGAACAGAGTTTTTGTTCGACAAGAATCGTCAGTACAGTTTAACCTTTGGACTTACCATCAGTCTGGAGAAACGAAGGTGATGCTCACTCCACCACCTGGACAAAGGTATGTGCAGCCCAACATCTACGTTAAGGGAACCAGATTGAAGGTAGTTGATCCGTTTGTCTATCTTGGCAGCACACTCTCCAAATGTGGAACCCGCGACTCTGAAGTTTCCCTAAGGATCAAGAGAGCAAGCAGGGCCTTCGGTGACCTCGAAAAACGAGCATGATCGGATAGAGGTATTACCATCAGGACGAAGCTCAGTGTGTACGAATCATGTGTCTTATCTATACTCCTGTACTCCTTGGAAACGTGGACTACACATCGTCGATATATCAAAGCCTTGGAGAGTAAACGCAGGGTGGCAATCCCTCACGTCAGACGCTGAAGTCCTGCAACAAGCCAAAACGTCCAGCATAGAAATGCGCATTATACGTAACCAGATGCGCTGGGCTGGGCATCTTGCCAGAATGCAAGACAGCAGACTCCCGAAGCAATTGTTCTACAGAGAACTGCAATGTGGGAAGCGTCCGAGGCACAAGCTCAAAAAGCGTTTTAGGGATGCTATCAAAAACAACATCAAAACTCTCAACATAAACGTTCATGAGTGGGAGAGAATAGCTACGAATCGTGCAGTATGGAGAAAACTTGTCTATGATAGCTGCAAGGGGTTTTAGGTAAAACGGCTCGAACACTCCATCCTGAAGCGGTCTCTACGCAAATGGCACATGACGAACGTCATGGACACATTTCCTACATTTAAGCCGGACTATATATGTGATGCGTGTGGCAGGGCATGCCTGACAAAGGCTGGGTTTCTCAGTCACATACGGTCGCACACGAGAGGAAACCGGGGAAGAGGCTCATATGTATAACAGTAAATAAAAACAAAGCTGAACGCCTGGGCACCGCGCGATCACCGCCGAACTTGGCCTTATTCTGTGAAGAAGTGGCAATCACCATATATATATATATATATATATGAGAGGAAAAAATGGATATGAAATCCGACAGTGTAATGAAGTATAAAGTTTAGAAAAAACAATAAAATTAAGTCAATCTTTGACTTTATTCTGTTGTTTTTTCTTAACTTTATATATTATAGTGTGTACAGGAATAATTATATCTGTAAACACTATAATAATGATAAATCCGCTCTACTGACGTATTGAGCACTTTATATTTGTTATAACGCTGACTTATCCAGGTAAAACTTGTACCAACCAAATATTGAGATCAACCCCATATTTTCACCGGTAAATCATTTCTTTTTCATATATATATATATATATATATATATATATATATATATATATATATATTGTAGACTTACCAATTGTGTCCGGATCCAAAGTGTAGGTGATACTGTAGTGTAGAGATATATACTCATTATTTTATTGTCCGATTAAGGGAATAAAATCGCTTATGTCATTTAAAAAAAAAAGTTAATGGGTTTTTATTGGAAGATGGTTTGCATGTTGCAAATTATTTAACAAATTATTAACTAAGGAAAACTGTTGCGTGATTTGGTGATATTTTTATATATGTTGAGTATTACAAAAACAACAAACCTCCCCTCTCTCTCTCTCTATATATATATATATATATATATATATAATATATATATAACAGAATTGTGTAATATTGTTGCTATTGATCCTAATAAATTTGTAGTCCCTAAAAAAAGGAGTTAGTTGTTTTTCAGTCCGATTTTTATTCCACCGGTGTAAAGAATAATTGTTTCTTGGTCTGAAATTGCCTTTGTGAAATGTAGTCGCGCTTTGACTCACTTTGCTCCTTATTCATGACCACACACAACCAAATATGGTAATCATCATGTCTTATAATTAGAATAGAAAATTTCGCCTTATAAAGAGTTGTGTGTTTCGAGAGGTGCCATCTGTGTAACAATTTAGACCACTAATTGTCTCCACATGCAATGTTCACTTCCGGAAGTATATTACACGTCGTTTATAAAAATAAAAAAAACACAGACTATTAAAAAATAACTGAGATCAGAGATTATTTTAATTTTGACTCAATTGGCAATAGGCTAAAGTTTCTCTTCCTAGTAACCAAAAACTCTACAGTTTCTAAGTTTCTCTTCCTGCACCAAAAACTCTACAGACTGAGCTAAACCGGCCCTATTCATCTCAGACGCAAAAACGATCTCCCTGGTCTAGCACTTGTGAAAAGGGGATAGACTCCCTTGCTGTCCAGTTGATACTGACAATAGGTCACTCCACCGACTTTACTTTTTACTTTACATTATGTGAGGAACCCTAAAAATAATTTCCTAAGCTAAGTTTGGTACAAGGCCAGAAATATGGACCACCTAATAAGAACTGAACCTACTAGTAATGGTATAGCTAGTCTAGCTCATCATGAGGTATCCACATGTACCGATCTCTATAAAAATACAGTTAATAACTGCGTTAGCTCAAAGACGTTGATCAATGCTTGTTGAAACAAGAAAAAAATTGGTACAAAGCGATACTTTTTAAAGACCTGTCGGCTGGAACTTTAGAACACACCGACTGCACCTCTGCAGAGGGTAAGACGCCACATGAGGCTACCTGTTGGTCGTGGGTGGCGACCTGTGATGCTTAAGGAAGGTATCCTGGTGGCTGAGCAATCCATGACATGTAACGCTTTACTTTGGGCTTACTGGCCCTCTCCGCTGGTCACATCTAGCCCTAGCACCTATATGATTGTCCCAGCCCTATTGCTCTTATGGTAAGCCCCAAACCCCTTTTTATAATATATGTGCTACAAGACAGTGGCTGATGGTCTTTATATCCTAATTATGACATTAAACTCTATCTGATGGTGAAGTTTCAGTTCTTGAGCTCTCATCATTACTTCCAGGTTCACTCTGACCCGGAGATATGGTACCTGTTAGAGTCCCATTTATGGGTTAGATAAAAAAAATGAGTTCAAATAATTCTTATAAAAAAGCTTTAAGAATAAAATTGAATACCCATCAAGAATGAATAAAAAACACCTTCGGCATAAAATAACTCAACAGAGGTTGACATACCGTAAAATCCAATTAACCAAAACCTCAGTGTCTTGTGTGGGGAATCACTTTACAACGTCTTATCGGATACTACAAAAAATTGTTTGTTTCCTTTTCCTAGTGGGCCCTCCATGACTTGGTCGCTTCCTTTAGACAGAGCCGTAGCCATCAGGATATGTCTGACTATACTCCACTTAGCGAAACGAAGAATTGCTAACAATGAATCTTTGGAATGTCTTATTCGAAGGTTAAGCACAACCCTGTCTTGTTCATGTTTTTTTTTTTATCGCAGATGTTTTTATTTCAATATCTCGGATAGTTCGTCAGTTCGTACTTAGTTAAGCCTAAAGAGTAATGATTGGTTGGTTGGTTGGGTTTTACGGCATATCAACCCTTGTTGGATTATTTCATACCGAAGACGTTTTTGTTTTATTCATTCTTGATGGGTACTCAATTTTTTTAAAACTCAATATTTTTAAAACTCAATTTTTTAAACACATTTTAAAGTATTCTTTTTCTATTTTGCCCATAGATGGGAACCTAACAGGTACTACCACTCCGGGTCAGAGTGGACCTATGAGTAATGGAGATGAAGGGGTACTCCACATTTCCCTAAGCTCCAGAATTCACCATCAGATAGAGTTTGACGCCATACCCAGGGCACTAAAGACCCCCGACCTCCACCTTCTAGCACCCATATGATAAAAATGTTTGGGACTTACCATAAGGGTAATAAGATTGGGACAATCATATGGGTGCTAGGGCTAGACGTGACCAGCCGATTGATCCAAGGGGACCTCTCAATCGCTAAAGCCTAAGTAAGGATTAAATTGGAGTGTTGCATGTTATGGACTGCTAAGAATATCAGGTCGCCACCCACGGCCAACAGGTGGTACCATTTGGGGTTACAGGTGGTACCATTGGGGTTCTTACAGGAGATACCATTGGGTGTTCTTACAATATTTTTTACGAGGTCAACTCCTCCTATTTTATTTTATAGAATATGAAAAAATGAACCGACAAAAAACGATTTTTACTTTTTTTCTATAAAGATAAGAGTCTGAATAATTATATCAAAAGATTTTTATAAGCTTAGATGCAAGAGCTTTTTAGTAAAAGAACCATTAATACATAATTCTGCTAAAACATATCAATAAAGAAACTGACTGTGTTGTAAAAAAACGGACTGTTTTACTTATTTTTCAAGATAACGGTAAGTAATTTTTCCCCAATCGGATAATTTGATCTTTGAATTAACTGTTTTATTTGTAAAAACTCTTTATGTTCGTTATTTCTTTTTTGCGAGATTTGAAAAAAAAAGTTTAAAAATATTTACGTTTTTTCCTTCAATATGGCCTAAACTGATCACGTGGCCTATTTTGGTGGTACCAAATAAAAGAAGAGAAAAATTCAATTAATGATTAAACTAGGAATGGTTATCTATTAGAGGCGCGTGGTGTAATGTTTACCGCCGTAGGAAATGGACACGGCAATACGATTTCAAATCCTAAACGCGGCTGTTTGCATTTCACATAGTTTGCATTTTCATACCTTTCCTTGGGAAAGATACGAATCCAACTATTCTACTTCCAGCTATGGGTAAATTGTTGGTCAGACTGTGCTCTTTAACTTTGGTATGATTATCGGTGACTGAAAAGGAAAAACCTGAATTTAAACCAAAGGGATTCTCTTCTGGTTAGTTGTAACTGCCATTTGTCTGCATGAAAAGAAAACGCTAATACCTCGACTGATGTTTATCTAATAAACACCGTGAAAACTGTATAAAAAAGAAATAGAATAAAAGATTACAACAAATACATTTTAAAAGAAATGGAAATACAATAAAGAAATGGACACACAGTGTCTTTTACAATTTCTTACAGTGTTGACCAGCATTAGTAATCTAACCATGACGACACATAATTTAGAAAGTTCTGGGTGAAAATTGAAATGACTTAAAGAATAAAAGGGAGAGTGCACGAGCGAATTATTCAGAAAGGTTTTAAAAAAGATTAAAAAAGGTTTAGATTGAAGAAGAAGAAAAAGAAAAAGAAGAAGAAGAAAAGAAGGACACAAAAGAGAAGAAGAAGAAGAGGAAGAAGGGACACAAAAGAAGAAGAAGAAGAAGAAGGAAGAAAAGGAGAAAGGAAGAAGAAGAAGAAGAAGAAGAAGAAAGAAGAAGATACAAAAGAAGAAGAAGAAAGAGAAGAAGGGACACAAAAGAAGAAGAAGAAGGAGAAGAAGAAGAAGAAGAAGGAGAAAGACAGAAGAAGAAGAAGAAGAAGAAGAAGAAGAAGAAGAAGAAGGGAAACAAAAGAAGAAGAAGAAAGAGAAGAAGGGACACAAAAGAAGAAGAAGAAGAAGAAGAAGAAGAAGAAGGAGAAAGGATACAGAAGAAGAAGAAGAAGAAGAAGAAGAAGAAGAAGAAGAAGAAGAAGAAGAAGACCAAAAGAAGAAGAAGAAAGAAGAAGAAGAAAGAGAAGAAGAAGAGACACAAAAGAAGAAGAAGAAGAAGGAGAAGAAGGGACATAAAAGAAGAAGAAGAAGAAGAAGAAGAAGAAGAAAGAAGTTACGTCAGAATTATAAACGAAACTAAATTAACAAATTAAAAAAGTTAATCTTTAAAATAAGAAAAATGGCTGCCAATTAAATCGCTGTAATAATAAACTTGAGGGAATTTTATTTAAAAAAAAAGAAAATCATTTGTTTCCGGACCTAATTCTAAAAGTTGACATAAGTTTAAATTTGATTTAAAATTTACATAAAAAACTTCACACATGGATATAATTATACATACATCACGTGCTCCCATGAAAACGTATTTATAGAAGAAGAAAAAGAAAAGAAAAGAATCGCACAATTACATACATATGTATATTTAAGCGTATACCCGTCTGTATATCAGCGCACACGTATTTAAATCATCACATGCATGAGATACGTTCTATTTATCGTGGAAACTACAATACAATAGATACATGGAGAATAATAACACAGTTGGATAGAGCATGTTTTCAGCTACAAATGTATTTTCCACATTTTCTCCGGTTAGGAACAAAGTTTTAGTATTATTTGTATTATTCGGAGATAACTGTCTCTTAGAACTGTTTTAACCTAACTCTTCTATCCACTATAGCCTAGTAGATAAAGGAGTTAGGTTAAGGCAGTTCTAAGTGACAGTTATCTCTAGTCAAGGACAGCAGTAACATAGAATAAGAATTAACACAGCTTAACACCTATACCCCAGCTATGGTTAGCGGAATGAGAACAGGATACCCCCGTGGACTGAATAAAGGGTTAGGTTCAAAGTTTCGTGATGGCTCCCGATTACGACAAGAAGGTTCCCGATTTCGAAAAGAAGGTTCCCGAGTCCGAGAAGGTTCCTGAGTCTGAGAAAGTTCCCGAGTCCGACAAGAAACACTTGAAGAAGGCCAGAGGGCACATCGGCCGAAACTTTGTACAGATAACAATGAAGATGAGAACAATAGTCCGAATAATACAAATAATAGTAAAATTCAGAGAAATAGCAAAGTTGTATTTTCCCACTTTTAGTATATCTCATTTTACTATCTTTGACTTTTAATCGCTTACCGATGATATCTTTTGAAAAATATCGATCGAAAGAACCGTACCGTTTATCTTATATATAAGTGTATCTTATTAAATAGAATTCCCCTTTTAAAAATTGTCTATTCCTTATGTTATACCAAAAACTTATTCCCACACACTAGTGTATATATATATATATATATATATATAGCGCTCGGGATATAAGTATGGGAAATATTATATACCAATTGGATCCAGACTCAAGAAAGATCGCTAAAGACTGGAAAAATACAAATCCCAAAAATGAAGAAAGAATACTCCGTGTTGTTCAATAGCACATTTAAAAAAAAAAAAATTTCCCTTAATATTTTCAGGCTATGCCCATCTTTAGAGAGTTGAAAAAATGTCATCTGTATTTGTTAAACTCAACTGTGATGTTAATCCGTTGAATGTTTTAATGTAAATGCAAACATTCAACGGATTAACATCACAGTTGTGTTTAACAAATACAGATGAAATTTTTTCAACTCTCTGAAGATGGGCATAGCCTGAAAATATTAAGGGAAAAAAAAAGAAAAAAAATTAAATAAATATGTTTATAAACATAAATTTGCATTATTTCGCCTTCAAAAATATATTATTACATTTTAATTAATGCTTCTAACACACTATAAAAATAAAAAAAATCTTTATATATATATATATATATATATATATATATATATATATATATATATATACATATACATATATATATATATATATATATATATATATATATATATATATATATATACAGTTTGGTTGAATAACATGGAATATTTCTTCTTAATGATTTTCGTGTGAAAGAGAGAGAGAGAGAGAGAGAGAGAGAGAGAGAAGAGAGAGAGAGAGAGAGAGAGGGGCATGTGAATCCGTGCTATCAGCACGACTTAATGATGATCCCTAATCGTCCAATAATAAAGACATAGAACCGCATTAGATAATATTATACCTTATAAAATATTGTTATGCGTAATCCTATGGTTATTAATCACATGAGAGAGGATAGGGCTGTGTGCAAACCCAATGGTTATTATATATAATATTACAAATATTATAAATTATTTGTATTAGGTAAGAATACTTAAAACCGTACAACTGTACATAAATTATTTGTATTAGATAGGAATACTTGAAACCGTACAATTGCTTATAGTATATTTGTATTTGATTGGAATAGTTTAAAATACAAAATTGTGTATAAACTATTTGTATTAAGTAAGAGTACTTAAAACTGTGCTACTGTACATACATCATTTGTATTAGATAGGAATACTTGAAACCATACGACTTCGTATGAATTATTTGTATTAAATAGGAATACTTCAAACTACACAACTGTGTATAAATTATTTGTATTAGGTAAGAATACTTAAAACCGTACTACTGTACATAAATTATTTGTATTAGATAGGAATACTTAAAACCATACAATTGCTTATAGAATATTTGTATTTGATCGGAATACTTGATATCATATAACTGTGCAAACAAATGATTATAGGCAAATAAAAACAAAATGCAATGGAGCATATGTAAAGTAAAGTTGGTATGTATGTATGCATGTGTGTATGTCCGGAGGAAACTACAAACATGAAACAATTAACGACAAAGTTGATATATATACACATTCATTATCAACAGAGCTTGCTTTTTTGTGTAAAATTTTTTATTCATATCTGGGAATATATTTAAAAATTAGGATTTAAATAATAAGAGAAGGTAAAGAAATTGCGTTTGTGATCAAAACATAAGTGAATTATGTTAGACCAAAAATATGCGAGAAACTTTTTTTTATTATCCGCCCTCTACCAAGGCAACGCCGGGTAGCCGCTTCGAGAAAAAAAAAATATAGTTATGGTTACGTTCAAACATTTAGAAAGGAATCAAATCTCGGCATTTAATAACCCATAAGGAATTGATATGCCGTTAAGTAAAGCAAACCGTCTTAGAGATTTGCTTAGCAATTAATCGTTGCAAACGCTAAAGGTTTCTTACAACGTTCCCGCTTTGTTCCCAAATGTATAGCACACGTTTTTTTTTTGTTTTTTTTTTTGCTAGTGAGGAGAAGGGTGTTGGTGTTCGGTTGTTCGTTTTATCCCTTTAACAACTCCGAATGTAATTCAACTCATCCGCCTTTAATATGTACAATATGTCAGAAAATGAAACACAGATTTTGATGATTTTTTGGGAAGGAGGCTGGGGAGGAGGGAGGAGGGGGGAGGGGGCCTTTCTTTGCTGTTCTTTGTTTCACGTTGTTGGGGCTTAAAAACTAAATTGATTCCACGTTAGTTGTCAGATTAATGTTTTCGCAGTCCTTGGTTTATTTTAACCCTCAGGATACGAGCGACCGGTATTTGTGCCGCTAACTAGAAGCACCATATACCCGGCACGGCCAAAATGCCTTACGTGGTGTAATGGGTAGCAAGCAAGGCTAGTAGTCTATTGTTAGTGAGTTCAATTCTAACTGGGTGCTCCATACTTCTCGTCTTGTACGACAACTAAGCAAAGCTTAGTATATATATATATATATATATATATATATATATATATATATGGTTGGCATCCTTCCGTCTACAAGAGACGATAGAGTAGTGTCAAGGTTTTTTATTCATTTT
Source organism: Doryteuthis pealeii (assembly GCA_023376005.1). Lineage (NCBI taxonomy): Eukaryota > Metazoa > Mollusca > Cephalopoda > Myopsida > Loliginidae > Doryteuthis > Doryteuthis pealeii. Next base: position 13,592,771 of record CM042142.1, read on the forward strand.
TTTGGTAACTTGAACTACATAGCCTGAGCGGGTTCATATGGAGGATGAGCTGCTGCCCATGCAGAAAATACCCCCTCTCCACACTGCCACTGTGATCCAAAGGAAAGGTAAAGGGCCAATGCAGTTTGGCAACGGTAGTGTCGCAGGAGTTGATGGGTAATACTGGATTTCAGCATCACACCACATTATGGACTCCGGCTCCTGATTTATTTTCGGGGTCTACTCCCCTATATTGCTTATATATATATATATATATATATATATATATATATATATATGTGTGTGTGTGTGTGTGTGTGTGTGTGTTAGAATAGTGTTGATTCTATGTTTCTGCTTTATATCACTGAAGGTGAACACTTGATTTATAAATATAGCTGACTATATTATTAATATTAATGTTTATTATATATATATATGTATATATATATATATATATATATATATATATAAGGTGTGTCAAAAATATCGAGATTTATCATTCTTTTTGACACACCTTGTATATATCAAACCCTAATCACGAGCAGGATGCGATACGAAGTCAATTTCTTCCTTCTTGGCCGGTTGTGCGGAGGGGTTGGTATATATATATATATATATATATATATATATATATATATATATATATATATAGGGTGAGGTGCCAAAGAACCCGATACGGTGATAGTAGCAGACATTAGAAGACTCATTGCTGAAAGAACTAAAAATCAGAATGCAATACAAGCACCTCCACTCTTTTGGTATCTCACCCGTTGAGAAAGGCATGAACTCATATCTTCTTCCTATAGGGTAAATAGAGGGGCAGACTAGGTTCTTCAGACTTTATACGGGAATTGGTTGAACTCTGCTGGAAAACTGATCTCATGTCACATCCTGCTTGTGGCGGATGGGGGAGGGGGAATTAATACATACATATATAGAAACCTAATGAGAATTAGAATTCTATGTACATACGAGATTTATTAATAAATTATTCAACCCTTTTTTTCTTGACATCAATTCTAATCTATGAAATATATTCCTATGGGAGGCCATCAGTAACAAAACGCTTTTGTTCTGCTGTGTAAATTTGCCAATGGGTTTTTTTAGACAGAAAGTAGTTTGTGAATTCCGAAAATCCCAAAAAGACTACAATTATTGTCTGTCAAGACACTCCCCTTCTTGTATTATTGAGTATAGGAAAAGTGACGTTGTTTTGTTGATTTGTTTCCTACTCAAGAGACTCCCTCAAGTCAATTAGTATGGAGTCAGTCTGTTTGTCGGTCAGTCGGAAATAAAAACGGGGATGGGAATGGGGGTCTCGGTGAAAAGGAGGGAGTGGAGGTTTTTAGCGGTGTGGGGGGTCAATAAGATTAGCGAATATTTATAGCATGTTTTCATTGCCTTATTGTGGCATCCACAATCTGTACTGAGCTGATTAATGTAGGTTTTTTGCTGGTCGACCCACACTGGTGTGTCCATGAGTAGGTGTCCACAGGAAAAGGTCACATGAGTTCGTCCTTGTTTTTCCAGCAGAGTTCAACATGTCTTGTTCGTCTTAATCAGATGGTTTTTGTGATAGGAGGCAAGTGGCCGAACAGTTGTTTTAGTCGGGTGCTGCTTCATAGATTTTCTTACACACACACACACACACACACACATACATATATATATATATATATATATATATATTGTATATATATATAAGCAAGTAAAGTCGTCAGGTGGTCTAAAGTCGATATCAGCTTGACAGCGAGAGTCTATCCCCTTTTCACTAGCGCTAGACCAAGGAGATTGCGTCCGAGATGGAGCACCACATCTACCATCAGCTACTTACTATTTTATCGCACATATCCTTGTGCTAATCATACGCTGAATTGGCGAGGGTCGGTATCGAACCAGGATATGCGGACGCTCTACCGACTGAGCTAAACGGGCCCTATATATTAATATTGATAATATAGTTTACTATATTTATAAGTAAATAGAGCTCAATATTATTGACAGAATTCACATACCTAGGTAGTAATATCTCATCTACAGAGAGCGATGTTAATACACGAATAGGAAAGGCATGGTTGGCCACAAACAAATTATCGGTCATATGGAAATCAGATCTGACAAACTAAAGCGGCAATTCTTCCAGGCTGTGGTGATATCAGTACTGCTGTATGGCTGCACCACCTGGACTCTAACGAAGAACCTTGAGAATAAGCTAGATGGGAGCTACACAAGAATGCTGCGTGCAGTCTTGAACAAGTCGTGGAAACAGCACCCCTCATGGAAGCAGCTGTATAGCCACCTGCCCCCCATCTCACAAACCATCCGAATAAGATGGACTAGGCATGCTGGACTGCTGAAGAAGCAAGGACGAGCTCATAAGCGATGTTCTCCTGTGGAAGCCAACACATGGATATGCTAATGTGGGCCGCCCAGCAAGGACCTATATTGACCAACTATGCGAGGATTCTGGTTGCTGCGCAGAAGAACTACCAGGGGCAATGAATGATAGGAGAAGGTTGGCGAGAGATTGTCATGGATATCCATGCTGCTTGCGTGACATGATGATGATGATGATGATGATGATTATTGAGTATGTATATCTAAGTTAGGAAGCCTGGACAAGGAGTCAATGGTGCTTGGTTAATAACGGGTTTTCACCTCTGTGAGGTTTGAGAATAGAATTGGTGAGAGATCATCTGTAAGTAATTGCCGTTGATTTCATGTCCACACTACCCTAAGCATTACGGATTGCCACCTACGGCCAACAGGTGGCCCCATTGTGGGAATTCTATCCCTCTGCAGAAGTGCAGTGTGTTCTACAGCCTGAGCCGACACGGTGGTATACCACTTAGAAGCAGTCATCAAATCAAACTCACTCATAATGATCTACAAGAATAGTGTTTTATTAAAAAATGCGTTGCAAGTATGTATTTATCCATTTTTTTGTGTTCGTATTTAATTTCATAAGTCTAATTCATGTGATATTTAATTATACAAAACTTAGTTCTTGTGCCAGGAGGGCGCATTTTTTTGCTAGTTCTTTTCTTAAAAGCAAAGCGAAAATTGATGTGTTACTGCGTGAAAGGAAGTTGTCTTTTGTAACTGAGTAAAGGATACATTGAATTAAACTTAAAAACAAACGGCAAAAAGAAACATTTGATTATCTTAAAAGAATGAATTTCACTTTTGTTTATAATCGTTTGTTTGCACAGTTATAGGATATCAGACATTCTAATGCGAATGTTGGTTGATTAGTTTAGTTGTTTTAGTTACATCCTGCCCATGAAATGATATATGAAAAATCTGTTCAACTCAACCTCCTGTTATTAGTTTTTTTTTTTGTTGCATTTCATAACAAGAAGCGGCTGCCCAGCATCACCTGGGTAGAGGGGGGGAACCCTGGTGTTTTAACTTGTTTATGGATAGATTTACTTTTTTAAACTACGTCACCATCCACGTCACAATTTACTTATTATTCATGTCACATTCTTCATGATTTTATTTTTATCTTAATCTCAATAATTAATAAAAATGTTTTATATTATTAATGGTTGGCAGCCTTCTGTCTACGAGAGACGATGGAGTAGTGTCAAAGTTTTAAAAAAAAATTTTTTTCTTTTTTTAAATATTTAAAAAAATTTTAACTAAAAAATTAAATTTTTTTTCTTTCTTTCTTTGAACTACATAGCCTGGGCGGGTTCATATGGAGGATAAGCTGTTGCCCATGCAGCATATTCCCTCTCCACACTACCGCTGTGATCCAAAGGAAAGCTTAGTTACCTATTATTAATAGGCTTTGTCTAATATTTATAACATGCAACTGTATTTAGATATAGAATCACATAACAGTTTACTGTGGGAACGGGAAGGATAATTACAAAAATTTGATCTTAATAAATATTTGCTAGGCATAATTGATTTTAATAAATAGGATCAAACATCCCGTCGATAAATCTTAAAAGAAACCCATTAACAAAAAGAAATAATTGTAATTTTATTCTTTAATGTCTAATTTAGTTGAATTAGAAAAATTTAGCAACGAAAGCCAGGAGTGATAACGTTCATGCGGTCCTATTATTCTAATATATCCACTCTGTTTTAAATCTTTTTTATATGCATTCTTATTAGTTTGGTTAGTCTTTCTGATTTAATTCAATGTTTTATTACATTAAAACATACATTTGCTAGTATCTATTTTATTTCATTTTTAAAAATTTATTTTGGAATCTCTAGAATATTACCGATTATCACAGATGCTAGACAAAACCGGAGAGTATAACGACTAAAACGTTGATTATAACAACAACAAATATGAGGACACTCATCCTGACACAACACTGGAAAATCTGGAAATCAGAGGAAGAATTTGAAACATCCAGAATACTGCACTGCTGCAATCTGTCACAATACTCAGAAGAGTCCTGGCGACCTGATGAGACTTGTTGTCACTCAGACTCCTGTAAAATACCATCAGCTAATGCTGATGTGAAAAACTCAATAATAATAATAATAATAATAATAATCCAAGGACTCGAAGGGTACAGAAAATGAGTAAAGAAGATTACTTATAGCAGCCAACAACAGCACATGTAATGTATGGACAAACAGAAAAACAACAAAAACTAGAAAACAAAGATGGGAAGAACAACAAGTATATGGACACTTCAAACGACAAATAGGAAAGGTTGCACATAAAAAGACCTGGACAGGTTTAAGAAAAGGAAACCCAAGAGAGAAACTGAATCACTAATAATTGCTGCACAAAATAATGCCATAAGAACAAATTATATCAAAGCAAAAATTGATAAGACGCAACAAAACAGTAAATGTAGACTGTGCGGTGGCAGAGATGAGACTGTAAACCATGTATTAATCGAATGTAGCAAACTAGCACAATGGGAATACAAAAACTAGGCACGACTGGTTGGGAAGGTCATCAGCAGGAAATTATGCAAAAAATTAAACTTTGACCATCAACAAAATGATATATGCATAAACCAGAATCTGTTCTTGAGAATGAAACGCATAAAATTCTCTGGGACTTCAAGATAAAGACAGATCATCCTATCCCAGTCAGGAGACCAGACCTAGTGCTGATTAACAAAAAAAAAAAAAAAGAAAAAAAAAAGAAAAGAGAACATGTCAACTGGTGGACTTTGGGCCCCAGCAGATCACAGGGTGAAACTGAAGGAAAATGAAAAATGGATAAGTACCTGGACCTTGCCAGAGAATTGAAAACGCTGTGGAACATGAGAGTGAAAGTGATATCAATTGTAGTTGGTGCACTAGGAACGGTCCCAATAAACTTGGAAAAAAGACTGGAGGATCTAGAAATCAGAGTAAGAATTGAGACCACCCAGAATACTGCATTCTGCAATCGGCTAGAATACTCGGAAGAATCCTGGAGACTGATGAGACTTGTTGTCACTCAGACTCCAGTGAAATACCATCAGCTAACGCTGTGGAGTGAAAATGAATAATAAACTGGAAAAGCAATTGTTGCATATTGACATGCAGAAATAAATCAAAACCCAAAAAACAGAAATGGGAAGAAAAACAACTACATGGGTACTTCAAGTATCAGACTCAAGAAATATCACATCAGAAGATATGGACATGGCTAAGAAGAGGAAACCTCAAGAGAGAAACCGAATTTCTTATAATCACAGCACAAGACAATGCCATTAGAACAAACTATATAAAGACAAAAATAATAAGACGCAGCAGAATAGCAAGTGCAGAATGTGTGGAGACAGAGACGAAACGGTTAATCATATAATAAGCAAATGCAGCAAACTAGCACAAAGAGTGTACAAGACTTGGCACGACTCGGTGGGAATGATTATCCACTAGAATTGTACAAGATATTCAATTTTCAACTTACAACTAAATAGTATATGCACAAGCCTGAATGAGACGCATAAAATTCTCTGGACTTCGAGGTACAGACGGATCACCTAATCCCGGCCAGGAGACCGGACCTAGTTTTGATTAACAAGAAGAAGAGAACCTATCATCTCATGGATTTTGCCGTCCCAGCCGATCACCGTGTGAAAACGAAAGAAAGCGAGAAGATAGACAAATACCTGGACTTGCTAGAGAACTGAGGAAACACGATTGTAATTGCTGCCCTTAGAACGGCCCCTAAATGTCTGGAAAAGAACTTTGGTGAATTGGAAATCATAGGAAGAATTGAGAACATTCTAACTACAGCACTGTTAAGATCATCTAGAATACTCAGAAGAGTCCTGGAGACCTGAGGAGACTTGTTGTCACTCAGCCTCCAATGTACCAACAGCTATGACAGGTGAGAGAAACTATAATAATAATAATAATAATAATAATAATAATAATAATAATAATAATAATTGTAGTTGGTGCACTTGGAACGGTCCCCAAAAGCCTGGAAAATCTAGAAATCAGAGGAAGAATTGAGACCATCCAGAATACTGCACTGCCAGAATACTCAGAAGAGTCCTGGAGATCTGAGGAGACTTGTTGTCACTCAGACTCCAGGGAAATACCATCAGCTAATGCTGTTGTAAAAAAAATGATATAATAATAAATTCTATTTTATACAAGTTACGCGAATAAATACAGTTGAGATATTTGGTAAGTTCAATTTAGGCGACATCCATGGAGCACTTAGTAAAGAGTATTTTTAGCAAACCACAAATGCTGTATCTTTGTCAATAGACAATAACTGTAGCATTTATTTTTGGATCTGGGGAAATATCCGCAATTCTAAGCTACATTTCCTATCACTGCTTTTTTTGTTTCTTTTTTTATTTAGTTCAATTGTTTTTATTAATAAAGTTAAGTGTTTGACAATCCCATAATTTGCCGGGAAAATAAATAATTGGGACTGTGTCACCAAAGACAAAGACGAAACGAAGTTTAGTTCATTGTAAAAATCGACATAAAAACAAAGAGAAGGTCTTCAGCAACCAGTCCTACATTCATATGACCACTGATAACACAATATAATGAACCCCATAGAACGCACTAACAATACGTAGGTGTATTCAATAAGTAGAGCATCAGCCTTGGAACGACAATGTCCTGGGTTCGATACCGATCCTCGCCAATTCAGCACATGAGTAGCACAGCTTGGACATGTGCGGTAAAGTGGGGAGCTGGTGGTAGGTGTGGCACTCCACCTCAGATACAAAAACAATCTCTCTGGCCTCGTTCCGGAGCCCCACTAGACTTCCAGGAATTTGATCGATGCACACAGACTAAATGTAATACGGAATTCTGCTGCGACTCTTTTTGGGCAGTATTCTTAGCTGTATGAATTTCTTCGAAAAAAAGAATGCTTAAAATGATTTTGAACTACATTAATTCATTGGTTCTTAAATAACTAATATTGCAATTGCTATGAATTGTTTGGCTTTTAAATTCCACTTAACTTGCTTAATACATTGACTTTTAAACCCGAGTATTAAGCGTCTACCCGTTTAGAATTATTGTGAAGATATATTTTTGCAGCGTATATAATTGGAGACTATTATTATCGGCTTAAAATAGGTATGTCTGGAAATGATTTTTTCGCCGAAAATAAGACCTATCTACAAAATAAGACCTAGCCTGATTTTTCAGGATGATTTTAATATAATCCCTCCCCTTAAAATAAGCCCCAGTTGAGAGTGGCATTCCAGAGGATGATATGATTATTTTTTAATGAATTGTCCTTAATGAGTTTTTGAATAAAGAAACATGTTAATAATGGTAAATAAATGTAGATCGTTTTTGTAATTTCTGTTTATTTAGAATTTTTTTTACTTATTAATATCATTTTTCGATATATGAAGAATAAGACATCCCCCGAAAATAAGCGCTAGTGTTGTTATATTTCGGAGTTAAAATTGATATAAGTCCTGTCTTATTTTCAGGGAAACACAGGATTAGATATGATGACTTGATACTATATTAAGAAATTCATTTGTACAAATGTCATTCACAAATCTATATATTAAATACACTTGTTCCTAAATCTTATCAATCTGCAATACACTCTGGTTAAAAATAAGACCGTCCAAGGTCCTCATTACCTGGTGTCGCTTAATCACCGAATTCTTATTTCTTATGAGTGTTGTCAACTCAGCAAAATAATGGACCATTCCGTTTTTTAATAAAAAAGAAAGGTAAGAAAATTGACATGCCACACGGAAAAATATAAGAACAAAAGAAAGAGAGTAGGGGAAAGATCGAGAGCGGGGTTGAGCGCGGAAGTGATAACGCTAATCTGTTTCAATTAAACATAACGAAAAGATCAAAGGAAGGAAAGAAAAAAATAGAGTGAGTTAAATCAAGATTGTTATACTTTTTACATATTGAATTATTTGGCAATAGCTCTTAAGTAAACAAATCAAAGGTTGTAATAATTACATTATCATACAGTGGTATATCCACAGGTCCTGCTAGTAAGTTGAATATTACAATATTACGACTCACATTTCCCCACGAAAAAAATGATTCATTTTTCAATATAATCTCAATTCTTTAAAACACATTTCCCCATCAAAAAATAAGCTTTTATATTCTTTCAGCAAACCACCCAGTCGATTGGGGCAGCAGAATACATCGACTGCACCTCTACAGAAGAGTAAAATCCCCTCAATAAAACCACCTGTGGGCATGACGACCCGTGATGCTTAAAGATGGGTCCCTGATGACTGAGCATTCCATGATATGCAACACTCTCCTTTGGACCTTACCTAGACTAGACAGGCAGTCAGAGAGGCGTCACCCGATCAATCAGATGGTCATGTCAAGCTCTAGCACCTACATGATTGTCCCTCTACGGCAGACCCCAACCCATATGATATATGTATTAGAAGGCGGTGGCTGAGGGTCTAATGACCTGTGTATGACGGTAAAGTATCCAATTTTGTAGCACTAGGGAATGTGGAATACCCCTTCATCTCTATTACTCCCAAGTCTACTCTGATCCGGAGTGGTAGTACCTATTAGGATCCCACCTATAGGTTAAATAGATAAAAAATGAGATTAAAAAATATGTTTAAAAAAAAATTGAGTACCTATCACGAATGAATAAAACAAACTGTCTTCGGCATAAAATAGCCCAATAAGGGTTGACATGTCATAAAACACACTTCTTTAAACCCTCGGCATAAAATAACCCTAGATGGATTGACATGCCGTTAAAATCAATCGATCAATAATCACAATCAACTTTTGTCACATTTAGATTGTCTGTTTCCAGAAATGCTACATTACTCTCCGAACATTATTATAAAATAAAATAACGTTGTAGACATTTAAGTGTTTGTTCATTTTGTTTAGAGAGTTTTAAGATGTTTCCTTCATATCGAAATGCTACTTTTGTTTTTTTTTGTTTTTTGTTTTTAACTTTGTCAGTTTTAATTTCTTTGAAATCTAAATTACACGAAACCGAAGATAGCGACACGTGTTTTGTTTAGACAACATTAGAATTTGCTTTGAGGCAACGGCGGGAACTGTAGACTTTCTTAAAGTATCTCATTAGTGTGGCGTCTTTTGTTGTTGTTGTTGTTGTTGTTGTTGTTGTTCTTCTTCTTCTTCTTTGTTGTCATTTGCCTTCTCCTTCTTCGTGTTATTGTTATACTACTACTACTACTACTACTACTACTACTACTATCATTATTATTGTTATTATTATTATTATTGTTACATATCCTTCTTCCTCGTTTTTTAAATTTCTTCTTCTTCTTCTTCTTTATGAGAGTTTTTCGCACCACTCTTAACTGGTGATTTCCACTGAAGTCTGAGTGACAGCAAGTCTCCTCACATTTCAAGGTATATTCTAAGTAGTATTTTAGCTGATCTTAACAGTGCTGTGGTCTGAATGGTCTTGATTTTTCCTCCGATTTTAAGAATTATGAATTCAATGTATGAAGAGTTATTGTTGGGTCGAAGGTCCAATCAAGAGTCCTCCACAGGAGCAAACTTTAATGCCACCGATAAGGTGGCTTTTAAGGTAACAGAAGATTGAATATACGTGATTAAATCCTCAGTGTACGATTGTCAATGTTACTTAAATTACCAGAAGTTGAAATTTAAAAAAAAGAAGAGGAAAATAAAAAGGAAGAAGTGATAAGAGTTAAATTTAGGTTAATTCAAGATAAACAGAAGACCAAGTATTAAATTTAAGGAAAAGATTTCAAAATAAACATCGTGCCATTACTTCCTTTCCTTTTTATCCTATGTTCCTTTTTCTTATATACCAAAGATGAATATATATATATATATATATATATATATATATATATATATACCAAACCCTCCGCACGAGCAGGATGTGACACATGGTCACATTTCTAAAGCGGAGTTTAACAGGTTTGAATTCAGAGTTTTCTTCTCATAGACTGGTTACCTAGCCATGGTTAAAGAACCCAATTTTGCCCTACTATTTGCCCATAGCTGGAGGGAGAGTAGTTAGATTCATACCTTTCCCAAGGGTATTAGCGTTATGTGAAATGCAACGGCCTCGTCGAGGACTTGAACTCGGGTCGACGAGTCCATTTCCTACGACTCTAACCATTACACCATGCACCTCCACACCAAAATGAATATAGTTCTAAAACGAAAACGACAAAGTTCATATAAAAAAAACTAGATAAATAAAATGTGCATATAAGTAAATAAGGGGCCGATTTAGTTCAATTGGTAGAGCATCGGACTAATCGCGAGCTTCTTCATTCGATATCGGTCCCCGCCAACTCAGCGAATGAGTAACACAGATTGGGTAAATCTGATCTGTGAGGTAAAGTGGGGAGCTGACGGTAGGTGTGGCGCTCCATCACAGCAAAAAAAAAATCTAGACTCCTTCGCTGTTCCGGCTGATACCGACAATAGGCCACTCCGCCAACTTTACTTTATAAGTAACTAGAAGTGGCTACCCGCGTCGCCTGAGTAGAAGGTGGAGTGCAAAAAAGTTAGTCTTGCAGATCTTTATTATTGAATCGTGAGTTAGATTCTCGCAGGATGCCCCATTAAAATACCTACATTAAAAAAAAGATTTTGCGTGGGGCGTTAGAAAAAAAAATTACACAGGCACTTTGAAAAAAATGAATGTCTCCTATTTAAAATAGTCGATGCAAAAAAAAATTACTGTTACCATTTAATTCTTATTCTCTAATTATCTTCACGAATATCATTTTGGCTCAGAAACCATGCCCTGGTGATATTTAATGTATATATATATATTAGATTGATGAAAACGTTCCCAGTGTAAAATGGGATGGTCTCCGTGACGTAGTGGCTAACGTGCTAGACTACGACATCGTAATAAACGAGTTCGACTCCAGTATAAACCCTATAGTTTAATGGTTAGCAAGCCAGTCTCGCAGATCAATTACTATTGAATAGTCAGTTCGATCCTCGCTGGATGGCATATACTTGTTAGAATCGGGTGGGTGAATATCTACTCATGGCCTTGTGCCATGCTAAACTGAACTTTCATCTAATGTTTGAAATGACGCGCAAATTTTTGATTGTTGGAAACGTTGGTTGGAATTTTACAGCATGTCAACCCTTGGTATTTATATGATGGCCATTAATAAAACAAAACGTCTTCGGTATAAAATTCATTCAGTTTATTTTGTCCGACTCTCATTCCCCGCCGACTGACAGCCGCTGATATCCGTAAGTTTAAGGAGCTTGGCAGATGAAAATTCTGTCTGGTTTCGTTCCCGGTTAGAGGTAGCTTTTAAAAAGTCGAGCCGCTCTGATGAGAAGTAAACTTCGAAACACGTGATTGTGGATGACACACACACACACACACACCACACACACGTACACACACACACACAACACACACATATATATATATATATATATTATATATATGAAAAAGGAAATAAAGGAAAGATAGTATAGAATGGATAAAACAGGATATTTTAATCAATTTTACTTACACGTGTTTCGGTCAGGAGTTTATCCATCTGTACATTATTCAAACTTTTATTATTTTCAAATAACCAAATGAAATAATAATAATAGAAAAAATGGTTATTTAAAAATAATAAGTTTGAATAATGTACACATGAATAAACTCCTGACCGAAACACGTGTAAATAAAATTGATTAAAATATCCTATTTTATCCATTCTATATTTTCTTTCCTTTATTTCTTTTTTCAACATACCGTCGGATTCACTTCCATTTTCATTTTACACACACACACACACACCACACACACACACACATATATATATATATATATATATATATATATATATATATATATATATGTGTGTGTGTGTGTGTGTGCTGATTATTTTCGTATGTTAATGTGTAAGTTCGTATGCGCCCACTGCGTACATACGCTAGCATGTACGTACGCACACATGAACACACAATTTCAAATTTCCGATCACCAATGCGCAATCCCTTTTGTCCATATTTTTTTCGATTTTTTTTTCAGTTTCTCAAAATCTTTCTTTACTGCCTGATGTTTGTACTGAAACTAATTTTACAGTCAGTTGGAAATGTCTGACTAATCAACAAAATATATTTGATCCACTTCGATCATTTTGGTGAGAGAAGATCAGAAAGCTGATCAACAATTGAACAGTGAAATTTGATGATACGCGCTTGATCGTACATACTAAATCATGCTTCAGTAAATTTTACATGCTTTATTCTTATTAGCCGCAAAAAGATTTGATGACAGTCCTCCGCCATTTTGAACAGCCTCAAAACAAATACTTTAGTGAGATTAAAATATTTTTTGCTATAAACCAATTCCAAACATTCCAAAATTTACACTTATGGGAAAAAAAACCCGGAAAAAATTATTTTACTTATTTCAAAAATATTCCCAATCTATATATCAATACTCGTGTTCCTTAATTGTACGACCGTTATCATCTTGCAACACCCTCTGGTTATAAAATGAGACTGTCCAAATCGTCCAGAATAAATGCAAAAATGTAAATCCTGATTATCTGGTATTGCTTAACTGGCAAATTCTTACTTCTTACTTATTTCAAAAATATTCCCAATCTATATATCAATACTCATGTTCTTTAATTGTACGACCGTTATCATCTTGCAACACCCCCTGGTTATAAAATGAGACCGTCCAAATCGTCCAGAATAAATGCAAAAATGTAAATCCTGATTATATGGTGTTGCTTATCTGGCGAATTCTGATTTCTTATGTGTGTCGTCACCTCAGGTAGATAATGGACCGTTCCGTTTTTTATTATGAAAAAAGAAAGGTAAGAAAAAGGACATGCTACACAGAAAAAGTATAATAAGAAAGAAAGAAAGAAAGAGAGTAGGCGAAATATAGAAAGAGTGGGTAAGCGCGAGGAAGGATAAAACTAATCTGTTTCAATCTAACAGAATGAAAAGATGAAAAGAAGGAAAGAAAGAAAAAAAGTGTGTGTGTTTGTGTGTGTGTGTGTGTGTGTGTGTGTGAGTGAGAGAGAGAGAGGGGGGGAGAGAGCTAAATCAAGATTATTGTACTTTTTACTTATTTAGTAATAGCTGTTAAGTAAATCTATCAACCATTGGAATAATTGAATTATCATACTGTGGTATACGCGCAGGTCCTGCTAATATTTATTGAATGACTCTCGTACCAATGTATATTTTGAAAGTTATTGAACTTATTTTAAACTTGTTGGTTTAGTTATAAAAAGTACCGGTACCAAATACCGAAACAGCTGTAAGGAATAAAATGAAATAAGATAGAATAAAGTAAAAATAAAATAAGATAAAATCAAAGAAAGTAAAAGAGAAGCTAAATTTTTGATTCCGCTATCGTCAGCTGGAACTGTCTGACTAATCAACAAAATATATTTGATCCACTTCGACCTTTTTGGTGAGCTCAAAAGCTCAGAAAGCTGATCAACAATTGAACGGTGAAATTTGATGATACGCGCTTGATCGCAAACGTGACGCACACATAAGATTGCCTTTGTCACCCCCCACCAAAAAAAAAAAAAAAAAGAAAAAGAAAAGAAAAAAGAAAGAAAATCTTTTGCTGTTGATAAGGGATCAAAAAGATTCGCATGATAAGACAAATTGCTGGTTCACGTCTTCTCGCTGTTTTAGCAGGTGGTCAGTTGGTTGGTCATTTGAGTCTATGAATCACCTTTGCATTCCTCGCGGCTGATTCAATCAACTCGTGAAGTATCTCGGAGTTGGTTAAGACTTGAACATCTGCTTTGTTTTTAATAGCTTTACATTCGCCAAGTAGTCCTACACACACACACACACACACACACACACACACACACACACACACACACAAAAAACGAAAACAAACACGTGCCCATTGAGCATACCAAAGAATTGACTTGTGTCTTGGTTAGAGATAAACTTTTATTCATCAACTGTTCTTTTTATCGGTAATGTGAACTGACTATAAAGTCACCGACTCGGAAAACAAAACCAATGAAGCGAGTTCAAATCCTAGTCGTGACTCCTTGCCGCTCTGGATTTATTATTGTTTAGAAAGGCATGGACCCAACTTACCCTTTCAATATCTGAGTAATTTAGTATTACGAATAAAAAAAAACAACTCTTGTTCCGTATTTTACCACCAGTTAGTACCCTTAGTAATTTATTTATAAAAAATGACTTGATTGGCCTTAAATGGCCCGAAAAGGGTTGAATGCTGTAAAACAAACAAACAAATAAAACCAACCAACCAACCAACCAACTAACCATTAATTGTACGACCGTTAACATCTTGCAATACCCTCTGCTTAAAAATGAGACCGTCAAAATCATCCAAGATAAAATGCAAAAATGCAAATCCTGATTATCTGATGTTGTTTATCCGCCGAATTCTTAATTCTTATGAGTGTCGTCACCTCAGCTAAATGATGGACCATTCCGTTTTTTATTATAAAGAATGAAAAGGGAGAAAAGGAACATACTACAAAATATAATAAGAAGAGAGAGAGAGAGAGAGAGAGAGAGAGAGAGAGAGAGAGAGAGAGAGAGAGAGAGAGAGAGAGAGAGAGAGAGAGGGGGGGAAGTGAGTACGCAGAAGTGATAACGCTAATATGTTTCAATCGGACATATTTGAAAAGACGAAAAGAAAGAAAGAAAGAAAAAAAAAAGAGTGAGAGTTAAATCAAGATTATTATACTTTTTACATTTAACAATAGATCTTAAGTAAAGATATGAAATGTTGTAATAAATAAATTATCATAATGTGGTATATCCACAGGTCCAGCTAGTTAAGATAATCAAACAAAACTACTACTGACAAAGGGAAAAAAATTAAAAATTCATCCAAGATTAAATGTACAATTAATATTACTGGATTCTAGTAAATGATCACATATACAGATCAATATGTACACAGGTTTCAAAATAAGGGGTGTATCAACAGTTATCAGATGTTGTATGAATAGACTGTATATCCTCCTTGGGATTAACACAGGCAATCAATTTACTAAAGATTAAATGTACAGGTAATATTTTACAGTAAATTACAGTAATGATCATATATACAGATCAATAGCTGCGCAGGCCCCAAAACAAAGGGTGTATCAATAGTAAGCGGATTCTATATTAATATTCTGCATCTCCAAAATGAGGAACAATACACTTCTTTGTTCAATACTAATATATCTTATTATAATGGAGATTGTGGGTTTGTCTGTCTGTAACCGAAACTATATTACTATACAAGTCACAATTCTTTTAGTTATTTACATCATATTCTCCATGATTTTATTTTTATTTAAACCTCAATTATTAATAAAATTGTTTTACATTACTTACACTGTTGACCATATCTACATGATATTTTCCACGTACCCCACTTGTACGGGTCAGGCACAAAGGCCCTATTTATGTGGGACCACCCACAAGCCGAGACTCATGGGGTGGCAGGTGAAAAATTGCGTCGATCCCGTCGGCATTCCCCTCAAGGGGGCGCCTCATGCGCTGGGCAATAAACCCAGCCCTGCCCCTTTAAATCAAGGGGACAGGTGTTGCCTGGGGGGATGGCCCACTGGGATCGACGCCGTTAATTATATCAATGGTCCAGAGGCCGAAGCCACTGTTGACCATATCTACATACTAATAACATGCAATTGTATTTATATATACAACAAAATAGAGGTTTACAGTGTGAATGGGAAGGCTAATTTGCATATTTATATTAAAAATTTGATTTTAATAAATATATACTTAGTATTATTGATTTCTAATTGTTTGGTTTTATCTTGTTGAATATGAGCAAACATCTCTTCAATAAATCTTAAAAGAAATCCCTTAACAAGAAGAAATAACTGTAATATTATTCTTTACTTCCTATTTTAACTAAACAGTTTAATTAGGAAAATTTACCAATGAAAGACGGGAGTAACGGAAAATGATGGAAGAGTTAGTTTCAAAGTTGTTCTATTTTTCAATAATACCCCCTCTGTTCAAATTTTTTATCTACATTCTTATTCAGTTTCATTAGCCTTTCTAATTTAATATGATATTTTATTATAAAATTTAACTAAAATACTTGCACCCAGAGGGTGCATATATTTGCTAGTAATAATAATAATAAAAACTTTCAGAATTAAAGTGAATGATTATATGATTGATTGATTGATCTTAACGGTATGTCAACATGGTTAGGGTTATTTTATGCTTTGGGGGTTAGGGAATTGCGTATATAGTGCGTGCATATTTAGGTAGTTATTTCTTTAGAATTTTTGCTTTCACACGGATATATGATATCAAATATTCCTATCTTATACAAGCCACTGGCTTCTCGCACATATATGATAAAAAGGGTTGTGTGTTTGCCATAAGAGCTAAGGGATTAGGACAATCATATACGTGCTAGGGCTTGACAATCATATGCGTGCTAGGGCTTGACGGGACCAGCCGATTGATCGGAGGGGGTCTCTGCAGCCACCCGTCGAGCCTAAATACGGGCCAAAGAGGAGTGTTACATATTAAGGACTGCTCAGCCATCAGGGTTCTATCCTTAACCATCATGGGTCACCAAACATAGTCAACAGGCGGTCACATTTGGAGGTGGTCTAACCCCTCTGCAGATGTACAGACAGTGTATTCTTCTGCCCAGTCGACAGGGCAGTCCATAGATGGGACCCTAACAGATATTACTGCTCCTGATCAGAGAAGACCTGACTGTAATAACAATGAAACCGTATACAATTTAGACAAATGCAATAAAACATTGAAAATATAGTTATGATTACAATCTTCCGCATTGAATAACCCATACAGGTGTTATGCCATTAAACAAATAACCCAACCTCTGGATACATCCTTGGTGAGGTTCGTGTAATCCTCGGCTGTTTGGATTTTTTTTAGTATCTTATACCCCCTACCTTCAGGGGATATTCTCTATATACATATGATATATATATGCTAGAAGGCAGTGGTTGAGGGTCTTAGTGTCCTGGTTGCGATGTATATATAAAACATCCTTGATAATGGTTCGGATTTTTCTTGAATTCTTTTCGTGATTATGATATAAAAATCATTGTAAAAATTGAAATGAATATGTATATATATATTAAAGGAAAAGGTTTAAATAATGTCATATTAGTAGTCTAATTAATTTCCAT
>CM042142.1:13615319-13627819 GCA_023376005.1 Doryteuthis pealeii
CTCCATATCAGATGCTAAAACAATCTCCTTGGTCTAACGCTAGTTAAAAGGGGATAGACTCCCTCGCTGATTGTCTGATACCGACTTTAGGCCACCCCGACGACTTTACTTACAATACACCACTAATAGACTAGGCGAGGTCACGTGGTTTATACCTCAGCCAATGAACAGCCCTAATGCGTGGCTGGTTGACTACTTAATCACTGTTACTGAGAGACGTCCATTGTAATCATTGATGAAGGACTTGCAATACTGAGAAGCACCAAGGAACAACCAAAGGATTTCCACTGGACAAGCCCTCTTGCCTGGAGCCAAAAGGATGGCCTATAATCGTAACACTACTACTACTACCAGCTTTCCATCGTATCCGATGATAACTCCATGCGAATCTGTTGTTTTTTTTCCATTTGACTCAATGTCTGGTTGCGTCTTGCCAACTGCCAATGCCTATGCGGATTTTCAAGTCCTCAAAGATGTTGTCTTTGTACCTGAGCTTTGGTGACTCCTCTCTCAGTTGAACGTACAGAATCTGCTTTGGTAGTCTGTCATCCCCAAGTCTGTTGTGCTGGACAGGTATGACGTACATGCCAGGACTCCTGTTCTCTCCAGGATGGTCCTGTTTAAAACATGTTGTTAAATACTCATCCTTTATACAGAGAGAGAGAGAGAGAGAGAGAGAGAGAGAGAGAGAGAGAGAGAGAGAGAGAGAGAGAGTAATTATCCAAACCGTACGCCACGACCCAAGGTCGCAAGTATGGGGCTACTTGCGAGGATCGAATGGGACACCCAGGGATTAAGATCATATAAGTATTCAACCAAACGCCTCCATCATGGTAGGATATGACACAAGGTCAGCTTTTAATCTGAGTAAATTTAATTTTAAATCTAATAATTCAGATTTCCTTTCTCTTAGGCTGGTTGCCTAAACAAGACTAAATAACTCAGTCTGCCTTACTATTTACCCATAGGAAGGGAGGAAGGGGTTGATTAATGCATTTAGCAAGGGCATTAGCACAAAGTGAAATGCTAACAGCCTCGCCCAGGATATAAATTCGGTTTGCCAAGTCCATAATAACTGTTACGAAAAGCACGCTTCAAGAAAGATCATCTATGTATAAAGAAAGTGTGTGTATTTTAGAGAGAGAGAGTGAGAGAGACAGAGACAGACAGACAGACAGACAGACAGACAGAGACAGAGACAGACAGACAGACAGATAGACTTATATCTTTCAGCTTGATTTTTTTTCTTTCTTTCCTTCTTTTTATCTTTTCATTATATTCAATTGAAACAGATTAGCATTGTCGTTTCGCGCGCTCACACCCTCTCTCTATCTTCTCCTACTCTCTTTCTTTCTTTCTTTCTTTCCTATATTTTTTCTGTGTAGCATGTCCCTTTTTCCCATTTCTTTCTTCATGATCAAAACGGAATGGTCCATTACTTAGCTCAGGTGACGACACTCTTAAGAAATAAGAATTCGGTGGATAAGACCCCAGATAATCAGGATTTACATTTTTGTATTTCAACTTCGACGATTTGGACGGTCTCATGTTTAACCAGAGGGTGTTGCAAGATGATAACAGTCGGGAGAGTAAGGAACAAAAGTATTAATATATTGAAAATAAATATGGTAATAAAGAAACTACAAATCGTTCGAAAGGAGAAAAAAATGAGTGAAATAGCGCTAGCGAAAAGGGGATAGACGCCCTCACTGTCAAGCATATAGTGAAATATATCACTAATTAGGACCGAGCCTAATCTAGTACTGATCATCCTAAGTAGAGTTTATCAGGTTTGCATTCAGAGTTTACCTTCTCCTAGACTGGTTAACTAACCAAGGTTAAAAAGACCAGTCTTCCCTGCTATTTACCCATAGCTGGAGGGAGAGTAGTTGGATTCATACCTTTCCTAAAGGTATTAGCGTTATGCGAACTGTAGCTTCGTCCATGATTTGAACTCGGGTCGACGAGTCCATTTCCCACGACTCTAACTATTACACCACGCGTCTCCAGCATATAAGACGAGAAGCGCCTCCTGGTGGAGATAATTCTGGTCCCGTTTCCCTTGTTAACATTCGAAACACGTGAATAATTTTGAGATTTTTTGCTTGACTGGCAGATTGTAGCGCGGATTTAATTAATATCGATCAAAGAACTTTTCGTTAATTAGGTCGTTCTGATTTTGTTGTTGTTGCAATAGTCATCCTGTGTGAAGGGAAGAAAATGGTAATGATTACTGTTGTTATTTTAACATTTTACACACACACACACACACACACACACACACACACACACACACATATTATATATATATATATATATATATATATATATTGATGGATAGATCGATAGATTAGATAGATAAATAAGATTGATAGACAGATAGACAGATAGACAGACAGAAAGACAGATAGATAGGCATATATGCATAGATAGATAGATAGACAGACAAATAGACACACACACACACACACACACACACACACCACATATATATATATATATATTGATATGGATAGATCGATAGATTAGATAGATAGATAAGATTGATAGACAGACAGATAGACACAGACAGAAAGACATATAGGCATATATATATATATATATATATATATATATATATATATATATATAGATAGATAGATAGATAGACAGAAGACAATAGGCACACACACACACACACACACATATATATATATATATATATAAATATATATATATTGATGGATAGATTAGATTGATAGATCAGATTGATAGACAGACAAATAGACACAGACAGAAAGAATGGTAGATAGGCATATATGCATAGATAGATAGATAGATAGATAGACAGACAGACAGACAAATACGCACACACACACACGCACATGTCTATCTTAGTATGTTCATATCTATCTATCTATCTATCTATCTATCTATCTATCGATCTACCTGCAGAGGTGTGGAGAATATTTGATCTGGAATATGTAATTAGTCTAGAAAGCAAATAAAATTGACATCTTCAGCGAGTGGGGCGGGAAAGGGGAGACTTTCGAAGAAAATTAATAAAACAGAACTCGTTCATACAAAACACAAATCGAATGAATTTGCTTTGATATATCATTTTCCTCCCGAGTAATGCCAGGTTTTCCTGCTAGTTCCAAATAAAAGAGAAGAGAAGAAATCTAACCGTGTATCTAAGACAAATCGCTACAAATGCAGAATAGTGCGCAAAAGATATTATCATTAGAATCACATTTACGTATAAATAGCATAGTAAAGTAACCTAAAACTAACTAACACCAACCCTAACCCTAACCCTAACCCTAGTGTCTCAAAGTTTCCGTGAAATATAATGCTTTTTATACGTAAAAAGTAAAAGTAAAGTTGGCGGGGTGGCTTGGCCTTGACAGCGAGGACGTCTATCCCCTTTTCGCTAGCGCTAGATCAGGGAGATTGTTTTTTATTTTGCTGAGTGGAGCGCCACATCGACCATATTATCTCTTGTGCCATATTTTCATTAGTACGTATTTTATTTTCCTCTCGAGTAATGCCAGGTTCTCCTGGCAGTTCCGAATAAAAGAGAAGAGAAGAAATTCATCGCAAATGAAAGAAAAATCGTGTCAGGATGAAGATGGGAGGTGGGGGGTGGGGTGATATGGCGTTAACAGTTTGATTTCTCCAACGAATTATTTGATCAACAATAAAAAAAGTCAAATTATTCAAATTATTCAATGCGCTTGAAAAATAAAAAAAGAAAAATGGGCAAATAAAAAAAAGAAAAAAAAAAAAAGAAAAGAAAAAAAAGATTATTTATGAAAAGAATTTCGAAAAGTCTAATGAAATTTATTCACAATTTTTAAAATTCATTTTTGTAAAAAAAAAAAAGTCGATAAGAAGGAAATAATAAAATTATAAACGAGATAAAAATAAGTGAACAATTGCTTCAAGTTTGAACAGAATGAAAAAAGAAAGGACTATGGTGGATAGAAGCTGAATATGCACACACACACACACACACAACACACACACACACACACACACATATATATTATATATATATTTATTTATTTTTTTTATTTTTTATTAACTCCGACACTGTAAAAAAAACTCCTGGCTCTACAAACTTTCACCTGGAAGCAAATTTAACGTTTTTCCTTCATTTATTTACTACACACACAGACACACACACACACACACACACACACACACACACACACACACACACACACACACATATATATATATATATATATATATATATATATATATATGCTTTCTCATATTGATAAAATAATTTTGAATCTTCTTTTGGCAGTAGTCACTATTTAAATGAAATGATTTAGATATCTAATTGAACTGGATCAATCTGGTTTTATCAAAATCCAACCCCCTCCCCCTGTGTAGAATGTTTGGAAACATGCCACAAACGGATGGAAAACCTTACATAAAAATTTTCTTTTTTAAATTTCTCTTTGCACGCAACAACCCCGTTTATCAGAAATTTTTATGCATTGCGATGAATTTTTTATATTTTCTTTTCTAACTGAGTATTTCATTTAGGATACATACCGTGTTTTCCTGAAAATAAGACCTGCAAAATAAGACTGTTGTAACCCAACAAAGGTAACTAAATGAGAATAATCAAACGGACGTTGGAAATGAAATGGAATCTTTATAACATTAACAAAATAGAAGATTCGCCAGCGGCGTGTGAAGAAGGTAAACTACTGCTAGTGGTATCATACTACCCAGTCAGTATAATACTTCTGTATTTATGAGGATTGGGACATACCCATTATTGTTCATAGTAGGGTATATAACAAAGACCTAGTGGGATTTTAAAATAAGCCTTAGTTCAGAGCAATAACATTCCAGAGGAGGACGATATAATTATTTTTGAATGAATTGTTTTTAATGAATTTTTGAATAAAAGAACATATTATTGGTAGATAAATGTCGATCGTTTTTCATAATTCTGTTTATTTAGAAATGTTATTTTCTGCTTCTTAATGTTGTTTCCCCCCGAAAATAAGCCCTAGTATTCGGAGTGAAAATTAATATAATCCGTGTCTTTTTTTCGGAGAAATGTTGCATAATTGATGGGTATCCTATCAATTATGCACGGTGAGTGTAGTATATTTATTTGAATTCAAAATAACGGTCACAGGGTTATTTTGATTGACATCCCTTAACACATTTTGACCTACACTTCCAGTCGCGAGTTTGAACCGTGAGAAGTGAGTTTAGATTTTAGTTTTGGTTCAGTGGTTGGACGAAATGGAAGGATGGTGTGTCCCATCCAAATAGCCAATTCTCACACGCGTTATTATAGATCCGGATCTAAAGAGAAATAAGACGTTAAGAAAAATGTGAATTCACCAAAATAATGTCTTGTGTTGTTACTAAGAACAAACAACACAGACAGTATCAGCCCAGAATCTTAAGACAGTCAGAAAAAGCTAAGAAGAGCTACCTAGACCAAATTCTACGAAGTAAGAAGAAATATAAAACCTACGAGACAAGATGAGTATACAACCACAGATATACTATACAATACTATACGTATGTAAAGATTAAAATGGATATATCACAGAAACATCTTATTATTGTCCAACTTCAGGTTTTTATTTATTTATCTACGTTTTACATAGATAACTTCTTGTTATGTTTTGATATACAGATAAAATACGGAAGACTGAAATGATAATGCAAGACCAGGTTGTTGGAAAATTAACAAGTTTTATTTAACACAGTCTAGAGTATGCTTCTACCCTAACAGTGACTTAACTAGCCCACACTTGTCCACCCAGTCCGAACCCCAATACAAAAGTATCATGGCGGAAACCCCACTTCCGGATACCCATCAGTTCCTACTGATCAAGGGGAGCAACTCTGTTTTCGTTAGGTCTGTACCTAACACTTCTCTTACTATAAAATTACTGCATCATTTCTCTTGTTATTTGTCAAATATTTTATCATGATTTCGTTTTTCAGTAGAAATAGATCTGCGAGACTAGCTTGCTAATCATTACAACATGACTGGATACCCATGTATAGGTATTTATCCAAACGTTTATCACAAGTAAACAAGGATGTGACACAAGGTCACAAGTACAGGGCATCTGCGAGATTAGCCTGCAAACTATTACATCACCATGGCCATCTGGTGAAAGAAAGAAAAAGAGAAAATTCCAATAAGAAAATGGCTTTCTTTGATTTTAAGAGGAATTGAAACAGTAAAAACATAATAATTAAATAAGTAAATAAATAATACAAAGGAAAAAAGATGAATGAAAAAAGTATATATTGTATATCTACAATGATTCTAAGTTAAGCTACTTCGGGAGTTTCTGTAATCTAATGCTATTTATACGTAAAATGCAATTCTAATAATATTATCTCTTGCACGCTATCTGCATTTACGCGAAGATTTTTAAAAGTGGAACCAAAAAAAAAGGGGGATTACAACAAAAATGAAAGAAAGAAAAAAAAAGAAAAAAGATAGAAATTTAAATAAGACGGCTGGAAGGCGGAAAATGAAAGAGAAAGAAGAAAAAGAGGCAAGGAAGTAAAAAAAAATATACTAAAACGAGGAATTGAAATAGTAACAAAACAAAAAACAAAAAAAAAACAAAACTAAAAAAAACAAAAAAAAAAAAATAAAACAAAGGAAAAAAAAGTATGTATTGTATATCAACAATGATCCTAAATAATGCGTAAAAAAGCGTCGTTGTTCGTGTCACTCGAAAGAAACAGCCGATTTACAAGGAACCGAGACAAAATGGCGTCCTCCCCCACCCCCGAAGAAAATCTCTGTCATTTAAATGTTCGATTTGTTACTTCACAATTTCTCATCAATTAACTGAGAAATGTGAGAAGACTATGAATCCAGATGCCCCCACCCCCGACCCCCCAAAAAAAAAGAAGGTCAAATCCACTGGCATAACGAAGAGGCGAACAAAAGTACTCGTAAAACAATAGTTTGAAATTAATTGGTTTTATGCAACACAAGAAACATTTTACCAGATACCAATGTTAAAAACAGGTTGTATGATTCTTGTCTAGAATAGAGACATCCTCCTGGTGAATATCTATATCTGTAAACGTGTTGCATTCGATTATCACAGAGTGCTCCATCCTGTCTTAGGAGCTTAGAATACGGTGATTGTATCCCTCACAGAGGAGTAATACCCTGTCCGGTAAGGGGGTGTATTGGGTATGACAAACTCTGTCAAACGAAATGTAATTCCTTTCGTCGTCAGCACAGTCTCTACCAACTGAGAACGTTACTCTCACTTCCTGACACCCCAAACACAGCAGTCGTCGAATTTCACTTCTGGTCTAACAAACTTGTTTTTTTCTCTATATCCCAGTATCAGCCACTCTCCGTTTTTTTTATCATCACTCGGCCACGCTTTATGCAAATTCCGACTTGTTTCATCCGGGTCTCTGCCAAGAGCATTTCAGCTACGAGGAGGTAGCGAGTTCAAATATCCGTGGCCACTCGCACACTCCAGCCCTTCGCACAGGCCAAACATATCCTGACGCGATTTGTTTTTGGCTGGGAATCCGCTCGTCACAGCTCTGCCTTCAATTTCGCCACACAAACGCAAGGACAAATTCATAAATGTGGACACCTAAACATAAACACATCAGTTTAGGCCGACCAGCAAAAACTTGCGTCCTGGGTGTAACGTTAAACTACATCCAGTAGTGAAATTCTAATGCTGGAACTTTGGGGAGTGTGGAGTACCCCTGCATCGAAATTACTCCCATGAAGACCGAATATCCATTATTAATAGATTATTCTTTGTAAAGTGGCCTAAAAACTATGTTTTAAAACAATAAATATAGGGAGTATCAAAAAAAAAAATCGGATACTACGAGTTTTAAAAGCGAATTAAGAATAATTAAACGGTTCCTAGTCCTCGCCAGGATGATAGCACAGGCCTAGTAAGCAGCGGGGGCTCCCATAACGCTAAACTGCCAAGTGAAAAGGGGCTCCCCGCTGATTGGCTGATACCGACTTTAGGCCGACAATATGACCAACTTGAAAAAATTTTACGCCCCCAACATAAGGGGGTCAAAATCAGTGACCTGAAAAAATGAGAAAGTTTTGAAATAAAATAAATAATGCATTATAAAGATCGTTCATTGATAAATAAACACTGAAAATTTCATTAAAATCCGATAATTTCCTGATTTTTGGTAAATTATTTTCTGTAGGGGGGCTAAAGTCATTTGTCAAAAACGCATTTTAGGCTCCGTTTGCCAGTCCCTAAATAAATAAAATAGACTTAAATCTATTGCATTTCCACTTACTTATCTAACGCATATAAACAAATATATATATAGTGAAACTTGCACAGTCGATAAAGTTAATACAGATGTATATTTTTTCTAATTTGTAGGTTTTTGGTTGCAACACTTTACACATACCAATCAAAATGGTGAACTGAGTTCAATTCTCACCGGATGCCCCATACTTGTTACATTTTATTACATCCTACTCGCGGCAACCAGCTTGGGTAAATACCTACCTATATACGAACGCAATAATTATTTTTCTGAAATGTATTTCGTTATTGTCTTTTCTCTTAACTCATCTCTGTTACTTTTTATTCTTTCTCTTTTCACTAAAATGTTATGTTTTAAATATTGTTGTAGACGCCTTCGTGTTTATTTTACCTAACCATATATTTACTAACGCGGAAGCACCTGGACTCCCTCATCCCTCCTCAGGACGCACAGATAAAATATACAAACCACCGCACGTGGATGAAAAAACACGGTGGGCTGGCTGCTGCAATCATCACTTTAACGGTCACCCCTGCGGCCACGCCTTCTTTCTCTCCCCGGTTAACGACCCACAGTGTCACAGAGTACATATCTACTACTACTACTACTACTACTACTACGTAGACCTGGAACTTTAGAATACATCTACACCACTGTAAAAAAAAAGTCTTCGGGGTGGCCTAAAGTTGGTATTAGCCAATCAGCGAGGGAGACCAACCACACCTACCATGAGCTCCTTACTTTACCTCACAGATCCCTGAACTACTAATATGCTGAGTTGCCGAGGGCCGGTATCGAACTAGGAACCTTGTGGTTTCTAGCCGAACGCTCTACTGACTGAGCTAACCCGGCTCACTGTAGAGAGTTAAATTCCCCCAATGAGACCACATGTTGGACGTGGGTAGCGACCCGTGATGCTTAAGGATGGAACCTTGGTGGCTGAGCAGTCCATGACATGCAACACTCCACTTTGGCCCTTACTTAGGTGAGACGCCCGTTTAGCCTAAGTAATGACGAAAATGGAGTGTTGCACGTCATGGACTGCTCAGCCCTCAGGGTTCTCTCCTTAAGCATCACTAGTCGCAACCCCACGGCCATCAGGTGGCCCGATTGGGATGATTTTACCCCTCTGTAGAGGTGTAGTCGGTGTATTCTACAGCTCCAACCGACAGGGCGGCCATACAATAGTACTGACACGGCTAGTTGGAATAATTCCCGTTTTATTTTATTAGAGAGATCAAATTTCCATATGATCGATACTCTGCCAAAAGCATGACATGCCTTTTCTATGAGTATATTGACATCGCTTTCTGTAAATGAGATATTACTACCTAGCTATGTGAAATGGTCTACTATTTTCAGAGGTTTACCATCCATTGCGAAGATGTTCTCATCTTGTTTAAATCACATGAACTCTGTTTTATCTGAGTTCACATCGAGTTTAATACATTTTGCTGCTTTCTCCATACTATGCAGCAGTGATTTGACTCGGATAGGCATATATGCGAGAAGCGCTAGATTATATGCGTAGTCTGCATCTGTAATAGTTTCTACGGGTTATATTCTGATTCTTGTCTTTTCTAATATGAAACCTTCCTCCTTCCTTTAGCCCTTACTTAGTCTTGACGGCAGTCGACGAGGCCACCTCCGATTAATCGGCTGGTCACGTCAAGCCTTAGCACCTATATGATTGCCCCGACTTTCTTGCCCTTATAGCAAACCACACCCCTTTTTATCCTCTATGTGCTAGAAGGCGGTGACTGAGGGTCTTAATGTCCTATATATGACGTTAAACTGGAACTCTGAGGAGTTACTATTGCTGCCAGGTCCACTCTGACCAGGAGTGGTAGTACCTGTTAGGGTCACATCTATGGATTAAATAGAAAAACATGAGTTTTAAAAATGTGTTTTGAAAAAAATTGAGTTTTAAAAAATTGAGTTTGAAATAAATTTTAAATACCCACCAAGAATGAATAAAATAAAACGTCTTTGGCATAAAATAACCCAACAAGGGTTGAGATACCGTAAAATCCATTCAACCGTTTCCTTCATTAGAATGGTCTAATGATCTTTTAATTTCAGATGTACAGAAAAATTAGTGATACGGACGTCATAGAAGTTTGATATTAATAAAATGCCTTAAAATTACATGATTGCCTTTGGTAAAAAAAGAGAAGAAATATCTTGTGTCATAGATAAATATTCACATGATAAAATTGATGAGTTTCAGGGAAATGGGAAAGTCATTAGATTTACAGTGAGAATCAGGCCGTGACTAAAACAGAACCACTTGATATTAATATCACGCTTTTCAAGCAATTGTCTTTGGAACGTGAGCGTAGCATTTATTAATAATTGAATTGTCCTTAAAATTGGACACACAGGAAGTGTGTGTTGAGTGTGTGTGTGTGAGAAGAAAGATATATATATATATATATATATATATATATATATATATATATATATATATAGAGAGAGAGAGAGAGAGAGAGAGAGAGAGAGAAAGAGGTTGACTATGGGATTCATTCTTATTAGTACGAGAGACAGACAGACATACAGACAGACAGGCATAGACAGAGTGGGGGGAACACACACACACACACACACACATACAGAGAAAGAGACAGATAGACAGGCACACTGACAGATTGACTATGCAATTCATTCTTATTAGTACGAGAGAGAGAGAGAGAGAGAGAGAGAGAGAGAGAGAGAGAGAGAGAGAGAGAGAGAGAGGAGAGAGAGAGAGAGATTATGGGATTCATATTTATTAATACGAGAGGGATATATATTTCTGTTTTTAACTCCTGTCTTCCTTACACTCGTGACGCGAATCACCATACAGAGTAAACTATATATATATATATATATATATATATAGAGAGAGAGAGAGAGAGAGAGAGAGAGAGAGAGAGAGAGATTGACAATAAGATTCATACTTATTACTACTATAGATACCCCCCCCAAAAAAAAAAAAAAAAAAACGTGTCTTCTCTCGTTTCTGTCCTCATTATTATTTGTACAACGAAAACCAAATGAAACTAGGTCAGAGAAAATGATCTAATGTCAATTTCATTTTCCTGGAATTTCATTTACGCTTTTTTCTATCTTTCTCTTTTTTTGTTGTTTTTCCCAGTAAAAAAAAAAAAATATATATCAAATTAATTCTGCGTGAAATAATACTAATGTTGTTAACCAGCTGTTTTTAATTAGATTCCAACAAATGTTTGAATATCATCGTACAAGGTCGATTAAGTAACGGGACTGATTTTTGTAAAAAAACAAAAAAAAACAGACATTTTATTATCAACTCAATTACAAGTCAATTCTGATCTCCTTTAAAATAATTCCCTTCGGAAATTATCCACCAACGAAGGAATTGTTCCCACAGAAATCGAAGTCGTAGAAAATGGACACGGTAGGACGAGTTCAAATTCTGGACGAGGCTATTTGCATTTCACATCGTGCAAATATCCTTGGGAAAAGACAGATTGTGCTCTTCAATCTTGGTATGGCAACCGGTCTAGGAGAAACAAAACTAATTTCAAACGAAAGGGACTCTCTTCTTGTTAGTCAAAACTACTTTATTAAATGTACCATACTAAGAATGCAAATACAATATCACCCATAAATGACTATTTCTTTTTATTAAAAAGGTTAATTAAAATGTCAATACCATCATTTATCATTTATAAAGGAAGGTTATACAGTCAAAACAGATATTATTAGGTATTATTTATTACCAAGCTCTACAACATTATAGATATATATATAAAATTGCATAGGATCGATACATCACCTTCAAGCGTGGTTTCGGAGCTTTAAATCGATGACCACTCAGTGATAGGCGCCCTCAGTAACATAATCGATTATGTTATTTGACATATTGGAAAAAAGTTATATATACTAAGTAATATTGTTAGTGATTTAAAAAAATTATAAAATTGCATATATATATATATATATATATATATATATATATATATATATATATAGTAAAGCACATATATTTCTACATATTCATATTTTGTTACAGAGTTTCAATCTGAAGAGTTTTATTTCGAGTGGAACATTATCCAATAAAACGGATATTATTAGGTATTATTTAATACTTAATAATATCAGTTGCATTAAAATAATACAAACCTATTAACGTTTGTG
Source organism: Doryteuthis pealeii (assembly GCA_023376005.1). NCBI lineage: Eukaryota > Metazoa > Mollusca > Cephalopoda > Myopsida > Loliginidae > Doryteuthis > Doryteuthis pealeii. Next base: position 13,627,758 of record CM042142.1, read on the forward strand.
TTATATACCCATTCTCTGCTGAGTATATATATCAGGGAGAGATGGATCCGTTTCTGGTTTCT
>CM042142.1:13632819-13645319 GCA_023376005.1 Doryteuthis pealeii
AACATCTCATTACAGGATTCCACATCACAACTTCCGTGTCTTGTGCGTGTTGATGTGTTTTGGGGGATGTCTTAGTTTTTAGCAAGGATGCAGAAATTGATGCAATAAATTCAAAAAGAATAAAGAGAAAATTTTTGTGCGAAGAGAGACAGGAAGTTATGGCATTTCGTTCTGCTGTGTTTTCTTAGTATCTTGATAAGCATATGGTGAGGTGGTGGCCATCTTTAAAATTTGCACTTGGTGGTGCCAGGTAATTTCCTCTCATAGTAAACACAGATAACATGTGCGCAATCGACACTTGTGAGGTGATTAAAAACCTGGGAATTTTTTCAGTGTAAATGGGTACAACACTAATACAGAGAGACACACAGAGAGAGACTAACAGACAGAGACAGATACACACAGAGTTTCCTTCACAAAAGATAAAAACTGTTAGGCGGTATATCTATCTATCTATCTATCTATCTATCTATATATATACTAGCAAATATATGCACCCTCCGGGTGCAAGTATTTAAGTTTTAATGTAATAAAGTATTATATTAAATTAGAAAGGCTAATAAAACTAAATAAGAATGCAGATGAAAAGATTTGAAACAGAGGGAGTATAATCGAAAAAAAAAAGAACAACTGAAACTTACTCTTCCATCACTCTCGTCTTTCATTGTTATTTTTTCTAATTTAAGTATTTAGTTAAAAGAGGAAATAAAGAATAAAATGACAGTTATTTTTTCTTGTTAATGGATTTCGTTTAAGATTCATTGAAGAGATTTTTACTTATATTCATTAAAATAAAACCTAACATTTAGAAATCAATAACACTGAGCACATATTTATTAAATTCGATTTTTTTATATCAGTATGCAAATTAGCCTTCCCGTTCACACTGTAAATCGCTATTTTGTTGTATATATAAATATAATTTCATGTTGTTAGTAGGTAGATATGGTTAACAGTATTAATATTAGAAAACAATTTTTATTAATAATTGAGGTTAAAATAAAAATAAAATCTTTGAGAATGTGATGTCTATAACTAAAGGGAATTGTGACTTAAGTAGTAATATAGTTTCGGTTACAGACAGAAAAACACACAATCTCCATTATAATAATAAGATGTCAGCTTGGCAGTCGAGGTTTCGAGTCACACACGGATCAGTCTCCCATGTCTATAACCTTGCTGATGAGACCTAATAGGTCGAAATGTACATACAGGGATTGACATTTTCTCGATTTGTTTAGCCTTACATTTGAACATATATGCCCGCATAATTTCATTAGGTATTAACTAATTAATTTTCAAAATTAGGTATGACTTCAATTAAGCACATATCCTCCATATATATATATATATATATATATATATATATATATTAATACTAATTAAAAGAGAGAGAGAGAGAGAGAGAGAGAGAGAGAGAGAGAGAGAGAGAGAGAGAGAGACTGCTCCACAAATAATATGCACAGTTAGCCCGTATATATATATATATATATATATATATATATATATATAAGAGATTTATCCAAAACTTGGTAGTAAGGGATGATTCTATATGTGATTTCAAGATCCACTGTACTAATATTGATGATCCAGTATGTATAAATACAGTGAATCATTAAATCACTAAAGAGAGCTCAATGTAAAATAACCTTTTAGATTATATACAGAGCAATATTTATCAATAAAGGAAGAACTCAATACAGTAATCCCATAATAAATTTATTTCGACGAAAATTGGGGCCCATATAAATCTAAGTTGATTTAAACCGGCTCCCCAAATTTTCGTCTCATCAGATGGGTCTCAATTCACTTATGGACAAGCATACTTGTCCATAAGTGAATTGAGACCCATCTGATGAGGCGAAAATTTGGGGAGCCGGTTTAAATCAACTTAGATTTATATGGGCCCCAATTTTCGTCGAAATAAATTTATTATGGGATTACTGTATTGAGTTCTTCCTTTATTGATATATATATATATATATATATATATATATATATATATATATAATATATAGTCGAAATAGCCTATTATCAGTATCAGTCGGACAGCGGGGGAGACCATCTCATTTTCTCTAGCACCAGACCAGGGAAATTGTGTTTGCACCTGAGGTGCAGCGACACACCTACCATCAGCTTCCACTTTTTTGCAAATATCCAAGCTGTACTACTCATGCGCTGAGTCAGCGAGGACAAGTATGGAACCCGGGACCCTGTGGTTCCAATAGTAACACTTTCTCTCCAGTAACACGGGTTAAAATGTCTATTTTTTTTTTTACATCTATATTCTTCAAAATCCCTATTGAAGAACATCATCATCATCATCATCATCCTCATCAGTCTCGTAATCCCGCCGACTGGGTCACCGTGACTCGGCGAAAGACATGCCTGTTCATACCCGGATGTTATCGTCCCACATTTTTTCTGTCTGCATCTTGATCTCCCTCCGGGCACTGTGTCTGGGGCGGGGGTGACAGGCCTGATGGTATCGTCTCCCGTCCATACACCCATCATTTTCCTTTTCTTCTCAATGTTAAGCAGGCTATCGTGTGACCCCCAAGACTGACCTCTTCATTTGTGATGTGGTCTCCTGTAATGAGATGTTCAGTCTCTTACGCTAGCATCTCATCTCAAGGGCTTTGACGTGTCTCGGAGGTGGGGCAAGCAGTGTAGGGTCCAGTATTCACAAGTGCACAGAAAGAATGACATAACAAGTGTGCGTTTGAATTTGATTTTTGATATAATGATATAATGTCAATGACATGTCTTATGCAAAAATAACACTACTAATTATCAGCTAATGAAAAGAATATGGACTTTTGGGACATCCCTCTCATATATATATATATATATATATATATATATATATATATATATATATATATATATATATATAAGAGAGTTTTATAATTTGCTTGAAGCATTGTGTATATATTGGTTAGGAGGTTGATTTAGAAGGTTATCACAATGTGTAAAGAAAAAATAATAATACGGTAACAATGATGTTGTGTGTTAACCTGTATTAAATTCTTGAATTTTCGAGATAATATCTCTTTTTCAAAATATCACTGGAACTGAAGCATTCTAGTTATGACATTTCATTTAAAAAGAAATGTCATAACTAGAATGCTTTAGTTCCAGTGAACTTATATATAAGAATTAAAATAAGTGTATATTGGCAGCATTTTTTCTTTTAAACATGTGTTAAACTGTATTGACAATTCTTGTCGGACAAGTTTTTGTTCAATCGTTTCTAATTTTCTGGCCATCTTTTTGGTGTCGGGTGGAACTGGTGTAGCAGTCCACCAAAGGTTTCATTTCGAGCGCTTTCGGGAATTCGATTTGCCATCTTCAGGTAGGAAACTGATGGTATGTTCCGTGTCTTGTTTTTAAGAAAAAGCGAGCAGTAGCGTAGGAATTGGAAGTGGGAGGTGGTAACAATTGGTGGGAGGTTGTAGGAATTGGTAGTGGTTCGAACGAACGATGCAGTAGAGATTTTTTGTGGGAGGGGGGCACGAGTTGTGAGAAGGGGTGGGGAATAGCGGAAGGATGATAGGCGGGAAATTATAAGCATCCAAGAACATGTTGACTTGATTCAAAGTTTATTTTGTTTAAGGTAGTTTTTTTTTGTTTGATATATAAAGCTTCGATTATTTGAAGTTTTTGTTTGTTTTTTTCTTTATGTAGTGTGCGTGTATTTACGGTTAGAATTTTGCGGTAGGTAGAGGGGGGGGCATGAATGTGTTTTAAGGTGTTGATTAATGAAACTTGAATCGGATAAGTGTAGTGTTAACCTTCGTGATAATATTTATATATATATCATATATGTATATGGGGGGGGGGTCACACAGTAAGAGTCCAGTATTCATAGAAAAGATGAGATAACAAGTATGCATATGAATTTGATTTTTGACATTTTTGATGTCAAGGACATATTTTATATAAAAATAATATTACTAATTTATCAGCTAAGAAAAAGAGAGGAGACTTTTGGGATATCCCTTCTATATATATATAAGTTAAGGTAGCGTCGACATGGAGTCAACGGCGTCTGGTTACTGACAGTTTCTCACCTATGTGACCTTCAGGTGAGAAACTGTCAGACGCCCAAAAAACAATCTCCTTGGTCTAGCGCTAGTGAAAAGGGGATAGAGTCCCTCGCTGATTGGCTGATACCGACATTAGGCCACCCGACGTCTTTACTTTCTTACGCATATCGTTGAAGTGCTACTTTAGTGCAATGGCATATAGTTTCATGCCTTCTTAAGCACCTGATCATTTCGAACACATTTGGTAATCCTGAGTAGCAGGTGCCCATCAAAATAAGCAAACTCATCGAACCAAACCTGCCAGAGAGAGAGAGAGAGAGAGAGAGAGAGAGAGAGAGAGAGAGAGAGAGAGAGAGAGAGAGAGAGAGAGAGAGAGAGAGATTCTCTACTTTTAACGCATCTTAAACACCCTCGGATCCCTAAAATATATTTTAAGAGGAATGGATAAGAAAGGGGGCAAAGAACCCTTTTTTTTCTATTTTTATTACCCACTTTGGGTTTGAGTATCTAAAACACTTAGAAAAGGCAGTGGGTACATTTTTATACTTGTAAAATCTATAAATATCAACTGAAATCTTTGATACGACCTTTGGCAACAGATCATGTAGATATTGACGTAAAGAATAATTTTGATATTTCGGACTGTTGTCCTCATCTTTATTGTGGTATGTATAAACACAATGTTCAAACCACTGTATCCTCGTCGTTGAGGCGTTTCTTTATCACCATAAAATAAAGTCAAACGTGGTTTCGGAAATAAAAATTGTTTTAAGTAAGTTGTTCCGATCTTATGGGCCATCCTTTAGCCTTCAAGCATTTGATTGTGACCTCGCTTAGTCTATAAATTTAAGTGGTGTATTGTAGCACGTCTTATATGCCACAAATAATCCGCTAATGTAAATATATTTTTATTTTCTTATACTTTAATTTAAAAAGATATTTTATAAAGCCTAAATATCTGTTAAATCAACAAGAAAAAGACGTCGGGTGGCCTAAAGTCAATATCAGCCATACAGTGAGGAAGTCTATCTCCCTTTCAGCAGTGCTAGACCAAGTAGAGTGGTTTTTAGCGTGTGAATCGGAGCACCACCCCTGCCATCAACTCCTCATAGGTTCGAACCAGGAACCTTGAGGTTCCCAGCCGAACACTCTACTCACTGAGCTCCAACCCATTTACTTTAGATGTTTTAATCGGTAGCGTTCATAGAATATTCTCAAAAGGAAATTGTAAGATACAATTACTACATTTTGGGACCTTCTCATTTCAAATTCAAAATCAGATGAAAATGGTTAGGTAAATATTAGTGTTCTTTACGATATATCTTGAAATTTCTATTTTAGAATATATAATTTTTCGTCCATAGAAGATACCAGATACCACAATCCGGTAGCGTTAGATGCTTGAATAATCCTGTCATATTTCTAGTTAGTTACAATATAATGTTCACAGAAATAAAAATAGAACTCTGAATAAGTTTTGATTAATTATCAAAACTACATAATTTGCTTCTTGTGTAGAAAAAAATTACAACCGTTAAAAACAAACAAATCATTTTTTAAAAATGCACATATATATATATATATATATATATATATATATATGTGTGTGTGTGTGTGTGTCTTTGTATGTGAAAATGTATATAAAAACACAAAGAACAGTGCCTTAGGTCCTACCGAGATTTGAATTCGGATATATATATATATATATTATATATATATGTGTGTGTGTGTGTGTGTGCTTTTGTGTGAGTGTGGAGGAGTTTGTATGTAAATATATATATAAAAACACAAAAAATAGTGCCTTAGGTCCTACCGAGATTTGAACTCGGATCGCTGGATTCAGAGTCCAGAGTGCTAACCATTACACCATAGAACCTTACCTGCTAAGTAGCTATCTAAAAGCCGTAGTTATCAAGAATTTTTTCATTCGTCATCTTCATTCGACGCCTTCTTATCGCAGGTTGTAATTATAAATAGCATTAAGAGTTGACACTTCTTATTGGCATTTTGCATTTTTCGATTCTGTTTGTCTTTGCGAATTAGTTTTAATCAAGGAACAAAGCAGACAAAATATTCTTTTTATTTTACTATTTTAACGCTAACCCAGCAAAAATGGCCAATCATAGCGTTAAAAAAAAAAAAATCAGAACTAGCAAGAATATGCACCCTCCTGGGTGTAAGTATTTCAATTCTAATGTGCTGAAATATATTAAATAAGAAAGACTAACAAAGCTAAATAAGAACACATATAAAAAGATTACACTTATTTCAATTATATTTTAATTGGTTTCTACATAAAATAATTCATAGAATTGATTTTAATACGTTGGAGAATAAAAAAAAAATGTTAGAGATCAATAGAACCAAGTAATTATTTATCAAATCAGGTTTTGTTAAAACCAGTATGCAAATTAATCACACCATATATTATGTAAACCTTTATTTCTTAGTGATACATAAGACACGTTGCAGGATTTTAAACGCACTAATAACATGGACTATTTTGAGGCAAATCTAATTCAGATTTTCATAGACATCATTAATAAATAAGATTTATTCTTAGTATTAATATTAATGATTTTGACTATATATTAGATATTCATTGATAGATTTACGATAGACTTAGAATAGTTTTTTTAAAATGTGTTGATATGCTGCAAAAATATGCGAGGGTAGTGAAGACATGAAGTCAACGGCATCTGTTAGTTTCTCGCCTATACGATTTTCAAAAGTGTTCTTCATCTCTCTCTCTCTCTCTCTCTCTCTATATATATATATATATATATATATATATATATATATATATATATATATATTACTTGTATTGGAAGTATGGAAAAATATAAGATAAGGAATAAAAAACAAAATTTAAAGTGCTGAAGATCTATAAAGAAGCATACTTGGAAACATACACACACACACACACACACACACACACACACACACACATATATATATATATATATATATATATATATATGTGTGTGTGTGTGTGTGTGTGTGTGTGTGTGTGTGTGCACCGCTTATAAGTTTTCATGTGACTATGTGAAAGTATCGAAGTCTGCATTTAGATGAGGAATTTCTCTGAAGAATTCTAAAAGAATGTCGAAGAGGTTGTTACAATTCATCCCAAGGGTAAGTTCGTTCGTTAACTGTTGTAACGGTGCCTGTAACTAGAAACCATATTATTGTTTCGTCAGTACAGATTAGTAGTAAAAGTGCAGATTCCCGCCAAATCATTGCAGTTAAGCAGCAATGTACTTCTCAGTAATCAGATGGGTGTCCATTTTGTAACAGCAGTTATTGTATAACAATCTCACCGTTGGGGGTGGGGCGATTCAAATTTTAGGTACCGGACATGTATGCCGAAAGAGGGGGGGGGGCCCTTTTAGGAAAAAATGTTAATATTGTAAAAAGTACCTAGTGTTTCAAAAGGTGTGTGTGTGTGTGTGGGGGGTAATTCCTAAAGTATTAGGATCTTTATTTTATAATATTAGTATTTTTGTAATTTGACCAATGTACTTTTAGACAATAACAAAATAGATAAAATTCTAATCAATTATTATTCTGATAACTCTTATTGCAATCTATTAGATTTTCATATTCCACAGTTGAATGAATTGTATATCTTTATCAAATTTTAAAATGACTTGAGTTAAAAGTTAAAGCTAATAGAAAAAAAAATAACATGATGAAATGCATTAAAAAACTTGAAATAATTCATTATTAAACTATTTTAATTCAGATATATCTAGATATATAAATAGATTTCTTATATCATATCTACAGCTAAATAATAAATGTTATGCTTAAGTAATTGTACAAAAAGGGCCGGGTTAGCTCAGTCGGTAGAGCATTCGGCTAGAAACCACAAGGTTCCTAGTTCGATACCGGCATCTTGCCAACTCAGCGTATGAGTAGTACAGGGATCTGTGCGGTAAAGTAAGGAGCTGATGGTAGGTGTGGCGCTTCATCTCAGACGCAAAAAACAATCTCCTTGGTCTAGCGCTATTGAAAAGGGGATAGACTCCCTCGCTGTATGGCTCATACCGACATTATGCCGCCCCAATGACCTTACTTTTAATTGTACAAAGTACTTGTTACAATTAGTATTATCTATATTTTTCGGACTATTGTCCTCATCTTCATTGTTATATGTATAACGTTTCGGCCGATGTGCCCTCCGGTCTTCTTCAGGTATTTCTTGTCGGACTCGGGAACCTTTTTGTCGTAATCGGGAACCTTCTTGTCGTAATCAGGAGCCATCACGGAACTTTGAACCTCACCCTTTATTCAGTCCACGGAGGTATCCTGTTCTCATTCCGCTAACTATAGCTGGGTAGAGGCGTTAAGCTCTGTTAATCATTATTTTATGTTACTGCTGCCCCAGACCAGGATTGAACCTGCAGTCTAGAGGTAACTGTCACCGAGAACTGTCTTAACCTAACTCTTTTATCCACTTGGCTATGTGTTCCGAGTTCGAGAAGGTTCTCTAGCCCGACAAGAAATACCTGAAGAAGGCCGGAGAGCACATCGGCCGAAATATTATACAAATAACAATGAAGATGAGGACAGTAGTCCGAATAATACAAATAATACTAATTATCAAGCCTCATCTAAAAAATTCAGAGAAATACTTGTTATAATATCACAATTTTTCCTTAAGGGAACCTAACCCTTTATTCAGTCCACGGGGGTAACCTGTTCTCATTCCACTAACCATAGCTGGGGTAGAAGCCTTTTCGGTATACATGTCTGGAACGGTATGTGTGTCCTAGCTAAGATGGGTAAATAACAATAGACTCTTGAAATGTCAAGTGTTTACTATATTGAAAGTCTGTTATTAATTTTAAAACATGTATTTCTTTTATTTTCATTTTTTCTTAATCACAATTCTCATACCATCATTCATCTTACAACCGGAATTCGGTCAGAAAATTCACACACACACACACACACAAAAAAAAACGAACAAAAAAAAACCGTAAAAAATGCAACAAAAATAAACAAAAAGACAAAAAAAACTTGTAACGAGATTGACCCCCCCCCCAAAAAAAAAACAAAAACAAAAAAACAATCAAACAAAAAAACAACCCAAACCCCCCCCACATAAAACAAAAAAGAAAGGTTTGGTTTCTTTGTTTAATAGCATATAAATCTGTTGGATTATTTTGGGTATATAGTTATTTACTAAGCTTAGCTTAGATGTGGCACAAGGCCAGAAGTATGGGGCGTCCAATGAGAATCGAACTCACTAACAATGGTTTGCAATTCTAGATTGCTAACCATTACACCACGTGAGTTGTCCTTATTTTGGGTATATAAGTTGTGCTACAATACACCACTTACATTTATAGACTAAGCGAGGTCGCGTGGTTTAAACCTCAGCCAATCAACAGCCCGAAAGCGTGGCTGGTTGACTATCTAATCACTGATACTGAGAGATGTCCATTTGCAATCATTGCTGGAGACACTTGCCATCCTGAGGAGCACCAAGGAACAACCAAAGGGTTCTTTACCAAGGATCTCCACAGGACAAGCGCTCTTGCTTGAAGTCAAAATCGTAACAAAATCATATCGGAGGAGTGTGGTATAATGGTTACCAACGTATGAAATGGACACGGCGAGATTATTTCAAATCCTGCCCGAGGTTATTTGCATTTCCCATAGTGGAAAGGGTATGAATCCAACTATTCTCCTTCCGACTATGGGTAAATATTAGGGCAGACTATGTTCTTTAAACTTGGTTAGGCAACCATTGTAGGAGAAGGAAAACTCTGAATTCAAACTTGTTAAACTCTGCTTAAGAAATTGACCTTGTGTCACATCGTGCGGAGAGGTTGGGTAAATACGTATAAACCATCTCGGCTTATTTAATGCCAAAGCCATCCTTGTAGAACAACAGTAGAGGCACTATTTAACTCATATCTAGGGGTGGAGGGGTTTAAAACATTTCCCAAGCATATCAGTCCAAACGTGAACGTTATAGCGCGTGACTGGAGTTCGAACTCGCTTATTAAGTAGTCGCAGTCCATTATCCTAACCACTGCGCCACGAGGTCTGACCCCCCCCCCAAAAAAAAAAAAAAAGAAAAAGAAAAACAGAACGTGTAACAATACTGTAAAGAAAACACATAACGAGACTGGAAATCGCATCTTTTTTCTAAAAAAAAAAAAAAAGAAAAAAAAACATTACCGAGACAGCTGTCTTATCGATTAGGCCACGGAACGTTCCAACGTTTGTCATTCAAATCTAACCATAAAGTCATTTATTATGTTTGCCATGTTGTCTCATTCGTTGCCATTTTTATTTACACACGCTAGAAGTATCACGTGATCTTTTGTGACCGAGAGAATTATGGACGCCGCCAGGTTATTCCTGCCCAAGTACCACTACATGAGGTAAGCAGTGACGTAGTTTCAATTACAGATAGACATACACCGAATCACCATTATGATAATATATTTCTTTTTGTAATCAATTTGTTATCAATAATCATTAATTTTAACACGAATGTTCCTTTCATTTTATTTTCAACTGAATTCAAACCTGTTATACCGCCCTTATGAAATTGGACTTGTGTCCCATCTTGCTCGTGCGGAGAGGTTGGTAATAATAAATTAAAAAATATATAAGTATACTAAACTGAGGTGCCCGGATGAAAAAAAGAGAGGAATGTCTTATCAAGTGCTTTTGGTGAGGAGCAATCAGTACTAGACAAGCTAACGTCACTTTTGGAGATTTCTCTCTTCTTTTTTTGTTTTTCTTGGAGATTTCTGTATCAGCAACTTCCTTGTCATCCCGACCTTATGCAACAGTGACAGATCTCAAGTGGGATTGCCATTTACAAACTGAAAACTTCTTTTTCCTTTTCGAAGGCACTGAACATCTGTTTTGCACATGCCCGTTCCAGATGACCGACAAGGGGACTGACAGGATCACAAGTGCCTATTCTCCACTCCACTTCCCGACTAAATTCAAACCGTGAATTTTGGTTCTATTTCCCATGGATTTGCTTCAGATGATGCCAAAGACACAATGATTTGTTTGAAAACAAGGAAAGTTTTTCAAGCAATAAGAAGAAAAACTAGCAGGACCTGTGGATATACCACAGTATGATAATTTAATTATTAAAACGTTTGATATGTTTACTTAATATGTAAGTAAAGTAAAGTTGTCGGGGCCGCCTAATGTCGGTATGAGCGATATAGCGAGGGAGTCTATCCCCTTTTCACTAGCGCTAGACCAAGGAGATTGTTTTTGCGTCTGAGGTGGAGCGCCACACCTACCATCTGCTCCTTACTTTACCGCACAGATCCCTGTGCTACTCATACGCTGAGTTGGCGAGGGCCGGTATCGAACTAGGAACCTCATGGTTTCTAGCCGAACGCTCTACCGACTGAGATAACCCGGCCCTATTATGTAAAAAGGATACAAATCTTGATTTAACTTCCCCCCTCTCTCCCTTTTCTTTCTTTCTTTCAATCTTTCCATGATGTTCGATTAAAATTGATTAGCGTAACCACTCGCTCTATCTTTATCCTACTCTCTTTCTTATATCTTTTCTGTGTAGCATGTCCTTTTTCTTCCCTTCTTTTCTTTATATTAAAAACAGAATAGTCCATTATTTAGCTGTGGTACGACACCCATAAGAAATAAGAATTCGTCGGATAAGCAACACCACATAATCAGGATTTACATTTTGCATTTAGACGGTTTTAATTTTTAACCAGAAGGTGTTGATAACGGTCATACAATTAAGAAATACAAGCATTATTACTATCAATAATAATAATAATAATAATAATAATAATAATTAGCGCGCTAGCAATAGTACCCAAAAGTTCGGAAAAGAGACATGCGGAATTGGAAATTAGAGGAAGAATCGGGACCATGCAGACCACAGCATTGTCAAGATCGGCTAAAATGCTCAATAGAGTCCTGGAGAATTGAGAAGACTTACTGTCATTCAGACTCTAGTGAAAAACTACCAACTGACACTGGTATGAAAAACTAACAAGGAGTGAAATAATAATACATAATACGCAGAAGAATAGCAAATTACGATTCTGGTCACCATTTTAGGTCTCCTATTGATAAATCCAATGGTAGAAAATGGTGTCGTCTCAGTAGAAGAAAGTCAGTTGTATTCCTTGAAATTCTAGGTTGAAAAAGTATACTCCTTGTCGCAGAGAATCCAGTTGTAGTCCTTCTGGTAGTAAATCTAGTTAGTAACTGGTTTCAGAACAATTACCAACGATCTTAAATGCTTTCTATATCGTTTTTTATTTTATTTTTTATTGGTAAATGCATGCTGTTGATTTTGGGAAGCCTATTATAGAAGGAAACAAATAGAGGGGGGAAATAAATATTTGTTTGTTCTGCTTATCATCAGTCTTTCGATCTCCAGTCTGTTTAAGATTGGTTTGGTTTCTTTGCACAATTATGGGG
>CM042142.1:13650319-13665319 GCA_023376005.1 Doryteuthis pealeii
GAGATAGAGTTTAGATTTTAGTTTTGGCTTGGTCGTTCGACGAGACGGAACGCAAATGGCGGGTCTCGTCCAAATAGCCAATTCTCGCATGCATGGTTGATTTGATTCTGGGACTTATAAAAAGACAAGTTCCGATGACAATGTAATATGTGTGTATGTGTGTGTGTGTGTGTGAGAGAGAGAGAGAGAGAGAGAGAGAGAGAGAGAGAGAGAGAGAGAGAGAGAGAGAGAGAGAGAGAGAGAGAGAGAGAGAGAGAGAGAGAGTCGAAAGGATGCTTTTGGGAACTGAAGTCAGCTCCCATTCGTAAGCGTCTCTACAGATTCGAGAGTTAAGAAAATACCGGTTATAAAATCTTTTCATTTTTCTCCCAAACAAACACTTACGTCACAACGACCCTTCCATCGAGATAAGTCTGGATTATCTCTTGCAAAAAAAAAAAAAAAAAAAAAAAAGCAAGAAAAAGAATAAAAAAGAACAGTTGATTTATCTAGAAAATAAAATGATTAACTAACCGTAGAGTTTGCACAATTTCTGGTGCTTTAAGATTTCTTTTCATCAAACTTATACATTCGTATTAAACCTCCAAGTAACCGAGTATCATTTGATTGTTTTGTTTGTGGGTGTATCAACTTTGGTGGGTCATTTAATGCCGATAAAGTTTTGAAATAAATTTATTCTTGGGTACTCAATTTTAAAAAAAACACATTTTTCTATTTAACCCATAGATGAGACCCTAACAGGTACTACCACTCTGGGTCAGAGTGGACCTGGAAGTAATGATGATGAAAGGATATTCCACATTCCTCAAGCTCTAGAGCTGGAACTTCACCATCAGATAGAGTTTGACGTGATACCCAAGACAATGAGATCCTTATCCACCACCATCTTTCACAAATACAGGTTTGGAAGTTGCCATAAGAGTAACCGAGTTGGGACAACCATATACATGCTAAGGCTTTACGTGACTAGCATTGATCGGAGCATTGATTGATTGTCTCTCCGACCACCCGTCTATGACCAGATTAGAGTGTTTCATGTCATGGACTGCTCAGCCACAAGCATACCATCAAGCATCACAGGTCGCCAGCCATTGTGGCAGGTTTTACTCTTCTGTAGAGGTGCAGTCGGTGTATTCTAAAGCCTCAGCCGACAGGGATATAACCGATTATTAAAAATGTAAGAACTAGATCTTTCCGAAAACGCCGGTTCGTATTTTGATGGTTAGTTTGATAATATTTTCCATTGAGAACATCATTGGCGCTTTTCATCTCAAGCAGATCCATTTGGTGGGGCCAAAAAGACTGAGACATTTGACCTTTATCTATTTTTAATGTTACTGAAAAGTTAGTACCGCATCTCACAGGGGGAGATCTTTTTGGGCAATGGTGACCTTTTCGGTGATATGTCATGACATCACACAGAGACACATATTCTCTCTCTCTCTCTCTCTCTCTCTCTCTCTCTCTCTCTCTCTCTCTCACACACACACACACACACACTCACACACACTAGTAACCCCATATATATGTGTGTGTACAGAAATAACCTACTCGAGTTTATCCATAAGGATCTTCAGGGTTAATTCCACTGAATTAATCAAGATATTGAATAATTACAGCAAACTGCACGAGTTTATGTTGTGGTCATATTGTGGTTATAACAACAACATAAACTCGTGCAGTTAGCTGTAATTAATCAATATCTTGATTAATTCAGTGGAATTAACCCTGAAGATCCTATGGTTAAACTCGAGTAGGTTATTTCTGTACATACCATTGAAAAAATTCTCTACTTACGTATTGAGCACTTTAAATTTGTTATATCGCTTGTCTTATCATGGTAAAACTTGTATCAACTAACTATTGAGACCAACTTCACCGGTAAGTCATTCTTTTCATATATAAAATTATATATATATATATATATAAGCGGCTATTATATATAGTCTAGATATATATATTTTAATCACAAACGCCACTAATGACTTTCTCTCCTCTTACAACTCAATAATGTACTATTTCGTATGAGTAGTACATATTGGTTAATCTGATCTGTTCGGTAGAATGTGGAGCTGACGGTCGGTGTGGCGCTCCACTTCAGCAAAACCAATCTCCCTGGTCTTGCGCTAGCAAAAAGGGAATAGGCTTTCCCGCTGCCGGCTGATACCGACAATAGGCCACTCCACCATATATATTATAAATGGGTACAAGAGATAACCTATTCGTGAAATCGACTACTATTAATCGGTGTCTCGATTAATTCAGTGGATTTAACCCTGAAGATCCTTATGGTGAAACTCGAGTAGGTTATCTCTTTTACCCATTTTATAATAAATTTGCTCTACTTAGTATTGAGCACTTTGTATTTGTTATATCGCTGACTTACCCCTCTGAATTCCACACTTACTAACCATCGTGACCAAATTCACCGGTAAGTCAACTTTTCCTTTATAAATATATATATACAGTAAAGACAAAAAGCTTAAGAATCGGGTATTATGCGATTATGGTCCTATTTCCACCCATAGATATCTGAATACCTTATGAGCTTCATCAGATAGCATTCTTTATTGAAAATGGAGACCAAGTTACCTTTAAGCACCCCAGGGGCGACCTGGATTCAGAGGAACATGTTTCGCTTTGCACCGTCAACATCCGATTGTTTGTTAGGGTTAGGGTTAGGTTAGGGTTAGGGTTAGCAGTTAGTTTTATGATTAAAAAAAAATGCGTCTAAAAATCGTCTGGTAACAAACAACCGGAATCCAGGTGGCCCCTTGGGGTGCTTAAAGGTAACTTGGTCCGAAAATGGTATACAGATAAATTCATCTTGCTTTTATACATTCTCTCTTGATCCCTGTGATGGTATCGGGTTTCAATTCATCTTATCTTTTTAGGAAGCGACAGTGCTTTTGATCTTGTGGGAACTGTTTATCTGGGGGTTTGAAGCATTCCATTATCCTGGGTGCTGGCACCTTGGGAATTTTCAGACTGGTCATTTTCAGTTCAAATTTCCTTTTTTATTTATTTCTCTTCTCATGTTTCTTATCAGATCTATTTTTCCTTATAAAGAGTGCGGGTCTCTTACATTAAGGTGACCTATGATACTAGTTGAATAAGTTCCCAGAGAGAGATCCATCTAATGAAAAATATTGATGAGAACTTCAGGTAAACTTAAAGAGAGCAAAATATTTATCAAACTGGATGGTTTAGATAGAACAATTATTGACCAAACCAAACCTATTTACGACATGGAATTACCATATGATGACTTGTAGGTTTTTATTGCAGTTTTGTGATCTTATTTGTGGGTGAAATATTCCCAGTCTCTCTCTCTCTCTCTGTCTCTCTCTCCTCTCTCTCTCTCTCTCTCTCTCTCTTTTTAGACCCGGTTCTTCCATATGTTCAACTAGTAGATTTTATGCAGTTATGGTCTCATTTGTATATGAAGAAATTCCAGCCTCTCCCTCTTTTTCTTTCTCTCTCTCTCTCTCTTGCTCCTCCCTCTCTCTCTCTCTCGCTTTCTCTCTCTCTCTCTCTTTTTTTTTAGACCCGCTTCTTCCATATGTTCAACTAGTAGATTTTACTGCAGTTGTGTGGTCTCATTTGTACATGAAGAATTCTCTCTCTCTCTCTCTCTCTCTCTCTCTCTCTCTCTCTCTCTCTCTCTCTCTCTGTTTTTAAACCCGGTTCTTGGAGCATCTGTCAAAGACAGGTTCCACATTTGAATGACGTGTGTTGAGCGTCTGATAACCGCATTTCAATATTTTCCGCCATATTGATTTTTATTCATCCCTAGACGATGTTTCCGGTGAAAGCGCAGTCGTCTTCCGGCGTCATAACGCTGCATTTATTTGCTTTTAGGACTGTAACGACGGTAAAAAGCGCATACTGAACGAATGCAGCAAAGGATTCGACTATCTTTTCGATCTTCATTGCTGTTTTTAGAGAATGGTTTTTATGCACTGCAAAGATAGAGAAAAAGGATCGCATTGTCACTGACTCTAAGTGACTTGTACCAACAATAAAGCACATGAGCAAATATTTTCTGCTTTATCATTAGTTAAAATGAAAGTTAAGTCGTCGGGGTGGCCTAAAGTCGGTATCAGCCAATCAGCGAGGGAGTCTATCCCCTTTTTCACTAACGCTAGATCAAGGAGATTGTTTCAAAGGCATATCAACCCGTCTATGGTTATTCTATGCATAGAGGTTACGGAATCGTGATCATTGTACATTTATCTTTAGAGTTTTATATAGTTCTTTCTTAAGAGATTTTTTTATATATTATACCAAGTATTCGCATCGAATACAAATGATTTGCACACAGTTGTATGGTTTCAAGTATTCCTATCTATTACAAATAATTTGCACACAGTAGAATGGTTTCAAGTATTCCTATCTAGTACAAATAATTTGCCCACAGTTGTATGGTTTCAATATTCTTATCTAGTACAAATAATTTGCACACAGTTGTATGGTTTCAAGTATTCCTATCTAATACAAATAATTTGCACACAGTTGTATAGTTTCAAGTATTCTTATCTAATACAAATAATTTGCACACAATTGTATGGTTTCAATTAATCATTTCTGTTTGATAATATTCATTTGTTTGTTCATAGTTATCATTTTCGGAGCGTGCCTCGGTGCGTGGCTGAGATAGTTGTGCATTCATTATCGGGGTAAGTTCAAGCGCATATTAGTAAACATTCTAGTTGGTTGGTTGTATTTTACGGCATATCAACCTTTGTTGGGTTATTTTATGTCGAAGACGTTCTGTTGTATTCATTCTTGATGGATACTCCAATTTTAAACTCATTTTTCTATTCAACCAAAAGATTGGACCTTAAAAGGTACTACTACTCTGGGCCAGAGTGTACCTAGGTGTAATAAGGAAGGGGTACTCTACATTCCCCAGAGTTCCAGAATTGAACCTACCCTCCAATGATAAGCATGCTAATTGCTTTCTAATACACAAACCAACGAAGTATACTGGACTGCTGTAGAAGGAAGGACGAACTCATAAATGACGTTCTTCGATGAACACCTATACATGGACACATAAGTGTAGGCCAAGCCACAAAAATCTACATCAGATTCTGGATGCTGTGTAGAAGACATGCCAGAGGCGATGACCAATAGGGACGGTTAGCAAAAGTGAGTCATGATAATCCGTGCAGTCAGCATGACCTGATGATGATGCCACCCAAAAAGTATCTCATTGTTTGTTGATATACTCGTAGTCCTTCAAAATCGCATTGGCGCCTATCACTAAGCTGTCATGGCATATCAAGCCATTTTAGAATTTATGTGAACAGTGAAAATCCTTGTTTCGTTGTCAGCTTTCAGGATAATTAGGTAAACATTGAAAGATTTAAAAGAAGAAGAAGAAGAAAAGAAGAAGAAGAAGAAGAAGAAGAAGAAGAAGAAGAAGAAAACATAAAAAGAAGAAGAAGAAACATGAACGGGAAGAGGAACATGAGAGAAGAGAAGAAGAAGAAGAAGAAGAAGAAGAAGAAGAAGAAGAGAAGAGAAGAGAGAGAAGAAGAAGAAGAAGAAGAAGAAGAAGAAGAAGAAGAAGAAGAAGAAGAAGAAGAAGAAGAAGAAGAAGAAGAAGAAGAAAAGGGGAACAGAGAGAAAAAAACATAAAAAGAAGAAGAAACATGAACGGGAAGAGGTTTACATGAGAAGAAGAAGAAGAAGAAGGAGAGAAGAAGAAAAAGAAGAAAAGAAGAAGAAGAAGAAGAAGAAGAAGAAGAAGAAGAAGAAGAAGAAAGAAGAAGAACAATAACAAGAACAAGAACAAGAAGGAACGGAACAGAGAAGAAGAGGAAAACGTGAGAAGAAGAAGAAGAAGAAGAAGAAGAAGAAGAAGAAGAAGAAGAAGAGAAAGAAGAAGAAGAAAGTTTGTAAATAAAAAAATATTCTGGTAGATGCGCATCGTCAGACAAATCTTAAGGAACAGGAAACAAAAATCTCACTTTCAACTGGCCAAAGAATTTCTAACTGTCAGAAACAGTTGTGACGTGATGGACGAATAGCAAAAAGATTGTCTGAATAAGGATTTTCTATCCAGAATCTCGGGAAACCCAAAAAACTGTTGAGTCTCCAAAAATCTTAAGAATTGGCGTCAGTTTGTTTGGAGTGACAAAGACAATTAACAAGACTATTTTCTTTTTCAAATGATATTTAGCGATGGAAGATGTTAAAGAACCATTGAGTTGTACCTTAATATCCTAAACCAGTTCTGTTTCTCTCTCTCTCTGTCTGTCTCTCTCTGTCTCTGTCTCTGTCTCTCTCTCTCTCTCTCTCTCTCTATATATATATATATATATATATATATATATATGTTGAAAAGAGAAATAAAGGAAAGAAAGTATTGAATGGATAAAATAGGATTATTTTAATTAATTTAACTTACACGTGTTTCGGTCAGGGGTTTATCCATGTGTAAATTATTCTATCTATTATTATTTTTAAATAACAAAATGAAATGGAATAATAATAATAGAAAAAAGGTGGAAATGTTCCGCACACAAAGAAAATTCGACCTTCATCAGAGTAAATCCTTATTTTAAAAAAATAAAATTCGTTAATTAAAATAATCCTATTTTATCCATTCAATACATTCTTTCCTTTATTTTCTTTTCAACATACCGTCGGATTCACTTCCATTTTCATTTTACACACACACACACACACACACACACACACACACATACACACACACACACACATATATATAATATATATATATATATATATATATATATATAGTATCCAATTGTCGCTTTAACTTTTCTGTTGCAGTGGCATAAATAAATTATCCAAAATTTCTCAATATATCAAAAAACATAGAGCAATAATGATATTAGTAATTGTAATAGTGGAAAAGAGTTAAGGGTCTACCATGGTTTCGATCTGAATTATATCATCAGGACCCTACCTTATATTTAACTAAGTCAATGATATTCCTTTGTTAAACTAAAATAAAACTGAGATAAACTTCTTTTATTTCAGTTTACCTACGTAATAATATCGACTTAGTTAAATATAAGGTAGGGTCCTGATGATATCATTCAGATTGAAACCATGGTAGAGACCCAATACTCTTTCCCACTATTACTATTACTAATATCACACACACCACACAACACACACACACACACACACACACACACACACACATATATATATATATCAGTCGGTAGAGCGTTCGGCTAGAAACCACAAGGTTCCTAGTTCGATACCGGTCCCCGCCAACTCAGCGTATGAGTAGCACAGGGATCTGTGCGGTAAAGTAAGGAGCTGATGGAAGGTGTGGCGCTCCACCTCAGATGCTAAAAACAATCTCCTTGGTCTAGCGCTATTGAAAAGGGGATAGACTCCCTCGCTGACTGGCTGATACCGACTTTAGGCCGCCCCAGACTCAAACCATCATGAATAACTATTTGAACCGTATTTGAACTCACTAACTTCCATAGATTGTTTTATTTTTATGCCTTTAAATGTTGATTTAAATGCATTTTTCTGGCGGCGTTCATAATAATCTTACATCAATAATGAAGAAAAAATGATGTGGCTAGTTATTTTGACCCCATAAAAGTCATCCCCCCCCCAAAAAAAAAAAAGAAGCAAACAAAATTAGATGAATAAATTTCTGGCTGAAATAATAAAAAAGAATCTCAAAATGTTTCTTACTCCCCATTTTTCAAAGAATATATTTTTGTTTCAACAGATAAATTTAGACTGTAGATATTTTGTGTTTATTATCTATCTATACATATATAAAGAGCAGTTGGTGTGTATGTATGTATGTGTGTATGTATGTCTGGATGAAACTACGAAAATAAAACAATTAACGACAAAGTCAATATAGATATACGCGTTAAATATTCACGGTTCTTGCTTTTTGTGCAAAAATTATGAAGATTTTATTTATATTTGAATAATTAACATATACATAGAAATAGCATTGAAATTTTACTTAAAAATATCCAGCATTTGTGAATCTCAAAAGTAAACAAATCAATACATTAGGTATTCCTGTCCCACCACTACCCAGGCAATGCGGGGTAGCCGCTTCTAGTGTTATATCAAGGAAATTTAATAATGTGATAATGGGCCCCCAAAATTCGGGCTGAATCTAATTTTTTATGGATGCCTGTATGCGTGCGTGTGTGTGTGTGTGTATGTGTTGCGTGTGTATTTGTGGGTGCGTGTGTGTATGTGTTTGTATACGTGTGTATGTGTGTGTATGTGTATCTGTGTGATTTACTCAATTGACCTCGTCTTTGAGCGGATAACATCAAAGAATTTATCATTGACTTGTCAAGTGTCAGTCGGGCAAATCTACACATGAACAGAGGAATTCTATTTAGAAAGAAATGTAGTCGGATACCAAAATTCTTCATATATTCTAACTTATCTTTACTCGCAAGAATATTCTCCCTTCAAATGTAAGTATTTATGTTTTAATGTAACAAAATATTTCATTAAATTAGAAATAATAAAGAAACTAAATAAGAACATATACAAAGATTACAGTTATTTTAATTTTAATTCTAATTGATTTCCGCCCTGTCGGCTGGGGCGTTAGAATGCACCGACTGCACCTCTGTAGAGGGGTAAGACTCCCCAAAGGGGCCACCTGTTGGCCGTGGGTGGCGACCCGTGATGCTTAAGGATAGAACCCAGGTGGATGAGCAGTTCATGACTTGCAATACTCCACTTTGGTCCTATCTTGGGCTAGACGAGCGGTCGGAGAGGCTCCCTCCGATCAATCGGCTGGTCACGTCAAGCCCTAGCACCTATATGATTTTCCCAACCCTATTGCCCTTATGGCAAGCCCCAACCCCTTTTTATCATATGGGTGCTAGAAGGCGGTGACTGAGGGTCTACATGTCCTAGGAATAATGTTAAACTCTATCTGATGGTGAGGTTCCAGTTCTGGAGGTTTGGGGAATGTGGTGCATCCCCTAATCACCATTGCTCCCTGGTCCACTCTGACCCGGAGTGGTAGTACCTATTAGGGTCTCATCTATGGGTTAAATAGAAAAACATGAGTTGATAAACAAAATTGTATTATCCATTAAGAATTGATTTATTTCAAAACTTTATCGGCATTAAATGACCCACCGATGTTGATATGCCGTAAAACAAAATCAAACCAAACCAATCTAATTGATTTCCCTATAAATCTTTAATTATTAATTTAATTGAATATCTTTTACTTGCCTGGTCCCCCAAAATGTTATATCGCCTCTGGGGGCCATTTGGTCCCCAGTTGAGAACCATTTCTCTAAAGCCTTAAACTCTTTAATCAAAAATAAAATTACATAACTATATGTAAAGGCTTTAATTATTTTTAGAATTGCTGCGTATTCATATTTATGGTTAGAGATTTTCGATGTCGTAGAGTTTGTTAATAAATAGTACTCAATAATATCCGTTACGATTATATATGGTTTCATTAGAAATCATAAAATTCAGCTATCTTTCGTTTTGAAGAAAATTAACTTTTTATTAAAAAGGTTGTATAATAAATAGTACCCAATGACATCCGTTATGATTATATATTGTTCTACTAGAAATAATAAAATCCTACTATTTTTAGTTAAGAAGAAAATTAACTTTTTTTATTAAAAAGAAAATTAACTTTTTATTAAAAAGATTGATAGAGGTGTACTTATTTATGGGCGTTTCTGTATAAGCAAGTAGTTTAAAAAAACAAAAAACATGGGATTAAACAGTAAGATACTTAACAAAAAAGCAGCAGTTTTTTTTACTCAGCGTAAATAGAATAAATCCACGTTTCCCACGTCGTTTATTTTTGGACTGTGACGGAAAAGCGCATACCGAACGAATACAGCAAAGGATTTGACTATTTTTTCGATCTTCATAACTGTTTTAGAGAATAGTTTATGTTCTGCTAAGATGGTAAAGGATCGCATTGTTACTGACTGTGGGTTGGTTGGTTGGTTGGGTTTTTACACCATTGGGTCATTTTATGCCGAAAACGTTTTTGTTTTATTCATTCTTGATGGGTACTCGATCATTTCTTTTCGTTTTAAACTCAACTTCTTAAACTCATTTTGTTTCTATTTAACCCATTGATGAGACACTAACAGGTACTAGCTCTTCGTGTCAGGGTAAAGTAATGATGATGAAGAGGTACCCCACATCCCCAAGAGATCGGGTATTATAGAGTCTGATGTCATACCCAGGACATGAAGACCCTCAGTCACTACCTTCTATCACATATATGATAAAAAGGGTTTGGACTTGCCATAAGGGCAATATCGCCAGGACAATCATACAGGGCTTGTCGTGACCAGCCGATTAATCGGAGGGGACTCTCCGACCGGCTGTCTAGCCTAAGTAAGGGCCAAAGTGGAGTGTTGCATGCCATTGATTGCTCAGCCACCGGGGTCCCGCTCTGTCACCACCTACGGCCAACAGGTGGCCTCAGGGGGAGGGTCTTACTCCTTTGCAGAAGTAAAGGTGCATTCTATGGCTCCAACTGACAGGGCTCTAGAATTTGGTAATAAATAATAATATCCGTTGTGATTGTATATTGTTCCTTTAGAAATAAAAAAAAATCCTGCTATCTTTGGCTTAGAAGAAAATTAATCTTTATTAAAAAGTTTATTATAAGTACAGGTTAAGCTCAGTCAATAAAGCACCTACTAAGGAATCGCAAGGTTCCTGGTTCGATACCAGTCTGCGCCAACTCAGCGCATGAGTAGCACGGATTGGGTAATCTGATCTGTGCGTCAAAGTGGGGAGCTGACTCAGCAAAAAAAATCTCCCTAGTTTAGCGCTAGTGAAAAGGGGATAGACTCCCTCGCTGTTTGATTGATACCGATAATAGGCTACTCCGCTAACTTCACTTTATTAGAGGTATACTTATCTATGGACGTTTGTGTATAAGCAAGCAGTTTTAAAAAAATCAGATTCAACGGTAAGAAACTTAACAAGAAAACAGTTTTTTGTTTTACTCTACGTCATGCATAGAATAAATCCACGTTTTTCCCACGCCGTTAGAAGAAGGTTCTTAGTTTATGACCGGAGGTATCTCAATTCATGCGTCACATTATTTACAGCTTTTTATTGTGGATACTTCAAATACACATCTTAGCCTATTTTTTTTTATCGGCATAGTTCTCCTTCTATAAGCATTGACAATTCACCATTTTACTCCATTAAATGGCAGTTCAGTATTTATAACGTAAACATATATGAAGAAATATGCTTATCAGTCTAGTATATACAGGGTGTTCGGGAGAAATTTGACATATTTATATTTGGTTATTTTTCTCCGTAGGTTGGAGGTATTAATACACACTACGCATAATTTAAAAGCTTGGACCTTCTTCATTCATATACGTGATGACAGATAGAATGGATGATCATGGAAGAGAATGACTTGTATCATGATGATCTGCACCGGCAATGAAAATAAGGAGATTATGGTTGCTGCCCAAATGCTCCCTGAACACTGTAAAAACAATCAGGCATGAATTTGAGAATTGCAATAGAGACAACGTGGCTGTGACTAGAAAAAGCAACATAACAGACAATCTGTTACCTGAATAGTTTAAAGGATAAAGCCTTTCGGTTAAATCCTACTTATCGGACATAGATTCCATCATCGTATGTCACCCCGCCGAAAGAAAGAAAAATACTAAAAATCAAGGTATTAACCGAATTTAATTAAATTTTCAGTGTTGATACATTAATGAATAAAGATGTAATTCACCAGTTATTTAAAAAAAACTTTTACATTTTTTCAGGTCAATTAACTTTGAACAACGTATCTTTGTGAATCTGTGTTACGCCTCAAACATGCGTGGTTCAAAGTTAATTGACCTGAAAAAATGTAAAAGTTTTTAAATAAAATAACTGGAGCATTATATCTTTTATTCATAAATGTATCAACACTGAAAACTCCATTAAATTTGCTTAATTCCCTGATTTTTAGAATTTTCTTTTCGAGCTGGTATTTTTGATGTTCCTCAAATCAGAAAACCTTTCAAATCTTCGTTGAAAAACGAAGAAAAAAAAATCAATGGTTACATTGGTAGATGTTGACTGTAATTTTATTGGGGGAGAACACTGGTTTACCAAAACATATTTTTTGTCTGAGGCAAGAATGTGAATAGGTGTCTTTTACTAATTTGGGTGTGCTGAATTCAAATTTATAAACAGTTTTGCTCTATCACCTCTAATTTTCTGTCTAGTAAATAGTCTCATTTTAGTATATACAGAGTATATACGTGCTTATTTCAATTGTTGCAGCAGCTTATTACAGATAAAACAGGATAGATAAAGAACATTGACGGAATAAATATACTTGGATGACACAATGTACACAATTCATAGTACCTCAGACAGTTAGAAATGTGTTTTCTTAGATGATCTGCTGACTGCCAGTGCACTACTGGCTATTGATTGAGACGTGTTGGCTACGCTTAACTACCAAATCCGTCTTGATATATATATATATATATTATATATAATATATATATATATATAAGGTAATGCTATCACTTACATTTATTGCATAATAACTAAAAAAGAAGACATAAGTCACACAATATCAGAAATTATACGCCTTTATGTACAGTATATGTACAAAATGTAGCGTATGCATATCTAAAAAACTAGAGGTGATGAGTAAAAACGGATTTCCAATCTGAATTCAGCATCCCCAGATTAGGTTAAAACAGCTATTTTTGTGCTTGCCTCAATTTCATTGTAAACCAGTGTAATTGACCATATTAACATTTTGTAGTGCTCAGTAAAAAGACAATTAAAAAAATTTAATTATAAAAATGCGATTGGATTTTTAAACATCGAATGCTATGTGGGTCTACCAGAATATAATATCAAAGAGGTCTATTGGTTAAAAAAAGGTGATAATCATTTATTTAAACCTTTAGTCAGTGCAGGGCCAACTGAACAATTTCCTTGTCTGAGTAAAATAATAATAAATAAAGTCGTCGGGATGGCCTAAAGTCGGTATCATCCAATCAGCGGGGTAGTCTATCCCCTTTTCACTAGCGCTAGACCAAGGAGATTGTTTTTGCGTCTGAGATGGAGCGCCACACCTACCATCAGCTCCTTACTTTACCACACAAATTCCCTGTGCTACTCATACGCTGGGTTGGCGAGGGTCGGTATCGAACTAGGAACCTTGTGGTTTCTAGCCAAACGCTCTACCGACTGAGCTAAAACGAATTGAAACAGATTGAATTCCAGGAATTTATTGGCAATGTCTTTTTTTTTCTTCTTCTTTTTGGATTGCAGGAATTAAGAATACAATCAACTGCCGGTAATGATTCACTCTACCATTATATAGACATTATTTTAACATGACAAATCATAAAACATGTCCACGCGCTTGACAAACTGAACAAACAGTGACAATGATCTGAATAAATTTCTGCGAATTTTGTGTGTTCGAAAAATTTGGCTACAAACAATCCCACAATGCTGTTTTGTTAAAATATTCCCGAAAAACAAACAGGACTTAATCTGGTAATGGAGGAATTGTATTGTGGCTTCTTCGTCCATTGTTTTGCTGGCTACAGTCCACAATAATTACATTATGTTAATTCAGAAACAGGAAGTGATAAAGAAAGCGTGAAGACTTCTGGGAAGTGTGATTGACCGCTAATCTAGTCGCTGAATAGTATGACAGTATTTTGTGCCAGTTAAAACAATGTTGATTTTGTGGCTTGAATTTTGTCGATGGGGTTAGGCACGAATTTCCAGCTTTGTTGCTTTTGAAAATTTTATTAGAATAAATAATTTCCTTTTCACTTGCACGAAACGTACGGATGACAAATCTCAAGAATCTACAGGAAGATGCGTGGTACTGCTGGGTTCCATTGTAACAGTGATCCATGATGATATTGATGCTTCTATTTAGGAAGGAGGGAAGAATTCTAATTAGCATTTCATAGTTATCTTGATTGTAACTAGATGACAAGTGATCCATTGTAACAGTGGTCCATGATGATATTGATGCTTCTATTTAGGAAGGAGTGAAGGATTTTGAATATAATAATCATACATAAAGCAAATTGAAATTGAGATGGATTTATTTTGTAAGTTAAAACATTTTAAGTGTATCGTTTTGATAAAACGAAATCTTTAATACGTATTACTGTGTGTTACGGTTAATATATCTTATATAGATATGATGAGACTTATACACACACGCGCACATACACACACACACACACATATATATATATATATATATATGAATAGATTTTTGGTACAGGAGAATTTATATAACACTAAAAGTGGAGGAATCCTATGTAATTAGGGAGGTAATATTTTATTATGGAATAAATAAAAATAAAGGGGGATACACGAAGGTCTTTTCGACCGGTACTTTTCAAGTATATACACCGGCGACGAATAAAAGTCAGATTGTATAAGAAATTCATAAGAACGAATGGCGGTGAGCAAGAGGGGGAAAAGAAAAAAAAAAGAAAAAAAAGGGGGTAATATATATATATATATATATATATATATATATATATATATATATATATGTGTGTGTGTGTGTGTGTGTGTGTGTGTGTGTGCAATTTTATTTTCTATTTCTAAACTCTGACGACATGAAAAAAAGAGATGGTGCAGTTTGTAAATAAAAAAAAAATGTACAAGCTGATATCTGGGATAAAGTATTAAAAAAAAAAAAAATGACAAATGAAGCCGAATGAGTTGTCAAATGTAAGCATATAAAAAGTGCTCGATATAGTAAGTAGAGCAAACTTATAACAATGTAGCGGATTGCTAAAATTTCTATATTCTAAATTATAGATATAGCGAATTAAAATAACTTATTAAACCTAGCCAAAAAATCTCCAAGATCAAAAAAAAAAAAAAAAAAGAAAAAAAAGAAAGAAAAAAAAAACCCTCTGGTGGAAAAATTAGTTTTTGAAAGATATTTTGAGTAGAAGTTAAAAATTCAATGCGAGACAG
>CM042142.1:13670319-13720319 GCA_023376005.1 Doryteuthis pealeii
ACGCCATTGGTTTGGTTTTTTGTTTTGTTTTACGGCATATCAACCTCGGTGGGTCATTTAATGCCGATAAAGTTGTGAAATAAATCAATTCTTAATGGATAATACAAGTTTGTTTATCAACACATATTTTTTCTATTTAATCCATAGATGGGACCCTAACAGGTACTACCACTCCGGCTCAGAGTGAACCGGGAGCAATAGTGATGAAGGGTGCTCCACAATCCCCAAACCTCCAGAACTGGAACCTCACCATCAGATAAAGTTTAACGTCATTCCCAGGACATGTAGACCCTCAGTCACCGCATTCTAGCACCCATATGATAAGAAGGGTTGGGGCTTGCCATAATGGCAATAGGGTTGGGAAAATCATATAGATGCTAGGGCTTGACGTGGCCAACCGATTGATCGGAGGGGGCCTCTCCGACCGCCCGTCAAGCCCAAGATAGGGCCAAAGTGGAGTATTGCAAGTCATGGACTGCTCAACCACCTGGCCCCATTGGGGGAAGTTTAACCCTCTGCAAGGTGCAGTAGGTGCATTCTAACGCCCCACCGACAGAGTACTGCCTGTGATTGGCCAAGAGATAGATCACATGATTCCGGCCTAGTCTATTAGTAGGAACGGGCATTCATCGCACACCTTATATCGGGAATTCTCAACAGTTTACGATCATCAGGTCAGTTTGAATGAATAGGGTTAATTCTCTTGGATAACGAATTAGTCAGCTTTACATTTTGGTTGAGACAAAAAACCTTTCAAGCCGAATTCAGTGAGCCAAGTTGGAAATAAAAGATGATTGAAATGGAAGATTTTATGTTGACGTCGTTACAGACATCGGATTAACTCAGACATCAAAATGGCGGAATGTTTCTTTGATCGAGTCAAATTATTTCTTTCTGCTTACTCAGAATTGTTTTCTTTTTCTGTACACACACACACACACACACACACACACACAACATATATATATAATATATATATATATATATATATATATATATATAATTGGAGAAAAATAGGGTATTAAATCTGACAGTAAGTACAAAAAACACGAAGTATTCCAAAAGATGAGTTTATTCTTGATGGTAAAGTCGACGTTTAAACGTTTCGCTTTATGCAACCTTCATCAGGACATGTGACCGACGAAGCATTCCGATGAAGCCAATATTGTCACGCGTTCGTTTATTTTCTTTTTTTTCTGTGAAGAGTCATATTATATATATATATATATATATATATATATATATTATAGAGAGAGAGAGAGAGAGAGAGAGAGAGAGAGAGGGGAGAGAGAGAGGATTGATGAAGAAAACTGAATGATAATTTTGTGAGGTTTTTCTCAATATTAATCATCAAAATTCTAATATAATGGAGACGTATAGGAAATGCCAATTAAAATCCTTCACTCCTTTCTAAATAGAAGCAACAGTATCATCATGGATCACTGTTACAATGGACCCCAACAAGTTCACTAGTCATCTAATATACAATTAAAATAAGTATATAATAAAGATAACTATGAAATGCTAATTAGAATCCTTCACTCCTTCCTAAATAGAAGCATTAATATCATCATGGACCACTGTTACAATGGAACCCAACAAGTTCACTAGTCATCTAGTATACAATTAAAATAAGGATATAATAGAGATAACTATGAAATACTAATTAGAATCATCCACTCCTTCCTAAATAGAAGCATCAATATTATCATGGATAACTGTTAAAACGGGAGCCAAATGAGTTTACGGATCGTCTAGTAAATTATTTGATTAGGTATCTCATCCGAAAACTGTTGCAACAACCTAATTAATGTTTATCAATTAATCTGAAATCCTTGTCCCAATTTTTTAAAGGATTTTTTTAGAATCAATGGATTAAGTGGCCTTTTTCGTATTGATCCTCTTCACGTTTTAGATGAACATTGATTAACGCTTAAATCTCCCCCAAAAAAAGATAAATGCAAATCTTGTGTAAATCTCTTGATCTTCTCGTTGAGACAAGATTAAATGCAAACACAGAAGAGAGTTTCAAAGATGAAATTGATTTGTCTCTTTTTGTATTGAAAAACTTTTCAGTTCAACTGAACTAATGTCGATAAGGTTAAGTGAAAAGTTTCTTTTAGTTTTTAAGGATCAAATCAAAATTTTCATTTAACATTCCTAAAATTTAAAGAGAAATCTTCACGATTTGAAAATAATGTTTGTTAATATTAACAAACGGACGCAGCTGTTTCTGTGATTTATTTTTGAAGATCAAATTTACAAATCTCAAATAAAACTTATATATCAAGATAAATCTAATCGTAAATTACAATAAACGGTAGGTGAATTATATATATATATATATATATATATATATATATTATATATATATATATATATATATTATATATATATATGTTGGATCAAACAAAAGAAACATCTGTTTAAAAATTTTATTTGTGATCTTTTCAAGTTTTCTGGCCAACTTTTTAATATTTGGGTGGAATTCGTGGATTAGTCCACCAAAGTTCAGGTCCCGGGTACTTTCGGCACTTCGAAATGCCATCATATGGAATGATGTGTTCCAGTTTTTCAAATTATATTATTGGATATGGAGGCTGGAAGGAGAATAATTGATGGGAAAGGTGCTATAGGCATTTTAAAATGTGTGTACTAACATTGGAAATTAATTTTGTTTAAGGATGGTTTGTATTGTTTTATGTATAAAGCTTCTGGTATTTGGAGTTTTTGTTTGTTTTTTCTTTGTGCAGAATATGTGTCTTTTGTTTAATTCAACATAAATAAATGAAAAAATGCTTCCCAAACACACACACACACACACACACAACACACACACACACACACACACACACATATATATATATATATATAGGGGGGGAGATTATGTGCTTAATTGAAGTCAGACCGACAAATCGAGAAAAGTCAATCTTTTGACTTTTTCTCGATTTGTTTACGCCTTACACTTAAACTGATATGCACGCCTAATTCATTTAATTATAACTAATTAATTTTCAAATTAGGTATGACTTCAAAAATAATCTCCCAAAAAATTGTCGGCTGTCGCCATCTCAAACAGATTGTTTGTCCTCTTCATATATATATATATATAATATATATAGATAGATAGATAGATAGATAGAGAGAGAGAGAGAGAGAGAGAGAGAGAGAGATAGAGAGAGAGAGAGAGAGAGAGAGAGATGAACAGAGATGTTTGTGTTCATTGAATAGATATGCGGATCATTTGTGGATTGTAAGAATGAAAACAAAATGAAACAAAAAATAACAGACATCGATCTTATTTCTCTCCTCTCAGTCTTCTCACTCTCTCCCCGTCTCTCTCTCTCTCTCTCTCTCTCACTTATTATATCCATCTATCTCTTCTCTCTTCAATCTCATATCTTCTCTCACTGTCACACACACTCTCTTTCTCTCTCTCTCTCTTTCCTCTATCTCTCCCCCTCTCTCTTATCTCTTCTTTATCAATCTTTTCACTTCCCCACACACATACACCACATCTCTCTATCTATCAATCTTTAATAAAGAATTTAGAAGTTTGTTTGGTTTTTAATTTAAAGTTAATTCAATATTTTTCCCTTAAACTTTAAGTGAAAAATATTAAACTTTAACCTTTTTTTTTTTTACTTGAAATTAATTCAAGTGTTTACTGTTTTTCTTGAATGTATTTAGAAATAAATGTTTAATCTACGTTTTAAGTTTACCATTAAAAAACGTAAATTCAACATTTGTTTTTCAATACATTCAAGAAAAACAGTAAACACTTGAATTAACTTCAAATAAAAAAAGGTTAAAGTTTATTCAACATTTTTAACTTAAAGTTTAAGGAAAAATGGTAAATTAAAAGAAAAAATAACAAAAAGTTTCAATCTGAAAAGATTCCTAAATAACATCTTTAGTGATGAATTTCGGAACAAAAATCTTCGTTATACAATAAATATTTTTTTTACAATAATCTTAAATCTATACATTAATATGCTTTTTCCTTAATCTTCCGACCGTTATCCTATTGCAACACCCTCTGGTTAAAAACGACACCGTTCAAATAGTCCAAGATGAAATACAAAAATGTAAAACCTGATTATCTGGTTTCACTTATCTGCCAAATTCTTATTTCTTATGAGTGTCACCTCAGCTAAATAATAGACAATTCCGTTTTTATTATAAAGAAAGTAAGGGAAGAAAAAGGATATGCTACACAGAAAAATACAAGAAAGAAAGAAAGAGAGTAAGAGAAAGATAGAGAGAAGGAATGGACGCGTGGAGGCGATAATGCTAATTTGTTACAATTGAACATAATGAGATGAAGAAAAGAAGAAAAAAAGTGGGAGTGAGTAAAATCAAAATGGAATTATCATACTGGGTGGGAAAGGTGATCTACTGGGAATTGTGCAAGAAATTAAATTTTCACCATGCAGCTAAATGGTACATTGACAAACCTGAAACTGTCCTGGAGAATGAGACGCACTAGATTCTCTGGGACTTTGAGATTGTTACGAATTTAATAGCCATCCTTTAGGCGTCAAGCAAGAGCGCTTGTCCAGCGGAGATCCTTTGTGTTAAACAGAGCGTAATTTCGATCTACGGACCTCTGGTTGTTCCTTGGTGCTCCTCAGTCTTACAAGTCCTTCGTCAATGATTGCAAGTGGACGTCTCCCAGTATAACTGATTAAATAGTTAACCAGCCACACATTCGGGCTGTTGATTGGCTGAGGTTCAAACCACGTGACCTCGCTTAGTCTATAAATTTAAGTGGTGTATTGAAGCTCACCTTATATACCAAAAGATTCCAACGGAGATACAGGCGGATCACCACATCTAGATCTAGTGTTACTTACCAAGAAGAAGAAAACTAGCCATATCGTGGATTATGCCGTTCGGTGGATCACCGAATGAAAGTAAAAGTGAACGAAAAGAAAAACAAACACTTGGACCTTGCTAGAGAACTGGGAAAATTGTGGAGCATGAAAGTAAAGGTCGTACCAATTATAATTGGTGCTTTGTTACTGTCAGTTACTCGCCTATGCGATTTTCAAACCAAGCGCTTAGTTTGAAAATCGCATTGGCGAGAAACTCTCAGTAACCAACCGCCGTTTTCCTCATGTGCACGCTACCCTAACTTATATATACATCTTCTATCAACGATATTAAGCAGTAATTACTTATAAATATAGCAATCTGTATTATATATATATATATATATATATATATATATATATATATATCTTAAGTGGACATCGAGTCAACACCTGGTTACTGATAGTTTCTCGCATATGTGGAGTTAACTCCATATCCATGGTACCTTAACTTAAATATAATTGCTTTATCAATGATATTGAGTACTGTCTACTTACAAATATAGCACCCATATTATCTCTCTCTCTCTCTCTCTCTCTCTCTCTCTCTCTATATATATATATATATATATATATATATATATATATATATATATATATATGTGTGTGTGTGTGTCTGTCTGTCTGTCTGACTAATACCGAAGTGTTTGTTACATATCTTTATTTCAACTTGATCGGCTCTATACTACTAAATGACGGGAACCCTACAGCGACGAGTATATTAATTGCATTAAGACGTCCTTCGACTTCCGCGCACATTCCTATAAATTGATCTCATCTGTCAATTGTTATCATCCAATCAGAAACAGCCGCTCAAAAGACTTGGAGAAAAAGAACGTTACAAGTGAACTAGCGACCCAATTTACAAAAGCTCTCCTGTCTAGCGAGATAACAATCGTGTGTTTTATTGCCGCGGGCAGGACTCTTCTTTCTTTCTTTCTTTCTTTCTTTCTTTCTTTCTTTCTTTCTCATTGTCTGTCTTTCTTTCTTTCTCTTTGTCTGTCTACCTTTCTTTCTTTCTTTCTTTCTCTTTGTCTGTCTACCTTTCTTTCTTTCTTTCTTTCTTTCTGTTTTTCTTTCGTCAACGTATTATCAACCATTTGAGGTGAAGTAGTGATACAACCAACAACAGAATTGTCGTAAATCAAAAAAACTTATCTCTCATGTATACTTGAACCTACTTCTGTCAATGATAGCAGAAAAGAATTCCCATGCACTTAGAAATATGCAGAAAAAGAGGCGGACAATCGATTATATGATCACTAAACTTGTGTAGTTGCGTTGATTGCAATTGTCAGTGATTCTGTGTTGGGTAATAACGATTCTGTGTTGGAAAGTTTCGTTACCATCTTATTATAATGAAGATTCGGTGTTTGCCTGTCTGTAATCGAAACTACGTCTCTACTTAGGTCACAATACTGTGTGTACGTTTATCAATGTGTATCTAATTTCTAGTCAAAATAATTATCTTATTATAATGGATATTCGTTGTCTGTCTGTAACCTAAACTGCGTTACTACGTCACAATACCCTTAGGAATAGCGTAAGTTTATCAATGAATATTTACATTTAGTCAAAATTATTAATACATAGAATAAATCTTATTTATCAACGATGTCTCGATGAAAATCTGAGGTAGTTTTTCCCCAAAATAACTCATGTTATATGTGCATTTAAAATTCTGCAATGTGCCTTATATATCACTTAGAAATATATATATATATATATATATATATATATATATATATATATATATATATATATAAATAAAAGGCTTTGGGGGGGGGTTGCCATAAGGGCAATACGGTTGGAACAATTATATAGGTGCTAGGGCTTGAGATGACCAGTTGATTGATCGGAAGGTCCTCTTCGATCGCCTTTCTAACATGGTGTGCTTAATTTGCATACTGGTTTGAACAAAACTGGGTTTAATAAAAATTACTTGGTGTTATTGATCTCTAATATTCTTGTTTTATTCTCCAACGTATTAAAATCAATCCTATGAATGATTTTATATAGTAGCCAATTAAAATATAATTTAGATAAGTGTAGTCATTTTATATGCGTTCTTATTTAATTTTGTTAGTTTTTCTAATATATTTAATTACATTAAAACTTAGATACTTACACCTGGCAGAGGGCGCTTATTCTTGCTAATTTATTCAAAGAGAAGAATATCTAAACGACTTTTCTCCGCAATTTTTCATACTTGTCTATTTTGCAAGAGAATCTAAAACAGATACATAATGCGCTAAGAGGAAATGAACCAACACGCCAGTCGGTCGGTTAAGATATGACTAATCTCGTTTTAATTCTGTCTAACTCTCTTTTGACTGTTTAACTGTCTATCTTATATAAAATGTTCTCGTTGTCCAGCCTTACCCTTACACAACCACCTCTAAAACAACGACACACTAGAACGAGCAGAGGTGGCAGATTTCATTCGTTCTAAAATAGGAGGGACAAGAGGACTTATACTAAGTCAAAACTTAAATGTCGAAGTACCCCCCCCCCTTTTTTTTCGGACAACAGTCCAAGTCAGAGTAATCTACACGCCATACGGTCGCTTAACACCTGAAGTAGCAGTGTGGTGGATGTGAGACGCGGCGGACGAACCCAACATGGGCCAACGGTGTATCTCACAAGATGCTGGTCGGATGAACCCAAAAGCGGGCCAACGGCCAGGATCAAACAGTTCAGTCAGGAAACTACTGCTCCTCATCTCTAAGTCTGGCGTCTATTGATGTTAACAAAACAACCACCAAAAGGTATCGATGACATCGAGCCAACCAAACCTATGATTGCACACAAAAATATGAAATCATACAGCATCGCCCGTCCCGCGGATTCTGGTGCGCGTCCACGGGTTCGAGCTCTGGCCCGTGTGTTGATGTGTGTCGGTATGGCTTAGAATACGCTATTTGTACACTGACTGTGCGCTGACCCTCTACAGGGGTAAGACCCTCTCATCCAAAAGGGGTGCATTGGGCTTGACACTAAACTGCATATGATATCAAGGCTCCACTTCTGGAGATCAGAGGAGTGTGGAGTATCCTTTCATTTTCATTACTCATATCCAGGACCCTAAAACCCTCAGCCACCACCTTAGCACATATATGATAAAAAGTGAAAGCACGTGGTGTAATAGTTAAAGTCATGGGAAATGGACTTGTCGCCCCGAGTTCAAATCCAGGATGTGCTAATTGCATTTCCTTATCGCTAATATCCTTGGAAAAGGTATGAATCCTATTCACCCTCCAGCTACGGATCATTACTAGGGCAGACTGGTCTCTTTAGCCTAGATTAGACAACCGGTATAGGAGAAGGAAAACTCTGAATTCAAACCTATTGAACTCCGCTTAAGAAATTGACCTTGTGTCACATCCTGCTCGCGTGGAGGGTTTGGTATATATATATATATATATATATGATAAAAGGTTTTAGGGGTTTGCCATAAGGGCAATACGGTTGGAACAATTGTATAGGTGCTAGGGCTTAACATGACCAGCTGATTGATCGGAAGGTCCTCTTCGATCGCCTTTCTAACCTAAGTAAAAACCAAAGTTGTGCTGCATGTCATAGGCTGCTCAGCCAGAAAGATTCCATCCTTAAGCATCACGGGTCATCACCCACGGCCAACAACTTGCCTCATTAGGGTAGGTTGGGATGGGGGCTTGACCCCTTTATAGAGGTGTATTCGGCGTATTCTACAGCCTCAGCTGACAGAGCGGGATTCACGTCAAGAGAAAATGGAGGACAAATAAATAAAATAAAAATTAAACATTTATTGCAAAAACACGGACATAAAATGAAGGTTCAGTTTATTTTATGGTAGGAATTTACGAGGAACAAGTTAAGGATTACCGTTATTATATACCCAGAGGTATTTTTAATCAGAGTGCGTTGCAAGATGATTACGGTCGTACAATTAAGGAATACGAGTCTTATATTCTTGTTATTATTACTTCTTGGTGAATTATTCCCGCATTTATTCTATCGGAGGAAACGATTTCCAACCAAGTATCGTACCTCTACATCACTAACAATGGTTTGTTAGCTTCGATTACTGATCATTGTACGGCGCAAGGTGCTCTCGGCATTGCTGTAGTCCTTACATTGGTAATGTACTTTTAGTCAAAAGAACAATTCATTGTCACGCTGTTGTGTAACTAGTCCACAAGAATCCGTGACTCACCTTAGATTAACAGATTGTTTTGTTTACTATTCCATTCATACGAATATATTTGCATAAAAATAGTCTTATAAATAAATGCTGTAAATATCTGGTCACTTGCGACGACGCATGCGCAGTCGGAGTGATCAAAACAAAAGCAGTTGAGAGAGAGAGAGAGAGAGAGAGAGAGAGAGAGAGAGAGAGAGAGAGAGAGAGAGAGAGAGAGAGAGAAAATTAATCAAGACAAAAGCAGTTGAGTTAATTTAATCGTTGAATCAAACCCACATTGTATGTATTTATAGTCCCCTTGTTTAAGCATCAAAGGATTGAATCTCTAAATGTATACCCTTGCCACGGTACTCGCACACACATTTAAACCCTTGCCACGGTACACGCACAAATATCTATACCCTTGCCACGGTATACGCACACACATTTATACTCTTGCCAAGGCCACCCTATCGTCTGGGACAGAAGAATTCGCCGACTGCACTTCTGCGGAGGTGTAAAATCCCTCCCCCACAATGGGGCCACTTGTTGTCTGTGGTTGGCGACCCGTGAGATTCCAGGTCGGATATTTGGTGTCTGAGCAGCTCATGACGTGCAACCTTTTACATTGGCCCTAACTTAGGCAAGACGGTCGGTCGGAGAGGCCCCCTCCGATAAATCGGCTGGCCATGTTAAACCCTATCCAACCCTTTTTATCATATATGTGCTAAGCGGTGGTTGAGGGTCTTAGTGTCCTGGGTATGACGTTAAACTATCTGATGGTGAAGTTCCAATTCTGGTTCTCTGGGAATTGTTGAATATCTCTTCGTCGCCATTACTCCCAGGTCCACTCTGCTTCGGAGTAGTGGTACCTGTTAGATTAAATGAAAGATTAAATGAGATTAAAACTTGTTTTTAAAAAATTGACCAAAAAAATGAAGTACCCATCGAGAATGGTCAATTGGTCAATCCAGCTCCTGCTACTTGGTACAGTCTATAAATATAAGTGGTGACTTTTTCGTACAGTTTATACCATAGATATTCCAACGGAACTTACACAAAAAATAAATATAACCGTTCAATGTACGAAATTTTATAACCTAAAGGCACAGGATAACCCCAGACGGTTTGACATGCCATTAAAACCAATCAATCAATCAATCTGGTTAATTGGGAGGGACAAATTAGCGAAATCTCCGGATCGAATTATCAAGGAGATTATATTGTCGGCGGAATATCCACGAGAGAACTGAATAAAATATTCGGAAGGACTAACGAAATTAAATAAGAACGCATATAAAAAGATTATACTTATTTTAATTATATTTTAATTGGTTTCTACATAAAACCATTCATAGGATTGATTTTAATACGTTGGAGAATAAAACAATGATATTAGAGATCAATAACACCAAGTAATTATTTATCAAACCCGATTTTGTTAAAACCAGTATGCAAAATAAATACACCATATAGTTTATAAGCTTTATTTCTTAATGATATACAAGACACATTGCAGGATTTTGAACGCACTAACAACATGGGCTGTTTTGAGGCAAATCTAACAATGCTAAAAATTGCATATAATTTTCTTAGGGACATCGGTAATAAATAAGATTTATTCAATGTATTAATGATAATGACTATAAATTAAATACTTATTGATAAACTACGCAATTCCTGAGGGTATCGTGACGTAATCAGTGGCATAGTTTCGGTTAATGACAGATAGACACCGAATATTTATTATGATAAGATAAGAACACTAGTTCGAGTAAATCAGTGAATATAATGACAGTGATGCAGTGGAGGCACGTGATGTAATCGTTATCATCAGCGACCCGAGTTCAACTCCTGAACCAGGAAGAGAGAGAGAGAGAGAGAGAGAGAGAGAGAGAGAGAGAGAGAGAGAGAGGGAGAGGGGGGGTAGAAAAGGAGCCGGTCAAGTAAGGGCGAGTGGGTTGTTATTAAAATTAACATTAGAATTTTAGATTTGACCTTTCATGTTTCAACATGCACTTAAGCCATATAGATATAAACATGCGATAAAAAATGAGAAAGGCGTGAATATATATTCTCCCTCCAGCTATGGGTAAATAGTAAGGCAGACTGGGTTCTTTAATCTTGGTTAGGCAACTAGTCGAGGAGAAGGAAAACCTTTTAAACTCTGCTTAATAAATTAACCAGTTCGTTCAAAAAGAATCGAAATTGGCTTCATAGTTGGTGATAATTTATTCTTATTTTTTTTGTCATTCAAAAAGAAGTTATCATCATCATCATCAGCATTAGTTTTAATCAATAGGGGCTGGTTTAGCTCAGTCGGTAGAGCATCCACCTTGAAACCTCAAGGTTCTGGGTTCGATAACGACCCTTGCCAACTTAGGGGAAGAGTAGCACGGCTTGGATCCGTGCGGTAATGTGGTGAGCTGATGGTAGGTGTGGTGCACCACCACAGATGCAAAAAAAACCCTCCCTGGTTTAGCGCTAGTGAAAAGGGGATAAACTCCCTTGTTGATCGACTATTATCGGACACTAGGTCACATCGCCGACTTTACTTAGTGCTTGTTGCCTTTTACACTATAATCTGGATCAATACACTCTTCGACCGTTAGAGTAGACAGCACGAAAACAACATCAACATCTTTTGAGGGACGTTGTCTTTTCTTTGTTTAATGGCATATCAACCTTCGGGGATTATTCAATGCTAAAGCCATCGTTGTAGAAGAACAGCAGTGGGGATTGAGGGGGTTCACACATTTTTCCAAATGTTCATGTGTGTTCATGTGTGTGTGTGTGTGTGTGTGTGTGTGTGTGTGTGTGTGTTATGTACTGGCATCAATTTCCATGATGTTATATAGCGGCTTCTTCAAATTCACGCTCCTAATTCGTGTACGTTAGTCATCGAGGATATATATTGTCACGTAGTCGGACCTAAGAAACCACAACACATGGGTATAGTAGGAGTTGACTTTATTTCTCTCCCTCGGCTGGTGGGTGGCGAGCGTGACAATAGGAATGCCCAAGGGTTGACGATGGCTACTACTACTGTTGGGATGACTGGCGCTGGGGACGTGGAAGGGGTGGACGAACCTTACTGCCCGCTGGCAGCGATGGACCGTGTCGACGGTCGCTCCTTGTGCTCTGTTCGCCGTCCGCTGTCTGACTCTCTAATTGACCTGGATCCCTGACTTCCTTTTATATATATATATCAAACGCCTACGCGTTTTCCTTTGTTATCTTTCTCAGCGGATAATTCTATTTCCGAACTTATTGTTACCCATCCTTCTTTGTTCGCTTTACCTGGAAAAAGTCCTTTGTTACTCTTTTCGTCTTCTCCCTGCCTCGATCAACCGGAAGACCCTATTTCGTTTTCACCTTCTTTTAAATATCTTCAATATACATGTGTGTGTTTGGTTTGATTTCTTTGTTGAAACGTATATCAACCGTTGAGTTTTTAATGCCAAATCTATCCTTGTAGAAGAACAGTAGTGGTACTATCTAACCCATAGCTGGGGGAATGACGGGTTCATGCCTTTCCCAAGGTCATTAGTTTGAAAGTGAACGCACTAGCACGACTGGATTTCGAACTCACTTATTACGACGTCGCAGCTCAGCATATTTAACCACTGACGCAACGGGGACTCCCTCGTCTTTACTTTCTCGCTCGCTTAATTATCGAAACTTCTAAGGTCGAAGTGGTTGAAGCCACGTCCATGAAGGACCAGATCCTGAGATATGGGATTCGAGTTTGATTCTCGTAGAAATTTACCTTCTTTTTATGTCCAGTATCGCGCTATTTGCTCTAGTGGTCGAAGAATGTATCGACCCAGAGTGTTGTGGTTTTGTTTTGTTTTACGGCATATCAACCTCAGTGGGTCATTTAATGCCGAAAAAGTTGTGAAATAAATTCATTCTTCACGCATAATACATTTTGTTTATCATCTCATGTTTTTTCTATTTAACCCAAAGATGGAACCCTAACAGGTACTACCACTCCGAGTCAGAGTGGACCAGGGAGCAATGGTGATGAAGGGGTGCTCCACATTCTCCAAACCTCCAGAACTGGAACCTCACCATCAGATAGAGTTTAACGTCATTCCCAGTACATATAGGCCCTCAGTTACCGCTTTCTAGCACCCATATGATAAAAAGGGGTTGGGGCTTGCCATACGGGCAATAGGGTTGGGAAAATCATATAGGTGCTAGGGCTTAAGGTGACCAGCCGATTGATCGGAGGGGGCCTCTCCGACTGCCCGTCTAGTCAAAGATAGGGCCAAAGTGGAGTATTGCAAGTCATGAACTACTCATCCACCTGGGCTTTATCCTTAAGCATCACGGGTCGCCACCCACGGCCAACAGGTGGTCCCATTGGGGGAGTCTTACCCCTCTGCAGAGGTTCAGTCGGTGCATTCTAACGCCCCAGTCGACACGGCGGCCAGAGTGTTGTGATAATGAGCAATAGCAAAATGGAGTGAAACAAGTACCGTATTTGACGGCATATAAGACGCACGGCATATAAGACGCACCCCCATTTCAGCAGGTCAGATTCAGAAAAAAAAGTTTTTGTGTATTT
Organism: Doryteuthis pealeii; assembly: GCA_023376005.1. NCBI lineage: Eukaryota > Metazoa > Mollusca > Cephalopoda > Myopsida > Loliginidae > Doryteuthis > Doryteuthis pealeii. Next base: position 13,683,929 of record CM042142.1, read on the forward strand.
AAGTATATATTGTTGAAAACAGTCTAGCTGTGCATTACACAAGCAGAAACATAGCTGTATAAAAGCAATTTGGCAGTACAGGCAAGCAATAAGCATACACAAGATATCTCAATAGCAGGAATAGTAATAATAATAATAAAATTAATAATAATAAAACTTCAAACTTTACCTACGATGTATAAGACGCAGGGCAATTTTTTTAGCCAAAATTTTGGAAATACGGTAATTAAAGAGAAAAAAATAACCGTTGGTTCAAAAGGATTGGTTGATTGATTTTAGTGAGATGCCAGCTCGTCTAGGGTTATTTTATGCCCAGAGGTTAGGGAATCGCGTTCACTGTACTTTCATCCGTACTTTACATTTTTTGCAGTTGTTTCTTAAGAGTTTTAGTAAATATATAAAGATGACAGTGATGCGTTTATATTAAATTTCTATTTGGAACTGACGACTGTTATCTTTAATCTAAAGAAACTTACGTAAGAAACATGAATATATTTACGGCCATCAGAGTAATGTGGCATTTTTGTGTGCGGTAAAATCCCACGTGGTTGATTATTCCGTTTATCTTGATGCGAAGGAGGACGCCATTCGCTTAGTGGTTGATCAGATAAGAAAAGTTTTACTGACATCGCACTATGTCAGTCAAACACAAGGATCATTATAGTGAGGAACCACGCACAAACCGAAGCTTATGCGTAGCTAGTGTTTAAAAATTGCATGAATTCCTTCGGCATTTCTCTTTTTGGAGGCACTGAGCAATAAACCCAGTCTTTCCCCTGTTGGGTTAGTAAACGAAGTCTGAGGAACGTAAGTCCAAAACGAGTTATCTTCCCTTGCTGTCTTTCGTTTGTTGCCGAAAGGTGGCGTTAGTATCTGACCACAGGAGGGAAATACGATTCTCTCTCTCTTTTTCACTCAGGCCGGCAACGTGAGAAGATAGTCTAGACAGCCGCTACCCTAACCTTAGTTTAGGGGGTTATACCCCCTACCTACCCGCTACTAGTAAGTCGTACGCATATTTCCTTTTATAGAACATTCCTGTATCTGTTTTATATACCTTCTGTTCGTACATGAACTCTTTTTGTATGTCTTTCTCTGAATGTATCTCCGTCACATACGGAATAAATATATTGTTATCTTTTGACCTTTGTCGGAATGTTTCTATGTATACACATGTACCCACGTTGGGAGGTTACTTTAAGCCTTCCAACGTTAATATAACATCACATGTTGTACCTCTTTAAATCAAGGAGTAGGTGTTAGCTGGGGGATGGCTCCTGGGATCACTATGATATCTGACCAGACCAATGGCCGAAACCTCAGGACACAGGACCAGAAGCCCGGGTAAGTTTATTCAATGACACTCCAGTATGTCAGTTGAACATAAGGATCTTTATAGCGTTAAACTACGCACAAACCGAAGCTCATGCGAGGCTATTTTATATAGTTTAAAAATTGCGTGTATCTCTTCGGCCTTCCTCTTTTGAACCGCCTCAATTATAGTACATCATTTTCGATAAATGACTCCTATGTTTTTCGCTTGAACTTTCTGTTCTTGTTATTTATTAATAATAGAAATTCGCTCTCTATTTGTCTGTAACAAAAACCACGCCACTGCTTACGTCACATTACCCGAAATCGTCATAACATAGAATAAATACACTCAAAATTTGAGCATGCAACATTTGACAGTCCTCGTTGTTTTTTAAAACAAGTTTTAATAGATACATCCCCGGTATCATATATTTATATATAATTTGTTTTATTTTAATAGATATTCAAAGTTAATAGAACTTAGTTTCGATTTCAAATTGTTTTATTTTTTTACTCCTTTAATAAATTTGATGATTTCATGATTTATGGTTCAAACTCACCGACATTTAATTTTTAACATCCACTTCCTCAAGCAATATCTTTCAAAAATTATTTTTACATCGCCTGGAGGGTGTTTTTTTATTTTGCTAGTAAATTTAATGTAGAATTCAATTAACGACTCGTCAACATTAAATGTGCACTAAAAAAAACTCTATTTGAATAGATTGAGTTCTGAGAGTAATAGATAATAAACTTTGAAATATCCCATGATATAGCGGAAAGAATTCTAAGAAAACTTGGAATAGCCGAGGGGGAAATTTGGTAGGCAAAGAATTAAGAAAGTAATCTTGTGTCACATCCTGTTCATGCGGAGGGATTGATATATATATATAATATATATATATATATATATTATATATATAAAACCCAGTCTTGCTCTTTTAAATCAAGGGGCAGATATTACCTGGGGTGATGACCCCTGGGATCACGCTGATATTAATATCTTACCGGTCTAATAGCCTGAGGGTCAGGTAAGTTTATTTACTGATATGTCAATTGAATACAAGGATCGATTAACGTGAGAACCACGCACGGTCCGAAGCTCATGCTGTGGACAGTGCTAAAAATTGCGTGTATTCTTTCGGTATTCCTTTTTGAGACAGCTCTATCCCTTTAAATCGAAGGGGCAGGTGTTACCTGGAGGGAGAGTCCTCAGGGATCACGCTGATATTAATTTCTTAACAGCTCATTGGCCGAAGCCACTGGATACAGGGCCAGAAGGTTAGGGAAGTATTTCTTTTTAAATATTTTTGATCGGATAAATGATGAACGAATATATATTTACCAACCCCTCTGCATTAGCAGGATGCGATACAAGGTCAATTGTTAAGCGAAGTTTAACAGGTTTGAATTCAGAGTTTTCCTTCTCCTAGACTGGTTACCTAGCCATAGTTAAAGAGACCAGTCTGCCCTACTATTTACCCATAACTGGAGGGAGAATTGGATTCATACCTTTCCCAAGGGAATTAGCGCTATGTGAAATGCAAACAGATTCGTCCAGGAATTGAACTCGGGTCGACGAGTCCATTTCCTACGACTCTAACCATTAGACCACGCGCCTCCAAGATGATGAACGAATATAGGAGACAAATAGTTCCACCCCTACACCTCCACCTTATCAATTCTCTCTTCCTTTTCTCTCTTTCCATCTCTCTATTTATTCTTTTTGTATATCTTTCGTTCTCTCTTTCTCTTGACCTTTCTCTTCCTCCTTCTTTCCCTGCCTCGTTCTCACCCCCTCTCTGTATCATTCTCTATTCTCTCTCTTTTTCGCCCCTCTCTTAACTTATTTCTCTTCCTCTTTCTTCCACTCTCTCTTACTCCCTCTCTCTCTCTCCCATTATCTCATTCACATTTTCCCTCCTCTTATTCTTTACTCTCTCTCTCTCTATCACTCTCTCTTTCTCTTCTTTCCCTTTCTCATTACTCTCTTACACTATTTCTATCCCTCTCTTTTAGCATCTACCGAATCTACTACAGATACAATGTGGTGGTGTGTGACTTAAATAGAATAAGACGTACGAATAGCGTGTCTGAGAGACAGTGATATAAATTGATGAATAAATACGATAGCCTAGTCGTGTGACGTAAGTACACGTCATGGTTATATGGTTTAGAGCAAAGTCACCACAAGTGGGCATCAAAAGCGTTTTTATTTCCTATAAGATATTTCGTCTTTACCTTTCTGTTTGTTCTGAAGATGTCAAACGAAATTAAAAAAAAGAAACACCATTCCCTGTTTAACCTCTTAATCCCTTTTATTCTTTATGAATCAAGCCCCGCATAAAGCAAGACTCCTCAACTGCAATCAAAGCGAACTGTGCCATATTTTCAACACCCTACTGCTACTCAAGGTCATTGGCCAAAAAAGATCAGACATTTTGTAGTGCGACTGGCTGTATGTTATCTGCTTTTAAACTTCTCTATCCACTCATGCACATTTCTAATTGACAGTGCGCTGTCCCCGTATTGTGCTAAAAGCCTCTGCTGAATTTCAGCCCATGACACTCCTTCCGACCAGAGTAATCGGGTCACTGATCTTTGTTCTTCCTTGGTGCATACTGCTAGTGGAGTAATCATGTTTACACTGTAAAGCAAAAACAGACTCAAAATTTGATCACCGACAACTACAATGACTCGTGCACAGAAAGTAGTGTGACAATAATAAAGATATATTGTAAGTGGGGGATAATTTTTGACTCTCACTCGTGTATAATATATATATATATATATATATATATATATATATTACGGATTTTTGCCAATCCACGAAGTAAATAAATTTACTTCTGGGTTAATAAAATCGAGTTAAAGAGTGCTCAATCAAAAGAGCTAAATATACGCTTTTTTAAAAAGCGAGTGTTATAAAAATTCCAACTTCAGTTTCATGCTGGAGCAATTCATCAGGGAATAATAATAAGATTATTCCCTGATGAAATTGCTCCGGCATGAAACTGAAGTTGGAATTTTTATAACACTCGCTTTAAAAAAAAACGTATATATAATATATATATATATATATATATATATATATATATATATATATATATTTCACAAAGCACTAATACCTTTACATTACTTACATTTAATATTTTTCCTCAAGGGAGATAACTAGTAAATTATAATTCTAAAATATTTAACACACTTATGTAAGTTTATTTACCGTATTTGACGGCATATACGACCCCCCCACCCATTTCAGCAGGTCAGATTCAGGAAAAAAAGTTTTTAGTGTATTAAAGCATATATTGTTGAAAACAGTCTAGCTGTGCATTACACAAGCTGAATCATAGCTGTATAAAAGCAATTTGGCAGTTTAGGGTAGGTAAAAGTACTGAGCATAAGCTGGGATAGTGAGCATCATAGAGAAGATTAACCTAGGCCTATGGGAGGTCTCAAACTTCACCTATGATGTATAAGACGCAGGGCAATTTTTTGAGCCAAAATTTTGGGAAAAAAGTGCATCCTATATGCCGTCAAACACAGTAAGTATAATTTATTTTATTATTAATTTATTATCATTTTATTAAATCATTATTAATTATTAATTTATCTAATTACACTGGTTTACAAAAAAATATTTTTTGTCTGAGGCAAGAATGTGAATAGGTGTTTTTTTTACTAATTTGGGTGTGCTGAATTCAAATTTATAAACAGTTTTGCTCTATCACCTCTAGTTTTCTGTCTTTTAAATAGTCTCATTTTAGTATATACAGAGTATTTACGTGCTTATTTCAACAGTTGCAGCAGCTTATTACAGATAAAACAGGATAGATAAAGAACATTGACGGAATAAATATACTTGGATGACACAATATACACAATTCATAGTACCGCAGACAGAAGTGTGTTTTCTTAGATGATCTGCTGTATTTTGCCTTCGAGATGTCACGCAAGAGCATCCAGCAGAAGTCTCCGATCATGCCGGGGTTCCACTTGCTTTGGTAGTTGCTCTCTATCTTCGTAATATCTTGGTGGAATCTTTCTCCGTGCTCATCACTCACTACTCCAAGGTTTGGAGGGAAGAAGTTGAGGTGGGAATGGAAAAAATGAATTTTAAGTGACATTCGTCATCCCATATCCTCATAAGTCTTTAGCAACTTCTCAATGCAGGCTTGGTAATTTGGTACGCGTGTGTTACCAAGGAAGCCACTACATACTGACTTAAATGCTTCCCATGCTCTCAGTTTCCTGCATAATAACTAAAAAAGAAGACATAAGTCACACAATATTAGAAATTAACCCTTAATGCATATACGCCTTTATGTACAGTATGTGTACAAAATGTACAGTATGCATATCTAAAAAAAGACTAGAGGTGATGAGTAAAAACGGATTTCAAATCTGAATTCAGCACCCCCAAATTAGGTTAAAACAGCTATTTTTGTGCTTGCCTCAATTTCTTTGTAAACCAGTATAATTTTTCAGCATTTCTTTATCCATATATTCATATGACCTTCGTATTAATCCTAATATCTTGTTTGCTTTATTTACTTATTATGTTCTCAGTGTCTGATGTAGTTCATGCAGGAAAAAGAAAGAAGAAATAAAAGTTGTTTTTGTAAATTAAATGTGATAATAAAAGGCGAAAAACGGACTCAGATGTATGAACATTGCAAATCATGGGAAGAGATAGATAAATCAAACATTATACAAACGACTCTATCTCTCTTTCTCTATCAGTCTCCTTGTCCATCTTTCTGTCTCTCGCCCCCCCTCTCTCTCTCTCTCATACCATCATAGAAGTATTTGATCAATATAAAAGCCGTGATATCACGTGTCTTTGAAATGTTATCTTCCATGAACAACATGAAGAAACAGGATCGAAAAAGGAATTAAAAAGTTCACTTTAGGGTAAAAAACAAGAAATAAAAATAAGAAACTGAAATAAAAAACTAAAAATAAAAAACACACAAGAAAACTGGATAGAAATAAAAAAAATGAATAAAACAAATAATGAATAAAAAAATGTCCAAAAATAATAAATAAGATAAAAAAACAAAAAAAACCTAAAATAAAACTAAAAACAAAATTCAAACACTTAATATCTAAAAATTCATCCCTTTCGTGTCTGTGTGTCCTCGTGTTTTATTTTATTTCACAGTGCATGTGCGCTGTATAACATTCGCGAAAAAAAAAAAAAAAAAAAAATGAAAGAAATGAAACCTCTAAGAANAAAAATCAATTTAACTGCTATTATTATATATTATTATATAATGCCTCCAATATATATACGTATAATATATATACTATATATCTTCAAAGAGGACATGTTGCGACATTTTCAATTCTTAAGTTCAAATTACATATACATCCTGGTTGCCGTTTACTTGAATAGTTTCTCGCCATGTATAATGGGTGGAGTTATAATGTACCATTCTCCATAAAAATAAATCGACAAAGGTACCTTAACTTAAATTATTTTCCCTAAATTCTTTAATACTAAGTATTTATTGGATATTGAGTACTGTCTACTTACAACATGGTAGCACCCATTTGGTTTAATTCTTCTTTTCTTACTCCATCCTTCTAGCTCCTCTCATGCTACCCTTCTTATTGTACGGTAATATATATATACAATATACAGTTTAATGATAATTTATATTATATACTACATTTATGATATGATTTACTCCGAATATTTGAGCTTATTGAAAAAATGTTATCCAATTAATTGGGTAAATAAATATTAAATTTAAATTATTTATATAATGTTTGGAGTTAACTCCCTCTCACCTCTCCTTTTTTGGTGTCTGGTGTCTGTTTCGTTTTTCTGGCTCCAGATATACCGTCTATGGTTTTTTACCATATCATTTATTTTCACTTCTATAATCGCGGGCTCATATAATTGATATACTTCCAAAGAGATATGACTGGAGGAATAGCCCATACACGACGAGTATAATTTGCTTAAGACGCCTTCAACGTCGCGCGCTAAAACGCAATTCTGAGTTATACAAATTTGATCCACTCTCAGTCTGGTTCAATTGATTTTGATTCTCCATACATCTCTACCTTTATCTTTATCTCCCCAAACTCAACCCACCGTTCTTCTATTATATTCCGTTCTTTTGTGCAAAAAGATCCTTGGTGAGTGTAGATAGCATGTCCTTTTTGCTCTCCATCTTTGTTAAAATAATTAAACATGGCGTTTTTCCACAATATTGCAGCTTGATGAAACTAGTGTGCGGGAATAACACTCCCCAAATATATATATTGAACATTAAAAGAACTGCTCCTTCAGAGGTCCTACAGCGGGAAGATAAGCAAACACCAGAGTAATTATCCAGAGATTTCAATGTTCTGTGTGCATTTCATTTCTTACTGCCCGTTCGACGGTAGCGGCAGGGAATCTCGCTTTCCCTGTTTCTTTTTTCTCGTAATCTTCATTTCCGTGTGTCATTTCGTTTTCTTTCCTTCCTCTTCTCTGCCTTTTCTTTCTTCCTTCGTCTGTCTTTCTTTCCTTTCTTTCTTTCTCGTTCTTTCCTTTGTCTGTCTACCCTTTCTCTTCTTTTCTTTCTTTCTTTCTCTTTGGATTTCTAGTCTTGACGCTTTTGTCCTCTTCAATTTCCTCTTACTAGGTCAAATGTCTTATCTTCTTCACTGCTTCCCTGTATCTTTTCCTTATTTCCCCATGTTCAAGATTGGCAGGGCTGGGATAGATTTACTTCAATAGCGAGCTCTATCTTTCGAAGGTGAAGGGAAGAGCATCCCATTAGAGAAAAGTTGAAGTGTTGAAGCTAAATACAAGATCCACTACAAACTTATTACAAAAACAGAATTGTCGTAAATCAAAAAAAACTGCTAAATATAGCAACATCTTACCTGACTCTACAAGTAATACCACCCCAAAAATAATGAAACTCCGTTAACCCAAGATGTTTATATCCTATTCAAACCTTCTACCACAATGCATAGCAGCGAGATCGCTCATAGGAATTCCCATTGCTACATTAAGACACAGTATGACAAGGCATGTGAAAATCAAGATATTGGGTCGGCGACAAAGAATATGCGACATCAATAGCACAACGTATACACCTAATAGAAGACTTTGTTGTTTTAGCCTTTTGCTCAAAAGGTTGAATTGGCAATGGTTGTGTTTTCCTCTCGTAAAGTGAATTACTGTTGTTGAAAAGTGTGTGTGGTGAAATAGTTAATAGCGATTTTTGCTGTCTCAGAGAAAAAAGTATGATTAGTGCCCAAGAGTCCGATTACCATTTTCTTAGGTGATAAATGATTAGATTCGTAGGGTGGGTATTAAGAAAACCTGATGACCAATGTTAATTTTCCAAGATAAAAGCTACGGGTGTACCAAGAACTGCCTGTAACTTGTCTCCTAGGTCCAACAATACACTGCTTAAACGTAGTGAACACGTATGTTATACTCAATGTGTATCTAATTTCTAAGTCAAAAATAATATTAGGTATCATTCCAGTAACCTAACCCACTTTTTCAAACTCTGATATGGTCGTGTCTGTCTGTAACTCGGTTAACTCCCACCTAGTTCTATGAGTTGATAAAGACTACCGTCACCAATTACCCCTTAGGAGAACCGATAAGTGGCGTATAATGTATTTATTCAATGATATCTCCACTGTTAGGAATTTACATTTAGTTCAAAAAATCGTAGTTAATACAAGAATCCAAATCTTAGTTATCAGAGCTGATGCAACATAACATACGAGTATTAAAGTTATCTTTCTGTAGTAATTATCTAAGCCGTTGTATTCAGAACTATTGTCCTGGATAGTTTTTTCTCCACTGGATATCATGAATTAAACAACGTTCGGCCAAACTTACTATGCCGCTCGCCTTTCTTCAGGATTTTCATCGTGTGGCATTTCTAGAAATCTGGAAAACCTTTTTCTTGGAGCTCGCAATGTCGGGAAGTCTTTGTGCCGTTTCAATAATACGTGAGTATACCAAATTCTATCTGCTAAACGGGAACACCAAATCACGGAACTTTTCGAAGTCCCAAGTCCGTACAAGAAATACCTGAAGGGAACGCCAGAGGTTATATATCGGACTCGAAACGTATATATTTGATTCAGATATCTATAATGATCAATAGTAATTGTGAAGACTAATACGTTACCGTAATATATGATCATAATATATAAATATCTAATCATCTTAGCATCATACACTATATCTCAAAAACATGGCTTCTTGAGGGGAGTGGTATCTTTCTTGTCCGATCCGGCATAAGAGGCAATACACATTAACAATGGTAACAATTGGTATATGAGACAAGAGGATTTAATAAATTTATACGGAGGTGTGCCAAAATATATGTGCATCTTCCCAAGAAAAAGAAAATAGTTTAATATATCAATATATTTGATGACCACTAAGAGAATTTTTGAATTCTAGGGCAATCGGCTTTAATTAAATATTGGATTGGACCTCGAGGTTTCCTTATATCTTCGAATGACATCGCAGACTTGTTTTCGTAAACTATGATCAATTGGTGAGTGTTGATGCATTGAACTATATATTTTATGGGCACCTTACTTGAGTATTTGTAACAAAAAGCCAAAAAAAGCTCTGAGAGTATTTTAATTATATAACCATAAAATAAAAATTTAAATCTATATAGGTTTAGGCTATGGAGTTATTGAATCTATACTACTTATAAATATTAATATATATTATCTATATTTAGTTTATAATTCTACCATAATATATAATCGGTAATTATATAATATAAAGAACTATTGTCAAATTAATTTACTAACTTAATATCGAAGGAAATAAGTAATTAAGCCCAAAAAAAGAATAATAAAGTTGAAAGCCACCCAATTAATAAGAAATAATATTTAGAATAAGTAGTATCTTGTATATGCCGTTCTTATTATAATATTTGTTTTATGTTTCTTTTCCAATTATATGTATTTACATTAAACTGTAAGATACGACAACCTGGCAGAGGGGACCGGCTTATTCTTGCTAGTTCATTCAAACCAGAAGAATATCTAAACGGACTTTTCTCTGCAATTTTTATGACGTTGTCTTATTGCAAGAGGTAATCTAAATAAACATCCACTAATTACTCATATATGGTCCTAATCCATAATAAAATTGCACGTCAGAACCACAAAATTGTTAAATCTCGATAGCCACGCCCCAATAGGTGACGTTTTCACGGTCAGTGGATTAAAGATGTTATTGTCGGTGATCTTATCAAACGTTCCTAGACCGTATATTGTTATTCATTGTGAGTGGTTCCTACAAAATCTGCCTTGTCACTGCTTTTATTAACATTAGAATATTAATAAAATTAAACACTAGTATATATCTTCTTGATCTAAAAGAAGAGACATTTATAAAATAACTAAAATAAATAAACAACTAACAACACTGAGGGAATTTCAGCCAATATTTTGATTTGAATGTGATGCATGACGACGGACGAGAGATGCGTCGCAAGCAATGGAGAGAATGGAACCATCTTAACACACAACACCAAACCTCTAAAAAAAAACAAAAGAGACCACACTAGGGGAGAAATAGGAAAAAAAGAGACAGAGGGGTAGATCTCAAATTCGTTCCCATTAAAATGGGAAGGAACAAGAGTACTAAGAAAGTGACTATATACTAAGTCAAAACTTTAAAATGTCGAAGACGCGCCCACCCCCCTTTTTTTTTGCGAGGAAAGAAACAGTGAGCCAAAGTCAGAGAGTAAATGAGTTACCCAGCAATGACGGGTGACGACGAGATATATTAGAGAAAAAAACAACGAACTAAAGAAAAGAAGCGCAGAAAGAAGATGAGAGTAGCGAGAGGATAGTGGTGAGATAGGATGAAGACAAACGCGGAGGAAAGAAACGAAAACCCAGGCATAGGAGCCAAACGACGAGATAAAGATAATACTCAGCCAAAGGATTAAAAGAGAAAGAAATAGATATAAACAGGGATCGGATGGGAGAACCCGAAAAAAGAAAGGCGGAAGAAAGCCAAACGGCAACACCAGAAGAAGAGGCATCAGAACAGTTCGAAGTCGAGGAGAGAAAGAAAAAGCGCACACTGCTTCGAAGACCAAATGCTAGCTAAGGCGGAAAGGAGAACGATCCTATTGATCCGAGGAAATGAATAACAAAGAAGAGACAGCAAACACGAACCAAAAGACGAGAAGAAAAGGAGGAAAGAAGTAAAATCAGGAAAGAATAGGAAGACAAGATACGAGCCCAACCCAAACACGTGAAATGGAATTGAGCACGAAACAGGAAGAAGAAACCAGAAGAGAGATAAAAATTGAGAAAAGAATAAGAAGATAAATTAACATACAGAGCAGAGACAATAGCGTGCAAACGTCACACCCAGGGCGAAGAATGATCTAGGAAAGGTATGCTCTCGCAGTCAGCAACGGGTTCGAAAGAAGCCCTCTAAGAGGCCCGAGATGTGGTCGATGTGTGGATCGGTATGGCTTAGATTACCGCAGAATACTGGTGAACACATTGGGAACTAGTATGAGCGACAGTGATGACCCTGCGTACAGGGGTAAAGAACGCGACCTCTCATCCAAAAGAAGAGAGGGAGAAGAGAGAATGACAAGAAAGAATTGAGACAGAAAGATGGAGATCGAGAAAAGACAGATAAACTCAGTGAAGTAGAGTAGAGAGTAGTTCAGGGGCATGCCACCACATTGAAATAACTAGAGAAGGAGAGTCAATGAGGACGTGTGAGAGGAGAGATGAATCCTATATCTATGATATTTCATGATAAATCACATGAGCCATGGACCACTAAGAGAAAGAACGAAAGCACATCAAAGAAGAACCAGCCAACCGAAGACTAGAGAAGAGAAAGTAATGTAAGGAGAGCAGAAACAATATATGATAGAAGAAAAGTGTGGAAAAGCGCCGTGGTGGTCATGGAAGAAATTGGACTTGTCTGCCCACCGAGTTTCAGAAATCCCAGGATTGTGCTAATTGCATTTCCACTTAGCCGAGCTAATATCACTTGGGAAAGGTGATGAAATGTCTAAATCACTCTCCTGCGTATGGAGTGAATACTTAGGTGTCCAGACTGGTCTGCGTTTAACCCTAGGAAGTTAGACAAAGACCGAGGAGGAGAAGAATAAGTATAAAGGAGAAGAGAAAAACTCTGGAAATTCAACCTTGTTGAACCTCCGACTTTAGAGAGAAAAGAAATAATGGGAACCTAGGTATGGTCAACCATCAGTAACTGCTCGCGCGGAAGGGGATTTGGTTAGAATGTAGTGTAAGAATGTGGATTAATATGAATAGAATTATAGAGAGATAAAGAAGGTATATTAAGATATAATATAGATATAAATGAATAATATGGAGATAGAAAATGTATTTGGGGGTTTGAGCCTTAGAGGCAAATACAGGTGTGGAAAACAATGATGTATGGAGAGTAGTAAATAAGAAGAGTGCATAAGAGTAGACGTTGAATATGAGACCCAGGAACGAGAGGGGTTTAGGAGATGATTTGACCGGGAAAGGTCCTCTTCGAGTACGCCTGTTCTGACGAGAGAAAAGAAAAGAAATCCTAATAGTAAGAAGAAAGACCAAAAAGTGAGTGGCTGCATGGTATAGACTGGCATGTCGAGATCAGAAAATTCCAGATCTTGAGACGAGAGAAAGAAAGAGAGACAGAATCAACGGGTCATCGACACCCACGGCCAACAGACCAGTATGAGAATCAAACTTATTTTCGAGAAAGATGAGAAAGAAGAGAAATAGGTAGGTTGGGATGGGGGCTTGGCCCCTTTATAGAGGTGTATTCGGCGTATTCTACAGCCTCAGTTGACAGAGCGAGATTCCACTCAGAGAAAGGGGAGGACAAATAAATAAAAATACACGGCGCAGTTTCATACCGAACCAAAAGAGAGTTGATTGAGTGGTGATTAATTTTAACGGATGTCAACGCGTTCTGTGTTATTATGTAATCTTCAACATGTTCCTCGTAAATTCCTACTATAAAATAAACTGAACCCTCATTTTATGTCCGTGTTTTTGCAATAAATGTTTAAATATATTTGCAATAATGGTTTTTAAATAAAGAAAAAATATATGTTTTGCAATAAATGTTTTTAAAATAAAGAAAATATAATTCAGTATTGTAAAATAACGGTGCAAGAAAAATAAAACATTTATTTGCAAAAAACACGGACATAAAAATGAAGGGTTCAGTTTATTTATGGTAGGAATTTACAAGTTAAGATTACCGTTATTAATATACCCAGAGTATTTTTAATCAGAATGTGTTGCAAGATGATACGGTCGTACAATTAAGGAATACGAGTATTATATTCTTGTTTATTACTTCTTGGTGAATTATTCCGCATTTATCTATCGGAGGAAACGATTTCCAACCAAGTATCGTACCTCTACATCACTAACAATGGTTGTTTAGCTTCGATTACTGATCATTGTACGGTGCAAGGTGCTCTCGGCATTGCTTGTAGTCCATACAAATGGTAATGTACTTTTAGTAAAAGAACAATTCATTGTCACGCTGTTGTGTAACTAGTCCACAAGAAATCCGTGACTCACCTTAGATTAACAGATTGTGTGTTTACTATTCCATTCATTACGAATATATTTGCATAAAAATAGTCTTAATAAATAAATGCTGTAAATATCTGGTCACTTGCGACGACGCATGGCAGCCGGAGTGATCAAAACAAAAGCAGTGAGAGCAGGAGAGGAGAGAGAAGAGAGAAGAGAGAGAGAGAGAGAGAGAGAGAGGAGTTAAATTAATCAAAATAAAAAGCAGTTGAGGTTAAATAATCGTTGAATAAACCCACAATAGTATGTATTTATAGTCCCCTGTTTAAGCATCAAAGGATTGAATCTTCTAAATGTATACCCTGCCACGGTACTCGCACCACACATTTAAACCCTTGCCACGGTACACGCACAAATATTCTATACCCTTGCCACGGTATACGCACACACATTTATACTCTTGCAAAAGCCACCCTGTTCGACTGGGCAAAGAATTCGCCGACTGCACTTCTGCGGAGGTGTAAAATCCCTCCCCACAATGGGGCCACTTGTTGTCTGTGGTTGGCGACCCGTGAGATTCCAGGTCGGATTTTGGTGTTCTGAGCAGGCTCATGACGTGCAACCTTTTACATTGGCCCTAACTTAGGCTAGACGGCCGGTCGGAGAGGCCCCCCTCGATAAAATCGGCTGGCCATGTTAAAACCCTATCCAACCCTTTTATCATATATGTGCTAAGCGGTGTGTTGAGGTCTTAGTGTCCTGGGATGAGGTTAAACTCAATCTGATGGTGAAGTTCCAATTCTGGGTCTCTGGGAATTGTTGAATATCTCTTCGTCGCCATTACTCCAGGTCCACTCTGCTTCGGAGTAGTAGTACCTGTTAGATTAAATGAAAGATTAAATGAGATTAAAACTTGTTTTTTTTAAAAATTGACCAAAAAAAATGAAGTACCCATCGAGAATGGTCAATTGGTCAATCCAGCTCCTGCTACTTGGTAGAGTCTATAAAATATAAGTGGTGATTTTTCGTACAGCTTATACCATAAATATTCCAACGGAACTAACAAAAAATGTAAAATATAAAACGTTCAATGTACGAAATTTTATAACCTAAAGGCACAGGATAACCCCAGACGGTTTGACATGCCATTAAATCAATCAAATCAATCAATCAATCTGTTTAATTGGGGAGGACAGATTAGGCGAAATCCTCCGGATCGAATTAACTTGGAGATTATATTGTCAGCGAATATCGACGAGAGAAACTGAATAAAATGTCGGAAGGACTAACGAAATTAAATAAGAACGCATATAAAAAAGATTACAACTTATTTTTAATTATTTTTAATTGGTTCTACCCAAGAATAGGGAGACAAAATTAAGAAAGAAATAATAGAGAGAGGGGAAAAACTGACGTAGAGGGAATTTAGAGAGAGATGAATAAAGGAGGAAGAAATGGAAAAGGAGAAATAAAAAATTCACGTAGGATATGATTTTAGGAGAATGGGAGCGATAAAATGAGAACGAAGAAGAAAACAAAATGAGGAGAAAGAGAGAAAAAAGAAATAGAAAGGAAGAAAAGAAAGAAAGTAATTATTATCAAACCCGATTAATTAAGAGTAGAAAACCAGTACAGACAAAAATAAACCACAACCATGAGATAGAATATATATTATTTCTTAAATGATATACAAGACATATTGCAGGGATTTTTGAAGGCGCAGGAACTTAAACAAATGAGGCTGTATAATTGAGGCAATCTAAGCAATGCGAGAAAATTGCATATAATTTTCTTGAGGGACATCGAGTAAATAAAATAAGATTTATTTCTAGTGGTATATAGATATGATAATGACTATGATAAAATTAAATACTGTATTGACTAAAACAAATACGCAAATTCCTGAGAAAAGGAAATATTCGTGAACGTTAAGCTAAGTGCGAGTAGTGTTGCGTATAATGACAAAGATAAGAATAACGAATCTTTCATAAATGATAAGATGAAGAACACTAGTTCAAGTAAATGCAGTAGAAATGAGTGAAATGAGCGAATAGATGCCAGATAGAGGCAGTAGCAGTGAAAGATAGTGACGATCTTATCAATCGAGCGACCCGAGTTCAAACTCCTGTGAACCAGGAGAAGAGAGAGAGAGAGACAGGAGACGAGAGAGTGAGAAAAGGAGCGAAAGATGATGAGGAAGAGAGAAGAAGAGAAGAGAAGAAAGAGGAAAGGGGTGGGGAGAGATAGAAAAGATGAGCCGATCAAGTAAAGGCAAGTAGCTTGTTATTTAAAAATCAACATTAAGAATTTTAGATTTGACCTTTCATGTTTCAACATGCACTTTTAGAAACCATATAAGATATAAACATGCGATAAAAAAATGAGAAAGGGCATGAATATATATTCTCCCTCCAGCTAATGGAGTAAATAGTAAGGCAGACTGGGTTTCTTTAATCTTGGTTAGGCAACTAGTCGAGGAGAGAAGGAAAACCTTTTAAACTAAACTTGCTTAATAAATTAACCAGTTCCGTTCTAAAAGAATCGAAATTGGCTTCATAGTTAGTGATAATATTATTCTTATTTTTTTTGTCATTCAAAAAAATTATCATCATCTATCATCATCATTAGTTAATCAATAGGGCTGTTTGCTCAGCGGTAGAGCATCCACCTTTGAAAACCTCAAGGTTCTGGTTCATAAGGACCCTTGACCAACTTAGGTGGTGAAGGTGCAGCTTGGCATCCGTGCAGGTAAGTGTGAGCTGACGTAGGTGTAGGATGCACCACCACAGATAAGACAAACTAAAGGCTACTGTCTCTCAGACCTTGAAAGGGGAAATAGACTCGTTGTGAGTCGGGGCTAATTTCGAGACTAGGTAGGATGGGGCAAATCACACTTAGTACTGTGCCATAATATAACACTATGCAGATAGTGCTGTGCACCACGAACTCAGAATTATACACTTCTTCAACGCAGTATAGAGATAGAACAAGCACAGCGAAAAGAACGAGAATCAATCAACATACTATAAATTGAGGGACGTTGTCTTTCTTTGTGTTAATGAGGCATATCACACAACTTCGGGATTAATTATTCATAGCTGAGAAGACCACAGAAACAGTAGGCAGGAGAGGGAGGTAGGCGGAGTTCACACCTATTTCCAAATGTGAATGTGTGTTTGTGTGTGTTTCCGTGTGTGTGTGTGTGTGTGTGTGTGTGTGTTATGTACTGCATCAATTCCATGATTTATATAGCGGCTTCTTCAAATTCACGCTCCTAATTCGTGTACGTTAGTCATCGAGGATATATATTGTCACGTAGTCGGACCTAAGAAACCAAACACGATGGGATAGTAGGAGTTGACCTTATTTCTCTCCTCGGCTGGTGGGTGGCGAGCGTGACAATAGGAATCCCAAGGGTTGACGATGGCTACTACTACTGTTGGGATGACTTGCGCTGGGGGACGTGAAGGGGTGGACGAACCTCACTGCCCCGCAGGCAGCGATGGACCGTGTCGACGGTCGCTCCTTGTGCTCTGTTCGCCGTCCGCTGTCTACTCTCTAATTGGACCTGACTTCCTTTTATATATATATATCAAACGCCTACGCGTTTTCTTTGTTATCTTTTTCAGCGGACAAATTCTATTTCCGAACTTATTGTTACCCATCCCTCTTTGTTCGCTTTACCCGGAAAAGTCCTTTTTTACTCTTTTCGTCTTCTCCCTGCTCGATCAACCGGAAGACCCTATTTTCGTTTTCACCTTCTTTTAAATATCTTCAATATCAACAATACATACAGTGTGTGTGTTTGGTTTGATTCTCTTGTTTGAAACGTATATCAACCTTTGAGTTTTTAATGCCAAATCTATCCTTGTAGAAGAACAGTAGTGGTACTATCTAACCCATAGCTGGGGGAATGACGGGTTCATGCCTTTCCCAAGGTCATTAGTCTGAAATGAACGCACTAGCACGACTGGAATTTCGAATACTCGCATTAGTGTGACGAAGAAATGGTACGCAAGACTCAGCATACTACAAAAACCAGAACGACGCAACGAGGAGGAAACATCCCAATCAGATAGATATCGATTACGTTATACACAGCTACAGACGTATAAATTACATAAACAGAGAATCTATACATAAGAAGTCGAGAGTGAAGTTGAACACAAAGTCACAATTGAAAAGACCAAGATCCTGATATAGATATGAGATATCGAGTGATTGAGTAATCTCGGTGAAGGAAAAAGATTTAGCACGAGAACAACTGTAAATTTATCCGCGTTACCTCGATTATCGCGCGCTAGTTACTCTATTTGTCTTGTTTAAGAAAGAAATGATAAAATACGACCAGTATGATCCTCGAGTCCCGGTTTGGTTTTAAGTAATAGAATATAGATTTACGCAATAAATCATAGCCATACAAGAGATGCAGGGTCATCACGATGACTGAATTAATCTAGAACCGCTTCAATGAGTATGAAAATAATTAGAAATATGTCATGTACTCACGCTTTGAGAATAAATCTAATTATGGCGATCTACATTTCTCATGTGTTTTCCCTTATAACATCCCATATAGATAGTGGTATACCCTAACAATTATAAGAGTAAACTATCCCACCATCCGAAGTCATGCATAATCGTGTATCTCAGGGTAGAAGAATCAATCCAATTCAAACTGCTGATAGAATAGACCCGCTTAAGTCAAAATCCGTCACAGTAATCACACTCAAACCTCCAAAGACCTGAACTGGAATCCAACCCACGCATCAGAAAATAGAGTGAGAAACTAATAACGCTTTCACCTGCGCGAGAGGCACCTAGTAAGTAGAGAGCGAGCCGTAACCAAGTCACCGTCCTATTGCTAAATAGCGACCTGCGATAAATAATAATAAAGAGTTATTGCGGTGCCCCTTGCACAATTTCACCCGGTGCCAACTTAGCAAATCTTAGAAGAGAATTGAAGAACCACACTATATTAGGGTGCTAAAAGGAGCTTATTAACCGTGACCAACCGATATCCCTAGATCGGAGGGACGTCCTCTCGACCGCATGTCTCTGCTTCTTTTCCTTCCCTCACTATAGATTTACGGCGAGTTTCCAACAGGCTGAAGCCGTGTAAAATACAAGTTATTCAAAGTCAGTTTCTTAGAAACCAAATATATCTAAGAAGAACTTAACGTCGATCTACACCCTGAGAAGCTCTATGCCGTTATAAGGAGTCAGTATGGTTCATTTCGGAATACGTTCTTCTTATCCCACCAGGCCAATAACAAGTGGACAACAACCTCTTGCCAAGGTGTAGATCTCTATAAAGCAACATCATCGCTAGTTAAAAGGTGAATCGCTATCCCAATTCTAATCGCACCAGGGACGGGACCATGCGAGTCCTAGAACGCACAGTTTTGTCAGGAGATAATGAAGCAATAGCACGAAATGGAGTGAAACAAGTTAACCTGAGTATTTGACGAATTCAAACCTAATAAAGATCGACCCCACCCAACATTTCAGCAGTGTGCAGATCCAGAATAAAATAAAGCGAATTTTTATAGTCCGTATTTAACGTCAAAATATAATCTCCTAAATAAGAGAGAAGAAACAGATACGTACATTCGATGTGCAGATGAACAGTAGCTGGGCGGGTATGAGATATAAAGCAATTAATATATTGAAGCAAAGCTACAGGCAAGGCGAGATGAAGCAATAACTATCAAAATCCCATCATACAATAGACAGAGAACTAATATATAAATCACTTAATAAGATAATAATAATAATATAAAATTAATAGATATTAATCATTAACTTCTAAAACTTCTACCTACGATGTATAAAGAACAACCACTGCCCGCACATGGGACATATGACTATCTCTAGAGCTCAAACACTATTTTAACGAGACCAAATGAAAGAGAAAAATATATTATCAACGTGTCTAATATAGGAATTAGATGATGGTGGTAATTTTTCACGTTTCAACAGTATCCTACAATTGGTGATGTGCGCAAACTTCATATGCGTATAGTTGCCCTTCCTATGCCTTATGCAAACCAGAAGACAGTTAGCCATGAGCGCTAATCTGTCAAAAGACCCTACGAGCTTAGCCTCATTCGCCCCCCTACTTTACATTTTCCTGTGCAAGATATTGTTTTTTCTACCCGAGATGAAGCTGTTGAGTAAAAGAGTGATATAAAATATGGGGAATTGAAGTCAAGCAAGATGTGAACTGCGTCGTTTATAGTTAAAATTACAGTATTGGAAGCTGAATGACGAAGAACGTTTACTCGTCACAATCTCTACGATGCACATCCCCTAAATAGGAAAAACGTTCCACTTACCCAAAATAAACAGATAGAATTTATAATTTACATGGCCTATAAAGTAACGTACACATGTAGGCAAAGTATCGTGCATGCCCAGCTTTTAGCAACAAAGGTAAATAAGAATTCCAACACGTGAATAATAAAGATAATAGTCCGTTTATCTTGCATGCGAAGGAAGAGACGCCTTCCGCGTCTAGTGAGAGTAACCTGGTGAATTCAGATAGAGACAAAAAATTTCTAACATGATAGCGATCTGTCGGAGCTAATGCTCGCGAGCGTCAAAACACATATGGGATCATTGTTAATGTAGTAGTTAGGAAAACACGCTACCAAACCAGTGGAAAGAACAATTGGAAAGCGCGTCTTCAAGCCTATTGTGTTTAAACAATATATATTGTCTCTGTCCCGTGAATTCCTTCAAGCCACTATCTCATTATTCCTGGAATGGCACAGTGAATACAAACTCCAAGTTACCAACCCCTAAATCTTCTCCTCCCCTGTTGGGCTTTAGAAGTAAATCTGTAATAGTATTCACACTTTGCGTCCAGGAAGAACAGTAATGTCCAAACGAGTTATCTTATTCCCTTTTTGAAGTCTTTCGTTTGTGAGATATGCCGACCAACTGCCAATGCCGTATTTAAAAATAAAACCAATTGTTTTAAGTATCTGATTAATCCACAGAGAATGGAGCATAATACGTATTTCGTCTCTCTCTTTTTCTTCATCTCAGGCCCGAGTGCAACGGACAGTAAAATAGTCTAGGCAGCCGCATACTCTCTAACCCTAAACCTTAGTCTATACTCTAGCGGGCGCGTAATACGTACCCTCCTACCATAAACCGGTTTGGAACCAGACCCCTCGCTACTAGTAATTCGACAGCAATTGTTATTTTCCGGGAACCTCATATCACGAACATGTGTAAACCGTGTAAATCGCCTCCTGTGACACACGTTCTTTTGTACCCATGAACTCTTTTATGTGTGAGTGTCCTTTCTCTGATGTAGGTGCTCCGGTCTGCGAGCTTAATGTAAAAAAAACAGGTGACAATTTAAATTATATCCACTATTTTATCTTTTGTACCTTTGTCGTTCTCCCACAATAAAGGGTTGGAATCGGCAGCCTCCAAAAGCACACATCCTGTACCCGACGTCTCTAGAGAGATAAACCCCAGTGCGTTACTCTCTTATAGCCCCCACCATCTAACCAAAGGGAAGTGTCAACGTGTATTGAATATTATATCAGTCGTAGCGATGTGAATGCCCACCCGTCTGTGTATTCCACCAACCCGATCATAGGGTATGTTACCTTGGTGATCCTGGAGCTTCGCAGGGGGATGGCGTTCTGCGGGCGAGTCACCGAATGAATATGGCATCACCCAGGCCTGCTCTCAGATGGCCAAAACCTCAGGACCACAGGACCAGACCCCGGCAACCGGTTAAGTATATTCGCAATGACACCTCCAGTATTGATCTAGAGACATTGAACAGTAAGTGATCTTTATATATAATATATTATTAATAATAGCGTATAAAAATATACTTATAGCACAAACCGAAAGCTCGTGGATGAGGCTATTGTTTATAAAAATTGCGTGGTATATACGCTTTTTCAAGTGTACGATCTCTAATACCTAAATCTAGGAAGCGACCTCAATTTTAATAATAATGAGCCACTCCAATTTGCAGATATAATAGCCACCCAGAATCCTATATGTTTTTCGCTTCGAACTTTCTTTCTTGCTTATCTATTTAAGTAATATAGAGATTCGCCTCTCAATTTAGTTGTGAGGTATTGTAACAATTATATGAGACCATATCGTCTACCTGCGTGACTATATCGATCCACAATTACCCTATAATGATGTCATTTTAAACTATATTAAATAATTATAGATACACCAATAAGAGTAATATTTTGAAGCTTCAATGGTGGATTCATGTTTTAAGACAGTTCCTATCGTTGATTTGTAATAATGATATACACAAAAAGATATTCTTCTAGGATGAATAGAATACATACTCTCCCTTAAAAAGAAATCCACGTATTCTATATTATTTAACAAGAAGAAATATCATAAGCCTTTGGTATATTATTTTCCAATATCTTCTTATTATTCCTATATATTGTTATTTAGGGTTATATTATTTAAATCAAAATGATATTCACAAGAAGTTGACGTTATGAAATGACTTAGTCGATTATATTCGGCGAGTAATATATTGCTTTCAGTTATGTGTTATATTTTTTTCGGATACTCCATATACTCACACTCAAACTCTCTTGATTTATTCTTCAATATCCTAGTATTTATTATGCGCTGCACAATTACTCTTCTTATCTCGAAGATTTAAATTTTAGACCTTCCTCCTAAATTCCTTCTATATAGTAATTTATCTTTTTATAATATTAAATATCCAATTAAAAACCTTGTTACAAATACGCAGCGCCAACGGGCGTGTAATGAATTTTTGTTTGACTTTATGCTTTAGATTAAAGTTCCATAGTGTCTAGAATATCTATCCAAAATTAACAAAACAGTTCTCTATAGTCAATCATTAATATTGTTATCACTTTTATAATATATAAATCTAAAAACTATTCTTATATAAATTATGCTTTTAATAGCAAGAATTGAGTCTAAGAGTAATAGATTAGATAAAAATTCTCTGAAATATCCCTACAGAATATAGTCTGAAAGAATTCTTAAGAAAACTATGGAACATGCCGTGAGTGAGGCGTGAAATTTTAATGATTATGCATGAGACAAAGCACTAAGTAAAGTATACTGTGTGTTATTTTATATTGTTCCTCCAGCAAACATATTCATTTCTTTGTGATTCCTTGTATTTTCACCATAGCGGTGTGTAAAAAACCGTGTTAAAAGATGTAAATATTAACGAGTGGTGGCGAGTGACGAGATGTTGGTGTAGAAGGAGTGAAGTTATTATGTATATTAAATTATCCCTAAATATAACTCTTTTAAATTATCTATATTCAAAATTTTACATTGTTTGCACATAGTTTAAGTTAATTTAATTTATATATATATATGTAATACATTCTAAAATATTTAATTGAGTCCTAAACTTAAAAATTTAAATAAATTAAAAGATATGACAGCAAGATTATACCCAGAATATCTATATATGATATAATATCTCTCAGTCAATTTGCATATATATATAAATCTAATTGTAGGAGAGGTATAAAGATTAATTACCTGGGAGTTGATGAAAACTTCTAGGTAGGGCGATCAACCGCTTTGCATATTAATATCTTACCGGTATGCGACCTCAGTTATTTTTTAGCCTCGACATCACAAAGGACCACACTAACCCTGCAAAACAGGTTAATGTAAATTACTGATATAATTCACAGTCCTAAAATAATTCAATGAGTGATCCTTGCTTATTCTATAATTCTGTGAGGTGATACCTATCGCTATCGAATGGTCCGAAGCTATCTATGACGCCAGCTTATTGTGTAGCTTATATATATCTGTTGAATATCATTTACTTGCGATTTCCTCTTATTTAGATGTACACCTTATCTCCGACTCTCTGGGGAAATTAAACTCCGGAGCAATACATGTTCTCTCTTTAAATTCTGAGTTGAGCAGGTGTTATCCGCAAGTTATTCACACTTATATTATCTTACCAGCCCAATGTCAGTGGCGAACCGAAGGATAAGGAATAAAATAGTTAATCATTCATTTTATACTACCCCATATTATTGCTTCAATTGCAGAGAGGCGAATGAAATTAATAAGATGAACGAATTATATTAATATCCTATATACCAACCACATCGACCTTGACAATCTAGCAGCGATTAGCTGCATACAAAAGGTCCAAATCAATGTTACGAGCGCTGAAAGTATTGAACATAGGTATTAGATACTACAGAGATATATAATCCTTATAGAAATCATAATGTTATCAAATAGCCAGCTTAGAAGAGACCAGTCTGCCCTAAATTTTACCCATAGCTGGAAAGTGTGAATGAAAATTGGATTCATACCTTTCCCAAGGTATTAGCGCTATGATGAAAATGCAAACAGATTCCGATCAGTGGATGGAATACTCATCGTGGAGTCGACGAGATTCGCAAATTATACCCAACCACCACTAATACCTATATTGATAACTTCTATCACACGCTGTTCACACAAGTGCAAGTGAGTATATATCTGAATTGTATAAGAGCGCACAAAATCAGGTGTTCTCTACCGCGCTGTAACTACCTGCCACACCTTACTCATATTCAGTACATCAGATAACTGACACCCCCCTTCTCTCTGCTGCGTCATAATATACCTTACTGACTTCTTCTGCTAACTTATACCATCTCATCGATGATCCCTCATTTTAGTATTTATAATCTGTCGTTCTCTTACTCTCTTATACCATAATATGGACACTTATCTAAACATTATATTCTAATTTCATTCCTCTCTGTTCACTGTGCCTACAGCTCCTCCTCTCCACCTACTCTCTGTCTCTTCTTCTCATCTTCTCTCTCTCTTCTCCTAATCCTTGTCTCCTCCCATCTTGATAGCTTTAATTTGGAACTCTTACCTCTCTTTCAGCTTCTCTCGTGCTCTGTCACCCTTATTCCATCCCCTTCATACCACTCCTTTCCACTTCCTCCTCTCTACAATCTCTTACCTCTCTCTCTTCTCTCTCACTCTTCCTCATTTTCTTTATTTCCTTCTTCTTCTGCATTTGACTCTTCATGTCAATCTATGCCTCATTTTCTCAATCCCTCTCTTTTTTCTAGCATTTTCTCTCTAAACCTACTAACAATACAACACTTGGTGACGGTGGGTGTGTGACTCGTGTGAGTCAAATTAAATATTAGAGAGAATCATAGGACGGTACGGGTGACCACTTAGACATGTGATAGAGAGAACACATGAATTGAGGAATATAATTCATAGACAGTATAAAATGTTCAAACTCAGGATAATCAGATATGAACCTTATTTTTGCGTCGAATGACGTATAGCTACTGTCTCTTCGATGTTATGAAAGTTCTATTAGAGAGCAAGAAGTCACCACAAGTTGGCGAGTGCTATAAAATGTGTGCGTCTATTTTACTTTTCCACCTGTGATTGAAAGACTATTTCGATCTACAACTGGGTCTGTTCTCGTAATGGTAAAACGGATTGGTCAAACGAAATGCGTCACACAAACAAGCAGAAAAGCGACATCCTATATTAGCTTGTGGTTAACCTCGATTGAGAGTAAACACACAAAATTTTGCTCTCTTTGATGACTCAAAGCCCCGAGTGCCACCACAAGTCAAGAGCCATTCTCACCACCTTCGCAAATCGAAGAAGCGAGCGACAACCTATGGCCACTATTTTCACTGACAAGCTATCCAATACCCCATCGCCCCTTCCCTCTAAAAGCTCAGATTGGCTACGAAGAGATAAATTGGACCTGGAGCGAGACTGGTCCTCATTTTGGGTTGTAGTGACGGACTGGCTAATGAAGTGGTCTCAATTACACCGCCCTATCTTCCTCAAAGCTTCGTGCCCACCGAACGTCACACTAGTGACCACACCCTCCATATACGCCAGACGAAATGGGTGACATCTGTGTCCACGGTATGTGCTAAAAAGACTCTGCTCCTAAATTTCAGCCCATGACACTCCTTCCGACCTAGAGTAATCGGCTGTTACTGCAAGCCTTGAGTCAAACATAGATCTACCATGATACATTACCAGGAATTCAGTGCAAAGTATTGACTTAATGGTACATAGAAGTAATCAAGTGCTTTCTTATGAGCGAATATGACGAGTCAAGAGCACGAGAGACACAAGCACCATAAACAAAGTATGTGATCATCTGAGCATAACTATATATGTATTCCAGAAGGTGCAACAAAGGTTAGCATCGTATATATATTGAATAAATAAAAAATGATTATGAGTAAATGAGAGAAGTGAGAGTAATCATATAGGTATCTCCTCTCACTATGAGAATTTCTACTGTTTATATGTAAACCAAGTTACTACATACTGTGGATATATATAATGATTTTTCAATTCATTAATTTAGGAATTGTTTCTTTTTATAAATACTAGCAAAATATAGGCACCCTCCCGGTTATTAACATAAAGTATTTAAATTTATAATATTTGTAATGAATAAATATTGTATAATAAATTAGAAATGCTAATGTACTAATAAATGACCAGAATAATATATATAAAATATTACTGGAGTAATTTGTGGTGGCGCGAATCCAGCGAAGTATATAATAAATTTTACTTCCTAGTATGAAGATTAATATAAGAGATCGAGTATTAGAGAGAGTGAACTCTATAGTGCAAAGAGCCTAAAATACTACTGCTTTTTTACCCAAATGCACGTCAGTGTTACTTATACACAATTCTCTAACTTCAGTGTTCCAATGTCTCTTGCAGATAGAAAGTATTTAAATCTATTGTAGTAATAATAAATAAAAGGATATAGTGCACGCTGAATAAAATGGAACTACATGGCACAATGTAAACTGAATATTTGGATATTTCATTTTATGGATTTCTATATTACAACATACAGTCTTTATATACCAGCACCGAGATTTTTGCTTCATTATATTACATTATAGAATATAAAATAATATAACCATAATATTATAAGAAATATTATCACTCACAAATAAGCAACTATAAGACATATCCATTAGTAATATAATATCACTAAAAATCAAATCTCTACCTTTATTCACATGCTATCAGTCCATAATAAGTTAATTAAAATTAGGCCTTTTCCCAATTCGAGCTATGGCCACTGACTTGGAACCTCCCTGTTCACCTTGGTATAATTGGCAATAGCATGAATTCAAACCTTTTTGAACTCACAGCTTAATAATTTACAACATCTGCGTTCCATGACGTGATATGAGATATAGATATTAGGTCCCCTAACACATATATTACATAATGATCGATAATTTAACAACAACAATTGGTTTATTAATAATGAAATTGAGATGTTAAATAAGATATACTAAGAGCAGCACGGATTACTCAGTACTGTCTGACTATTCTTGTCTATCGATTCTAGCACGCGAGTTCTTGTGCACTGCACGATATCCGAGTATCTTCAGTAATTACATGAGCTATAATTACTTGGATTCTAGTGTGTTATGGTGGTCGACTCGAGCACAATATATAAGAAGAGAGATACCAGTAATATTCTGTCTGTGATATTATGTCTTCAGAGAAAAAGAGGGTTCACTTATGGATGTTAATCGCAGGTGGTACTCTCCTTTACAAGCTAATATGTCTAGCCATGTAACAGTGCTAATGGGTGTCGGTCTATTATTTTGCGCCCTTTATCTTGAGCTTAGTGATACACGCAGGAAGGTAAGTCGCCATACTAAGTTGACCTCAATAGTGGATATGTTTGTCGCTACGCTTGCGCGATGTTGAAGTGTCTAGCGTCAAGTCGACACGGTACTTGCCCTAACAACCCTCCTATAGGGGTACTCCGTCACTCATCTATGGCTTTTCATAATTAAGCGCAGACTAATTGACTATCTAATTTTTGTATACATATTATTCTCATATAGGTAAACTCTTTTGCTGAAACGAAATATCGAGGGATCTTTTAAATGCATTATATGGGCCCGTAGAGAATATACCATATTCTCGAATGGGCACAACTATCTTCTCACATACAAACGTATACGGCCAAGCCTGCAAGAAGCGTTAACGTACATAGATCTATACTTTTTAGTATCCAGCATTTCAGTCCGAACTAAATACAGAAATTGCGTGAACAGATTCGCGATACTCTTCTTAAGAAGTGAAATCCAAAATTCAATATAACCATACAATCACTACGCGAGTCCATATGAAATTCTATTTGAGAATATATTTAAAAAATATAAAATGCAATTTTCGAACACAACTTAAAAAAAATAACCAATACTCAGTACAACCGAAATAACAAGAACATCACTTATGCGTGTTTATTTTTTTAGGTATTCAGCGTTTATAAAGGGAGAGATTTCTATGATGAATTAAAAAAAAATACAATGAAAAAAAAAAAGTACAATGTTTATATATAGTATGAAATAGAATTGTGTGAAAATATTTTGCGAGCGAGATCTTGAATATTGCACCATTTCTCTCTTTTTTGCTCTATATAACTGAAAAAAGTTCCTAAATTAAATATATATATATACAGATAAACTTATTACACCTTATTGTTTATGTTCACCTCAATGAGGTGATTCAATTGAAAATTTTACTCATGAAAATGCTATACTATTTTTCTCATATAGAAATACAGAAATAGCTAATTTCATATAACTTATGTGTATATAAAATCACATTAATTATGATTAATAAATTTTGGAACAGTCCAGTGGTCCACACAAGTCTCAAACACGTATACATTAATTTTATAAAATACAAATAAATTAGCCGATAAATAGCAAATTGCAATTGTAAAGAAATACTCATGCGAATATTAGGAAGTTTCTTATATTTCCTCTAAATTTTTATTAAAAGCATTTATATAGACTATTTGATGATTGTTTATTTTTTATTAGAGAGATTGTAAGTTCAATTCATGAAAGGCCTGAGAGTAAGGTCATGACTAGAGTCCCATATATTCAAGCCTTAGCCTTACGAATTTTGTATAACATAATCACAAAACTAAGAGTTTATTCACATCTATTGACTTAAGCTTGTTTATATCAGTTTATGTTGGTGTGTTTATCTAATTTAATTATGTATTTTCATATGAAACTCACAAAACTTAAATCTGGTATACCACCCTCGAGAAGCGAGAACCTCACTCATATTCTGTAATCAATATATTCCTCGCAACTGAACAACCACTCTTATACAGAAAACAAAGTGATTTTGTCCTAACCTGGCAGGCCCTAAAAGATGTTGAAATTATGGTCTCTGCTTTTATTTCCTATAATCTCAAAATCTTTTGCTTGAGTGTGCTCGTGCCGCTGAGAATTCAAAAAATAAAGAACAGAATTAATACTAACTTCTTTAATCCTCACACTACTAGGTTTTCTGAGTTCCCTTTTAAATTAGTGGCCATTTTTTATTGATATTAATGTGAGCAGAGATTCATACACCTCCTACACCGCTCCGCTTCTGTTATTTCTTCCTTTCCTCATGTGCCATGTCACATAGTCTACAGGATAAAACACACTAGAAGAATAGACATACATTCTGCACGGACCATAAAAGGGTAATATCACCTCGGATGACACAAGTGAGTGTGAGCGAGCAATTATCAGAATGACACTTGCCAGGATCAGAGACACGAGTCGCGTTTTCTTTAGATGATATGCTGTATTGCCTTCGCACAGATGAGTCCAAACGACACAAGAGTGAGGCAAGTCTAGCACAGCAAGCTAGATGAGGTTCGGCTCTCATGCCAGGTAAAAACGTGGTATCTCAGCTTGCCTTTGGTTAACGTTGCTCCTCCATCTTCCTATACTTATCTTTTGGAGCTCGTGAATCTTGTTCTCACCCGCGAATCTATCATCTCATTCTGTACATGACGCACATAGAGCTCTGTGGAACGAAAGAGATTTCGCACTGGTCTTGTGGAACAGTATCTGTGTAGAAAATGAATTTGAAGTGAGACATTAGTTAAATTTCTCAACAATAAATCCTCCAATTTAAGCTCGCTCTACCGCAAAATTTCTACAAATGGCACGGCTTTTATCCTAATTTGCTCACGACATTGCTGTTTTATGCATGCTACCAAGAAGAAGCCACCCTTACAGAGACTGATTACATGATATATTAAAAATTGAGACGTCCCAATGTGACTCATCTAATATATATCCTGACATAATAGATACTAAAAAGGAACGACATTCACGTCAGCACATATTAGTGGCGGCAGACAATATATAAACCGTCTCACTATACGGCCTTTATGTACAGTATTGTGTACCAAATGTACAGTATGCATATCTAAAAAAAAAACTAGAGGTGATGAGTAAAAACGTGATTTCAAATCTGAATTCAGCTGCACCCCCAAATCAGGTAAAACAGCTATTTTTGTGCTTGCCTCAATTTCCTGTAAAGCCAGGTAGTGTAATTTCATGCAGTCAGCGAAGGTTCATCAGCATTCCTCTTTTCATATATCGCGCTATATTCCATTAGAGAGAACACTGTTCGATATTGTTTATTGGTCTCACAGTCCTAACCTGATAGTTCGGATCTCTCACGTGATTATCCTGGCACCATTTATCTGACGTCATTTCTTCCTCAGAGTCTGTTCTTGAACTGCATACAACGAGTGTTCACTTGCAGTGTGGATAAATAGAATGTAAGGCATAACGAAAATTAATTTCTGTTTTGAAATATAAACGATGGTATGACTCACACTCAAAGGCGAAAAACGGACTCAGGTGTGTATGTAACATGTGAGCACATATATCATGGAAATTAGACTTTAGACATAGAAATATATAACAAACCATATACCTGCCTATACAATTAAAACTTAATCATACATATACTCATCTTTCATACTCTATGCAGTTCCTTGTATCCAGTAACTGATTACGTCTAACATCTCGTCTTTTACTTCTCGCCGCCTCTCTCTTCTCTCTTCGAGTACCATATCATATATGTATCCACTTGCAAGTAGGTTTGAAGTGCTAATCATTTAATATCACAGTAAGATATCGCGGAAATTCGTTAGTTCAATATTGAAAAAATTATTTAGCTTTCCACGTAAAGTTCAGCAAGAGGTGGCACTGTGTTAATCAGAGCACAAGAAACAGAGTGATCGAGAACACAAGAATAAAATAAAAGATTCACAATTTAAGGTCTAGTCGCGTACATAAAACCTAAGAAAGTGAACAACAATAAGGAAAACGATAATACAAGAGCGTGAAAATGAAAATTTAATAATCACAAGTAAAGACCCATGGAGTAGAGATAATAGAAACACACACAATGCGTACTGTCCAGACTATCCTATGCATAGCAATCATATATCAGGATGATTAATAAGAAAAAATGTTCCAAAAATAATAAATAGATAAAAAAACAAAATAGATAACGACAACTCCTAAAATATAACGATGAACAAAATTCAAAACACTTAATATCTAAAAATTCTACCTTTCGTGTCTGTGTGTCCTCGTGTTTTCATTATCTATTGATTTTCGACAATGGCATGTGCGCGAGGATCGTATTCCAATCACTGCTCGCATGACGCTGACTGAAAAAAAAAAATAAAAAAATTGATAAGAGAGATAATTGACCAAACTAATCTTTAAGAAGAAAAAAAAAATATGAACTGGATCAGTTGAAAGATGGTCGAAGATAGAATTTGAATGTTGAGAGAGTATCATAGTTGAGAATAGTTTAGCACAATCACCTGGACTATTCTAAATTGATGCCCAACTTATTTGCTAATATACTCTACCCCCACCACAACAGCGCATGGCACATATTTAAAGTTAATGCCAAAACACGAGGAGACCTTCCTATAAATTACACAAAGTCCAGATTAAGGCCAAGAAATCGGTGGTACCGTACGAGGGACCAAGAATTAAGGTGGATAAGGGAGCGGGGTTGAGTACCTTGAAAATCAACAATTGAAATAATAGATTTTACCAGTCGATTAAATATATGGCAGGAAATCGCTTACAGCTATTATATATATAATATATTATATATATATATATATAAAACAATTCTATAAGAGTAGGATGAGACACTAAATCAATTTCTTAAATGGAGTTTAACAGGTTGGAATTCAGCGTCTTCCTTCTCCTAGACGGTTTTCTAAACACGGTTAAATAGCTGGAAGAGGAATAGTTGGACGCATATCTTTCCCAAGGGAATTAGCGCAATGTGAAATTCAAACAGGCCTCGTCCAGGATTTGAACACGGGTCACCGTGTCCATTTTCCTATAACGATAACTATTACACTACAAACGCTCCCTGTCCTGCGTCTAATAGTGAAGTTCCAATTTTGGAGATTTGGGAAGCGTGGAGTGCGCCTCCATTGACAGTGCTCCCAGGTCCACTTTGACGCGAAGTGGTAGTACCTGTTAGGGTCCCATCAATAGGTTTAGTTAAAAAGAATGTGTTAAAAAATTGAGTTTAAAAAAGAATAATACCCAACAAAAATGAACAAAACAAAACCTTTCAGTATAACATAACCCACCAAGGGTTTGGCATGCCGTAAAACCCAACCAACCAGCAGCAGCCAACCAGCCAGCCAACCAAACGCCCAATCGTCATTAACTAAGCTTGGTTAAACACGACCCACTAAAAAGTTATGGGGCACCCAGTGAGAACCCCAGTGTAATGACCATAATGCTTATTTCTATGTAGGTAGGTCGTCCCAACTTTGTAAATGACGCAATATAATCTTCTTACCGTAATTCTATCTTAAATTGAAGCAAAGTAAAAAACTGACAATCAGCCAGAGCTGAGAAAGTGGTGGAAGAATCATGTCCGTTGCTCCTGTCTCATTGACAGGCCCATTTACGCGCGAAAACACTAGAATACAATTCAGAAGGTTTCATGTCACAAGGACAGACAAGAAGATTCTGATTTCATTGCTTTGAGGGAATCCGAAAGCGACAATTACGTGGCTTGTCAATTCGATATCTTGTCAATTGAAAGGACACATTCAAGCCATTTGTTCTTAGAAAGACTTTCACATCTTACGAGATCTTCTAATGCTACATTTATCTATCTATCTACTATCTATCTATCGTATGATCAAGTCTTTCATATCTATCTATCTATATCTATAATTTCAGTCTCTTCATATCATCTATCTTCTAACTGTTCAACTATCTATCTAACCTGTTCATATTTATCTATCTATCTCAAACTGTTCGATACTTCATCTGGTCATATCTATTATCTATCTATCTTATCTATCTCAGCTCTCATTCATACTTTATCTACTTCTATCTCTCTGTTCATATCTATCTATCATCTATCGTATCATCTAATCTTCAAGTTCTTTCATATCTAATCTTGTTCTAATCCTGTTCATATTGCTACTATCTCCAGCTTCTTCAGATCTATCTATCTATCTATTATCTATCTCTAGTCCTCGTCTCTTCATATCTATCTCATCAACCTGTTCATATACTATTCTATCTCTGATCTTTCACATTATCATTCTATCTATCTTATCTCAGCTTCTTATCTATCTCAGTCTCTTCATATCTATCTATTCCTGTTATCATATGATCTATCTACCTTCTATCTATCTAGTTATTATCTTCATTCATATCCATCTAATCTATCTTCAGCATCTAATCTTCCTCTATCATATTCTCATTCTATCATCTATCTACTATCCAGTCTCTTCAGATATCTATCTAACCTGTTCATATCTATATTCCTGTATCATATCTATCTATTATCTATCTATAATCTATCTATCTCAGTCTCTTCATATTATACTATCTATCTAACCTTTCATATCTATCTATCTCTGTTTCATATCTATTCTATCTATCTATCTATCTATGCTATCTATCTATCTATCTATCTCAGTCTCTTCATTCTATCTATCTCTGTTCATAATCTATCTAGCTATCTATTTCTAAGTCTCTTCATAATCTATCTATCTCTGTTTATAATCTACTATCTATCTAGTCTTATCTAAGTCTTCTTCATATCTATCTACTTCTGTTTATATCTATCTAATCTATTTCTATCTATCTAAGTCTCTTCATATCTATCTATCTCTTTTATATCTATCTATCATATCTATCTAGCTATCTAAGTCTCTTTCATATCTATCTATCTCTGTTGTATATCTATCTATCTATACTTATCTATCTTCTGTTTAATAATCTATCTATCTATCTATCTTATCTATCTAAGTCTCTTCATATCTAATCTATCCTGTTATATCTATCTATCTTATCTATCTAAGCTCTTTCCCTATCTATCTATCTCTGTTTATCTATTATCTATCTATCGTATCTATCTATCTATCTCAGGTCTCTTCATATCTATCTATCTCTGTTCATATCTATCTATCTATCTATCTAATCTATCTCAGTCATCTTCATATCTATCATCTCTGTTCATATCTATCTATTCTATTCTATCTATCTATCTATCTTATCCCAGTCTCTTCAGATCTATCTATCTGTTCATATTCTATCTATCTATCTATCATCAGTCTCTTCATATCTATCTATTCTCTGTTCATATCTATCTATCTATCTATCTATCTATCTCTTAGTTCATAATTCTATCTATTCTATCTATCCAGATCTTCTTCATATCTATCTTATCTCTGTTCATATCATATCTATCTATCTATCTCAGTGCTCTTCATATCTATCTATCTCTGTTCAGTATCTATCTATCTATCTATCTATCTCAGCCTTCTTCATATCTATCTATCTCTGTTCATATCTATCTATCTTATCTATCTATCTATCTATCTCAGTCTCTTCATATCTATCTATCTATCTATCTATCTATCTCAGTCTCTTCTATCTATTCTAATCTCTGTTTCTCATATCTATCTATCTATCGTATCTCAGTCCCTTCATATCTATCTATCTCTGTTCATATCTATCTATCTATCTTATTCTCAGTTCTTCTTCATATCTATCTATCTCGCTTCATATCTATCTATCTATCTATCTCAGTCTCTTCATACTATCTATCTCTGTTTCATATCTATCTATGCTATCTATCTATGTATCTATCTATGTATGTATGTATCTAATCTATATATATATAATATATTATATATATATATATATATAATATATATATATATATATTATATTATATATATATATAATATATATCAGTTTCTTCAGATCTATCTATCTCTGTTCTATCTATCTATCTATCTATCTATCTATCTATCTATCTCAGTCTTTCAGATTCTATCTATCTCTGTTCATATCTATTATATTTATCTCTGTTCATATCTATCTATCTATCTATCTATCTATCTATCTCAGTCTCTTCATATCTATCTCTGTTCATTATCTATCTATATATCTCTGTTCAGATCTATTATATATATCTATCTATCTCAGTCTCTTCATATCTATCTATCTCAACCTGTTCATATCATATCTATCTATCTATCTATCGATCTTATCCAGTCTCTTCAGATCTATCGTATCTCTGTTCATACTATTCTATCTAACAAAACACTAATTCTTTTTAATCGGTCAACACCTTTTCGTAATGATTGGTAATAATGTGTATTCGAATACCTTTGCTATTTTCTCCATTTTTCGAAATGATTTCAATAGGATGACTCGTTTATCAAATTTCGTTTTTTGTTGGTTTTGGTGATTTGTTGTTTTGTTTGTTTTTTGTTCGTTTATCATCGTTTGTGTGTGTGTGGTGGGTGTGTTCTCTGTGTGCGTTTGTGTATGTGTATGTCTGTGTGTACGTGTCCCTGTGCGTATGTGCCACACACCTTTTTTAATCGATTGACCAGTCAACACAGCAACCCCAAAATGGCAATTTCACCGCCTCTTGAATTTCAAAACCCACAGTAAAAGTCTTGTAAATGTTCCCATCATTTTTTTCCACGAATCCATTTTCACCTCCTTTGGGGGAAATTGTTTCAATTGAGAACGCTCACGTTAGCACAGAGGGGGGGTGGGGAAAAGGATCTGGTGGTGAAGGAGAAGGTTTTCATTTCATCCCCGTGACCCCCTAATTTAGGGACCGCCCAAAACTTTATAAATAGAAGTTTATCTACTGCACTTTTAGTGACATTTAGTCCAGTCAAAATAAGCAGTGACTCAGAAAAAAAAAAAACTGTTACTAAGCTATATTTGGTGCCATTTGAACAGCAGTGACATCTCCTTTCCAAATAAGGAAACTCCTTTTTCTTTCGTTTTATGACCAATAATTTTGGTACGAGATTTTTCTTAGAATTTATCACATTGCCGAACATTTAAATGTAACATTACAAGAAGAAAAGTTATCGATTTTGTCATAGCAACGTAAATAGGAACGCCGATCGCTATGAAAGTTAATAAAAAGGGAAACGAATAACGTTATTTAAACTATGAATTAAAGGAATTGAAAACATCACTTGTATATTTTATCAAATTTGGTCTATCTATCAATCTGTCTCTCTATCTATCTACTTATTATGCTTATATGCATGTATCTATGTTCATATCTATGCATCTTATGATATAAATATATAGACACACACAATAAA
>CM042142.1:13722819-13732819 GCA_023376005.1 Doryteuthis pealeii
AATCAAACTTAGCTGTCATCGGGTTGGGTTTCTTGGCTTACCTACTTACTAATACCTATCCCAGTTAAATTAGTCGAGAAAAGACTTTAACACGTACACACTTAACCCTGCGACTGCTGTCTTCTCCAATTGTAAGAGGCTCTTAAAGCAGCAGTTTCCAGAGAACAATAAATTAATAAACAAAAACAGAAAACGACTGAATGATTTTGATATTTAGACTATTGTCCCCTTTATTGTGTATCAGGCCACTATAACCGTAGAAGCCAATTTACCATCGAATTGGAAGACAAGGGTAGCAAGCAAGCTGTAACTCAAAATCTTTAAAAAATAACTCGGGTCCTGCATTGCCACAAGTACAGTACAGAGTGATGGTTTATTTATTTATCTAAACGACATAGCCCCACTAAAGACAACAGCCAATCAGGACTCCGGGAATGGCATCACCCATATACAAATATATCGTTTTTCCAACACGAAATAACGTTAACGGCCCAGCGTCCTGATATTGTCATTTGGTCTGTTAATCAAAAGAAAGTTTTTGTCGTTGAATTGACAGTTCCATTTGAAGAACATTTTGATTGTGCCCATCAGCGTAAGTTGGAAAATATGAAGACCTACGTGAACAATGCGTCAGAAACGGATGGATAACAAATGTATTTCCCATCGAAGTCGGATGCCGGGGATTTATTACCAACTCAACCTTGGCATTTTTGTCTAAACTTGGACTTTCTCCACCAGACAAGAGGAAATACATAAAAAGGATCCAGGAGAAAGCTCTAACCGCATCAGCGTGGATATGGCAGTCCTATATTGTGACATCAAACCGACAAAGTCTGGTGGTATTGTGAGATACTGCTGGGGCGCTCTGGGTTAGTGGTAATGATGCTTCGACCCCGAAACCATGCCTGAACCCAGAGTCATCATCTGATGAAGGCTTTGTTGGTTGCAATGCTACTGTGTAAATAGCAGTCATTGTATGAAGATTATTGGAATATTCCTGAATGCATATATACCAGCTGCTTCATTTCATTCACACATAGCTAGTTGTTCACTTCAACAACATTCTGACTTACTCACTTACTTCAACAGTAACCTCAGGCTCTTTTCAGGTGTTTTTTTAAATTACCTTAAAATAAGTCATCTTCAGATGATTACCCATGAATTCAAACGTAGTTTCGGATTGAAATCGTTACCACTAGTTCAAGGGGACTCCAAGCAGCATAAATGCCACCGGACTTATTGACCGAAATGCGATTAGATATAGAAAATAAAATCGAAGAAGTTACTTGTTCTAAAACAGAAATTTCAGAGGTTACAGTGGTCTGAACGTTGGGTTTATTATACACAATAAAGATGAGGACAACAGTCCGAAATATCAAAATTATTCATATCAAGCTTCATCTCATAAATACATACAAATATATGTAGAAAACGACTGATTAAAAAATTATATGAAGATATAGCCTAGACCTATGTGTAGCTTGATATATCCTCGTGTAGCACACACACACACACACACACACATATATATATATATATATATATATATATATATATATATATATATATATAATATATATTATATATATATAAAGCGGCTACCTAGTGTTGCCTGGGTAGAGGGAGATAAAAAAATGTTAGTCTTGCAGATCCATTATCATTTATCGGAGTTGGATCCTCGCTCGATGCCCCATAAAAATCCCACATAAAAAAGACCTGGTAGGATGCCTCGGTATAGAGAAACACGTCACATATAACAATATAGTTAGAAATGTTAATTAAAAAAAATTACAATTTCTAAAATAAGATATAAACGAGGTGATTAATTCAATCAATTAATATTGCATTTTAAAGCGAAAATGACCCCAACCCCAGAAGAAAAATAACGTTCCCTTCTATTACTATTCAAATTTTAAGTATCTTCCCAAATATATATATTTACCAACCCCTCCGCACGAGCAGGATGTGACACAAGGTCAATTTCTTAAGCGGAGTTTAACAGGTTTGAATTCAGCGTTTCCTTCTCCTAGACTAATTACCTAGCTATGGTTAAAGATCCCAGTCTACTCTGCTATTTACCCATAGCTGGAGCGAGAATTGGATTCATACCTTTCCCAAGGGTATTAGGCGCTATGTAAAATGCAAACAGCTTCATCGAGGAATTGAACTCAGGTCGACGAGTCCATTTCCCACGACTCTAACCATTAGACAACGCGCCTATATGGTAAATATATGTATCTTCCCAAATATAAATAAAATCTTTATTATTTTTGCACTAAAAGCAAACTCAGGTGATTGTGAATGTGCATATATATTTTGCAATAGCTCTTAAGTAAACATATCAAACGTTGTAATAATTAGATTATTATACTGTGGTGTATCCACAGGTCATGCTATTTAAAGATAAGTACAGCAAATCTTTTTTGGTTTGCAAAAGACTTTTCGGGATACTTGGGATTGGTAGGTAAGTGGTTAACAGATTTACT
The DNA here is from genome assembly GCA_023376005.1 of Doryteuthis pealeii. Lineage (NCBI taxonomy): Eukaryota > Metazoa > Mollusca > Cephalopoda > Myopsida > Loliginidae > Doryteuthis > Doryteuthis pealeii. The sequence continues at coordinate 13,725,306 of CM042142.1, forward strand.
TTACTCTCCTGGCCAGTTTAAAAAAAGAATTAATTTCTAATAGCCTATCAATTGCAGGTGGTTAAATTACTTAATTATAGAGATTCGAAAGTATTTTCTTAACGTAATGTTTTCTTAAGAAACCCAGAAAGAGTGAAAAACAAAAATAAAAAAAATAAACCCTCTAATGACCCGCCAACGACCCTGTCACCGAGATGATTCTGCAACTTTTGTGATTTGTTAAGTGTTTTGATGGTTTTATTAGACGTTAAAGAGCTCTTTCATTCGCAGGGAAAGAGGAAGGTTATTGCTGGCTCTTAACTGAGTAACTAAATCGTTCTCCAGATTAGAGAGTGCTTTAAAAGAGTGGACCGACTTTGTGAAAGAATTTTACCGTCATTACTCACCTCGATAAAGATAAATATCATAAAAAATAGTCGAGTCTGTGGGGTTAAAATAAAATAAAAATTAAATAAAAAAAATTAAAAAATAACAATCTCCCAGGAGACCTGTGACAATACCTAGAAAATAAGCCTCCTTCCTTCCTCAGACAGGAAGCACCCTCTGGGTATGCGCAGAAAATAAGCCTCCTTCCTTCCTCAGACAGGAAGCACCCTCTGGGTATGCGCAGAAAATAAGCCTCTTCCTTCCTCAGACAGGAAGCACCCTCTGGGTATGCGTAGAAAATAAGCCTCCTTCCTTCCTCAGACAGGAAGCACCCTCTGGGTATGCACAGAAAATAAGCCTTCTTCCTGGAGCTGAAAAGATTCCTCGTCTATTCCAACACAGACCTTACTGTGGACACACATTATTGACTGACTCAGAAGAAAATCTCCTCCAAGAAATAACTATGAACCTAGAAATAAAATATGAACCCTAAAAGTGTATTTTGTCTCTTTTTCACAAGAAATAAAATCATATATAATGGGGTTTTAAAAAAACAACCAGTGAACACGCATCAAAAACGACCAAAAATCTAAACCCATATAAAACAACCACCACATAACCCCATTAATCTCAACGAAGAATTCTGAAATAAGAAAACAAAAAATGAAGATTTCTGCTTAATTAATACAAAAATATTTTGGTTGTGTTAAAAAGTATTGGAAAATGTTATAGGTGATATAACCTATGTACATAAATAGAATGCGCCGACCACTACTATAGTAGCAGGGACAATTGTGGCTTGGGGCACAAGCAACGCCAATCAGTTCGCAACTGTATGGTCAGACGCAACTCCACTTTCTTTTCTGTAATTTCTACTCATTTTTGTTCAATACATTTGTATCCATTTTCACCAGTTGCTTGTCTTATTTTTGACCCTTAAAAAACCCCACAACAGAAAATTATATTCTGAAATGTTAATAAAAACGAATAGTTTTTTTGGTAAAAAAAGGTAAAGTCGTCGGTGGGGGGAGGGGGCTTATGTCGGTATTAGCCAGACAGCGAGGTAGTCGGTAGAGCGTTTGGCTAGGAATCACAAGGTTCCTGGTTCGATACCGGCCCTCGCCCTCTCTATGAGTAGCACAGGGATCTGTGCGGCAAAGTGAGGAGCTGGTGGTAGGTGTAGCGCTCCACCTCAGATGCTAAAATAATTTCCTTGCTCTAGCGCTAGTGAAAAGGGGATAGTTTTCTCGGTAGATGGACGAAAAAGTAAAATTCTAAAAAGAATCCGCCCTGTCGGCTGCGGTTGTAGAATACACGGATTGCAACCCTGCAAAGGAGTAAAATCCCTCCCCCCATTGGGCCATCAGTTGGCTGTGAGTGGTGGTCTGTGATGCTTAAGGACGGAATCCTGGTAGCTATTGCAATCCATGACATGCAACACTCCACTTTGGCCCTTATTTAGGCTAGACGGTCGTTCCGACGGGCAGCTGGTGTCAAGCCCTAGTTCCTATATGATTGTCCCAACACTATTGCCTTATGGCAAGACCCAAACCGCTTTATCATATATGTGCTAGAAGACGGTGGCTGAGGGTCTTGGTGTCCTGGGTGGGACGTTAAAATCTGATGGTGGAGTTCCAATTCTGGAGCTCTGGGGAATGTGAAGTACCCCTTCATCACCATTACTCCCAGGTCCACTCTAACTCGGAGTGGTAGTACCTCTCAGGATCCCATCTATGGATTAAATATAAAAAATGGGGTTGAAAAAAATGAGTTCTCATCAAGAATGAATAAAACTAAATGTCTTCCGCATAAAATAACCCAACAAGTGTTGACATGCCGTAAAATCCAACCAACCTGCCAAATTTCCCCTTCGGCTGTACAAAATTTTCTAGATATTTTTTTTTTATGTGTATGATAGGATATTTCAAAGTTCACTATCTATTCACCACAGAACTCATTCTATTCAAATAATGTACTATTATTGTTGTAATCTGAGACCTCAATTATAATGAACTAACCATAAATTTTTGTACTTTCCTTGGGTGTGGTATGCGTAGTGGTGGGAGAGCCACCGTGAGCGATTTAAAGTAGTCAAATAGTTAAGAGTGTTTTTAACACGGTGAAATGATTGATTGATTGATTGATTTGAATGGTGTCTCATACCAACTATATTTATTTCATGCGCAGAGAGGTTAGGGAATCGCATTCATTTTACCTTTATATTCTCACGTTTTGTGTAGTTTTTTTTTTCAGAAATTTTTGCACACGGTTATATGGTATCAAGTATTTCTTATCATAGTCGGTAGATCATCTGCCTTGGATCCACGAGGTTCTCAGTTCGATACCGACCCTCGCAAATTCAGCGGATGAGTAGCACAGCTTAGATCTGTGTGGTAAAATCAGGAACTGATGTTAGGTGTATTACTCCACCTCAAACGCAAGAACAACATCTCTTGTCTAGCGAAAAGGGGATAGACTCTCTAGCTATCCGGCTGATACCGATAATAGGCGACACTATCTACAGATCTACGGAATTGGAGCCTCACCACCAGATTCAGTTTAGTGTCCTACCCAGTAGATAGAAAATCGCCTTTCTTTTTGTTCCTAAACTTTTTCGTCGCTAATTCACACCATTTTATTTTATTTACGAATGGTCCAAATTTATCTTTCCCGAGACTATCAAATTAGAGAATGCCGAAAAAGAAGTACGAGAAACTAAAAGCCTACCAAAAATTGCCGACAATTACCGATAATTATCGAGCATTATCGATAATTGCCGACAATTAACGATCATCAACGGCTTTTGATGATGAAGTACATTCCCACGTCGTGTGGAGTGGAGACGTATAAATGATATCATGACCTGAACTGATAAATCAAATTATTTCAAACTTGTATTTCTCTTAACGGTGAGTTTTCATCCACAACTTGTCGAACCAGTCAAGCCGCTTAAAAAAAACCGACTCACACATTAGACTCGCTTTAAACATTGGTAAGCATTGAATTCTTATCAGTTTTTAGTTGTTATTTCTTTACCACACAAAAAGAATTATAATCTTGATACAATTTATATTTACATATGACGTCACCTGGTTTCACCCGGGGGGCACTACTCATGTAAATCATGTTGGGTACACACAGATACGTTTGGTCTGAATTCAAAACTTTCTTTCTATTAGACTGGTTACCTAACAAAGGTTGGTACTAATGCACAATAACGCGCAAGGAATAATATTAAATTGTGTATAAAAAATAGTACATTTCATTACCTTTCAAGGAATTACCCAAAACCTGGGAGACGCTAGGGTTAGGGTTAGGGTAAGGGTTAGGGTTAGTGTTATTGTTAGAATTAGGGTACTTCGTGAGTTTCCGACTAATATTATTCATACGAAAAATACAATTCTAATGATATCATCTCTTGCACATTTGTACCCCAATGTTATAAAGCCCATATAATAAAAAGTGATAATTGTTACACCAGGAGCGCTTCCATATTCACATATATCATTCGATATAAAGCATCAATATATATATATATATATATATATATATATATATATATATATATATATAAGTTATCCACACACATGTGTTTCGAAGTTTGCTTCTCATCAGTGTGGCTTTACTTTTAACAGCTACCTCTAGCCGGGATCGAATGTAAAGGCCGCCATAGAGTCCTGCATCCCCTTTATATATATATATATATATACTAGCAAATATATGCACCCTCCGGGTGCAAGTATTTCAGTTAAATTTTATAATAAAATATGATATTAAATTAGAAAGGCTAATGAAACTGAATAAGAATGTAGATAAAAAGATTTGGAACAGAGGGGATATGATTGAAAAATAGAACAACTTTGAAACTAACTCTTCCATCATTTTCCGTTACTCCCGTCTTTCATTGGTAAATTTTCCTAATTAAACTGTTTAGTTAAAATAGGAAGTAAAGAATAATATTACAGTTATTTCTTTTTGTTAAGGGATTTCTTTTAAGATTTATTGAAGATATTTTTGCTCATATTAAATAAGATAAAACCAAACAATTAGAAATCAATAATACCAAGCACATTTTTATTAAAATCAGTTTTTTAATATCAATATGCAAATTAGCTTTACGTTTACACTGAAAACTGGTATTTTGTTGTATATATAAATACAATTGCATGTTATTAGTATTTAGGTAAGGCCAACAGTATTAATAATGTCAAACAGTTTTATTATTAATTGAGGTTTAAATAGAAATAGAATCATGGAGAATGTGACGTAAATATTTAAGGGAATTGTGACTTGAGTAGTAATATAGTTTCGGTTACAGACAGAAAAACACACAATCTCCATTATAATAAGATATATATATATATATATATATATATGCGTGTGTGCCTGTGTGTCTGTGTGTTCTGCATTTTAGTATATTTTCTTCTTTATTTTTTAATTGCTATCTGATGAGACTGGGGTTATTTATGGAGTTACTGGCTGAACTGAAAGGATTTGAAATAATCCTTTATAGGTATGCATTTTCATGGGCATGCATTGTAAATTTACAGAGGATATAGATGACCCAAAAAAGAATCATCCTCAACGTACGAGGCGATTGGATACTTTTATCTTTATATATACTAGAAAATATATGCACCCTCCGGGTGCAAGTATTTAAGTTTTAATGTAATAAAGTATCGTATTAAATTAGAAAGGCTAATAAAACTAAATAAGAATACAGATAAAATGATTTGAAACAGAGGGAGTATAATAAAAAATGGAAAAACTGAAACTTACTCTTCCATCACTCTCGTCTTTCATTGTTATTTTTTCTAATTTAAGTATTTAGTTATAAGAGGAAGTAAAGAATAAAATGACAGTTATTTTTTCTTGTTACTGGATTTCATTTAAGATTCATTGAAGAGATTTTTGCTTATAATCATTAAAATAAAACCAAAGAATTAGAAATCAATAATACTAAGCACATATTTATTAAATTCGATTTTTTAATATTAATATGCAAATTAGCCTTCCCGTTCACACTGTAAACCGCTATTTTGTTGTATATATAAATATAATTGCATGTTGTCAGTATGTAGACATAGTTAACAGTATTAATAATGTAAGACAATTTTATTAATAATTGGGGTTTAGATAAAAATAAAATCATGGAGAATGTGATGTCAATAACTAAGAGAATTGTGACTTGAGTAGGAATATAGTTTCGGTTACAGACAGGAAAATACACAATCTCCATTATAATAAGATATATATATATATATATATATATATATATATAATACAAGCAGCAGCATGTAGGACACTCCAAGTTCCTTCCAGACTCCGGAGCAGCTCCTTGCTCCGTGCTCGTGCGATATTCTTAATCGTCCTCAGTGCAGCACGACACGGCACAGCAAGAAAAGTCAAAGTAAGTTTGATGATCACATAGGCGCGAAACTGACAGTCACAAAGCGCTGTTGACTGTGTTTGCGCTATTCTAACTTAGAAAGAAATGGTTAGCAAGCTAGTCTTGCAGATCAGTTACTACTGAAAAGCGAGATCGATTCATACCTTTCCCAAGGGTATTAGTGCTGTGTGAAATGAAAACATCGTCGTTCAGGATTTGAATTCGTGTCATCGTGTCCATTTCATACGGCGCTAACCATTACACCATGAGCAAAAATATTGAATTTTTGTAAAGTTTTCCTCTCTCTCTCTCTCCCTCTCTCTCTCCCTCCCTCTCTCTCTCTCTCTCACACACACACACACATGTATGCACAGGGTAGACCATAATGATGAGATACATTTTATATACTATTTTCTCAAATTATAAAAATGACACAGAGTACTAGATATATTTATTACATAATTGATACACAGGAGTTTTACATGTTATCTAAGATTTGAATATTACATTAAGATTTTATTACTTTCAGGTATTGATTTAGGTGATCCTTATAATGGCGTGGAGTCCAAAAGAAATTGCATATTAGTCGGTGATATCCATTCACCATCCTGATCCAACCCCAGTGGACTATTTTCTGTGGGGTTACCTGAAAGATCGGGTATACGCAGGCAGACCCCACACAACAGCGGAACTGAAAGAAAGCATCCGTAGAGAGATAACAGCTATTTCAGTTGATATGCTAAACGTGATATGAGAAATCAAGTTCTCGAATGCTTTTGTCATGATGGTGACCATCTCAAGGGCATAATATTCATATCTTAGATCACATATAAAACTCCTGTGTACCAGTTATATAATAAATATACTTAGTATTCTGTGGCACTTTGGTAATCTGAGAAAATAGCATTTAAATCTCTCTCTCTCTCTCTCTCTCTCTCTCTCTCTCTCTATATATATATATATATATATATATATATATATATATATTCTCTAGTCGCTTAGTTAGGGTCCAGGTAGTGCAGCCATACAGCAGCACCGACACGGCAACGCCTGGACCCTAACTAAGCGACTAGAGAATAAACTGGGAGCTGCACAAGAATGCTGCGGGTGATCATAAACAAAACGTGGAAACAGCACCCTACGAGAAAGCAGCTGTACGGCCACCTACCACATATCACCAAACCATGATGATGATGATATATATATATATATATATATATATATATATATAGATGCTGTATATATTTGAGCTACTTTATTTCATTTTATTTATATATTTCAGTTAAGGTAGCGTGGATATCGAGTCAACGCCTGATTACTGAAAGTTTTCACCTATAACTCTCTACAAAGAAAAAAAACTTATCAATATGAAATATAAAGTAGAGTACGTGCATGTATACCAATGGTCGGTTGGATGTGGGTGTGGAACTGTATACATTCGCACTAAAAGTCCATATCCATCATCATCATCATCATCATCATCATCATATCGTACTAGCACTGACAATCTCTCGCCAACCATTTCTATCATTTTTTGTTTCCGAAAGGTCCTCTGCGCAACATCCAGTGTCTGCGCAGAGCTGGTTAATGTAAGTCTTTGCTGGACGGCCCACGCTGTCGTTCCCATGTGCTGGCTTCCACAGGAGAACGTAGCTCATGAGTTCGTCTTGCTTCTCCAACAGTGTTAGGCATGTCTTGTCGTTTCACCCACGCTATCTTAATTCAAATATAAACGCTCTATCAATGAAATTGATCACTA
>CM042142.1:13737819-13756432 GCA_023376005.1 Doryteuthis pealeii
GGTAATAAACTCACTAATCGGTACTAATTTGTTTGTGAAACTAGTTTTCTAACCAATGCGTTAATGTAGGCGTATAATAACCGAAAAGAAAATGAGAGAAAACGGTCATAGTGACCATGTGGGTTTAAATGCACTCAAGATAATAATAAAAAAAAGATAACTTTCTTTTTAAAAAGAAATTCAAATCAATTATAAACAGACCGATAAATTCAACGAAGAGCCAAACATGTGGGTAACGGTTTATAATCTCAGACCCATATCAATAAAAAAGAGATCAGATGATCCTGTTAATAAAAACAAAACAAAACAAAAAACCTTACTTAGAGGCAAATCAAATCTGGAATAATAATTAAAATAAAATAAAAATAAATGATCAGACACACAGACATAAGCACGCACGCACGCACGCACGCACACACACACACACTTACACACACACTTACACACACAAGCACGTGCACACACACACTTACACACACAAACACACATATAAACAAGCACCCCCAACCACACACACAGACAGAAGACCCGAGACAGAACAAATTGAGCAACTGCTAGGACCATTTCAGTTCGAGTATTCTTCTGATGATGGGATTTTTCATCCCGAAATATTAAGAATAAAGTGACAAGTTAACAAACAACATCATAGTTACCTTTTTTTTTCTTTACACTTGCATTGTGACAGCCTTCAAAACCAACGAACAAACCAATATATATATATATATATATATATATATATATATAAGATTTTGGATGTTTGTTTTTTAGAAGCATTGTTGGATAAAGTATATATTATTATCTATATTTTTGCTTGAAGGCAATTACATTGCATGTATCGCATAAAATTCGATACTTATAGAAAATAATCTTGACAAGTGAATCCCGGCAAGGATTGTTCGGTGTGTAGAACATCGTACAGACTGTTTCGACAGCGTAGGTGTGGCGCTCCACCTCAGACGCCAAAACAATCTCCTTGGTCTAGCGCTGAGGTGGAGCGCCACACCTACGCTGAGTTGGCGTGGACCGGTATCGAACTAGGAACCTTGTGGTTTCTAGCCGAACGCTCTACCGACTGAGCTAACCCGGTCCCTTTAGATATCCTCCTCTTATTATTCGAAAATGTGAAAATTAAGATTTCTATTGTTGGACTTGTATTTTAAATACTTTCGTTCAAATTGATTTTTTGAAAAACACCCTCTTTTTTAAATTTGGTTCTTCATAGTCGCGGCAATTTTACCGGATTTCCGATATATCTCAAATTTTACCGGATTTCCAGCACATCTCAAATTATCTTCAACCTGAACTTTTTTATCACATTTATTGTTGTTTTTGCCAAATTAGATTCAATATTTGTGTCTCAAAATATATTTTTTTTTAAAATTCAAGCTGATTTCGGAAAAGCAGATATTTACAATTTGCTATACAACAATTTGGAGATTTTGATCATAAACAGGCACTTACACGAACACCTAGTTTCCAACGTTTCTTTCGAATAGTAACCTTCAATTCAACCTTCAACGAAGAGCCAAACATTGGGACAGCGGTAAACAAGATGGTCTCTTGCTCCGACTTTTGTAGAATGCTGTGTTCATGACGTAATAAATCATTAGGGGTCGGTTTTGCTCAGACGGTAGAGCACTCGCCTCGGAATCGCAAGGTTCCAGTTTCAATACCGTTCGCCACCAACTTAGCGCATGAGTAGATCAGATTGGGCAATATAATCTGTGGGGAGCTGACAGTAGGTATGGTACTCCACCAAAAATAATCTCCCTGTCTAGCACTAGCGAAAAGGGATAGACTCCTTTGCTGTATGGCTGATACCGACAATAGACCATTACGCCAACTCTCATTAACAGGTAAAGAGGTATTGTAACTGTTACGCTCGTATAATGTATGTGTACCTTTACATATAAAAGGTTTAGGCACAATTCGTAGAATAATAGTAACCCAATTGTGTGTCAAATACACCCAAGTGGTAAGGATAATCGCTTCCTTGACTTGAGGACAAATGCATCGGACCATATGACCTTTAGGCACCCCTTTTACGATCTCGATACGTGGGGACATTTTTTCTATTTACACCGTCAAAATCCGGTTAATTGTTAACATGATTTTTAGAGTTTTTTTTAAACATTATAAAAATAACCCCTAACCCTAACCCTAACCCCTAATAAACAATCGGATTTTGACGGTGTAAATGAGAAAAGTGTCCTTGTGAATCGAGATCGCGGAAGGGGTGCCTAAAGGTCATATGGTCCAATGCATCAAACTAGCACAAAAGGAACACAAGATTAAGTGAGAAAGGTGATCCACTGGAAATTGTGCAAATTTCTGAAGTTTGGTCGAGCTGATAAATGGCATATGCACAAACTAGAACTAATCCCAGAAAATGAGACGCATAAAATAATCTGAGATTTTCAGATACAAACGGACAACCCAATCCCGGTCAGAAGACCGGATCTAGTGTTAATTAACAAGAAAAAAAAAGAAAAGAAAAAGAACTTGTCAACTAGTGGATTTTGTCGTTCCAGTGGACCATAGAGTGGAAATAAAAGAAAGCGAAAAGATAAAAGAATACTTGGATCTTGCTAGAGAGCTTAAAAGGCTGTGGAACATGAAGGTAAAAGTGATACTAATTGTATTGGAGCCCTGGAAACGGTTACCAAAAGTCTGAAAAAGAGACTGAGGAACTGGAGATCAGAAGAAAAGCAAAGACCATGCAGACCAAAACGTGTTTAAAATCAGTGAGAATACTCTAAAGAGTCCGGGAGACCCGATGAGACTTGCTGTCACTCAGAAAAGCTCACAAAGAGTAAAATAAATAATATCCTGATTCAGAGGACTTTCACCAAAAAACTGCATCTACATATTAGACTTTCAAGAGTAGTTGTCATGATCACTTTCTGGTGTCTTAGGTACACCAAAAGGGTTGTGTGGAGGAAATAAAGTACTTTTTATACTATTTGTCTGATTTTTATTGTAGAATACGCCGACCGCCTCCCTGCAGAGGGGTAACCCAACCCACCCACCCAAAAAACAGATGTCTTTGGCAAGACATTAAACTAGCCAAAACTAAATTACTAAAATCACTAACTGTATTTCTGTATTGAATTTTTCTAATTTTTTTGGTAATAAAAAAAATACATCTAAAAAAAAAAGGAAAAAAAAGAGTGGTATAAATAATAATAATAAAATTAACAATAACAAAATAATAACAATAATGATAATATTAGTAATACTACTAATTGTTGAAGTGAGTTAACGTACTGTTGGTTTGAGCAATAAGCTAAGCACAACTGAACCAGTGTCAAGAGAACTGGTACTTATGGTCTTCCAGAATAGTCCACTCGTGCATTTGGGTGATTTCATTCCTTGAGTCCTGATTAGCTGCTTGGTTTTTATGATGTTCTGAGGCTTCATAAATAACCTGCCATTTTGCAGTAGTATTTACAGCAAAACATTTTCGAATTAAGTTATGACTGCTTGCTGCCTTGTCTTACCAATTCAACGGTAATTGGAACTAGTATGATTATTCTACACTAATCAAAAAGAAATAAAGAAAAAAATGTGACTTTAATATTCTTTTTTTTTTACCGGACCAGCCCACCTTATATCAGAAAATAAAGGAGGTGTTGGATTATTTTGTGGTATATAAGCTGTGTTACAATACACCACTTAAATTTATAGACTAAGCGAGTTCACGTGGTTTAAACCTCAGCCAATCAACAGCCCGAATGTGTGGCTGGTTGACTACTTAATCACTGATACTGAGAGACGTCCATTTACAATCATTAACGAAGGACTTGCAATACTAAGGAGCACCAAGGAACAAACAAAGGATCATTTACCAAGGATTTCCACTGGACAAGCGCTCTTGCTTGGAGCCTAAAGGATGACCCATAAAATCGTAACAGTGATGAGACTTGATAATTTGGATTATTCGGACTATTGCCCTCATCTTTATTGTGATCTACACAACGTTTTGACTGATGTGCCCTCTGCCCTTCTTTATGTGTTTCGTCTCGAATTCGGGAGCCTTAACACTTGTATCCGGTTGTCATGGTTAATGGAATGAGAACAGTATAACCCCGTGGATTGAATACAGGGTTCGGTTTGAAGTTCCATGAAGGCTCTCGATTACGAGTTCGAAGAGAAGCTTCCCGAGTTCGATACGAAACATCTAAAGAAGACCGGAAGGCAGATCGGCCGAAACGTGTATATAACAATATAGATACGGACAATAGTTCAAATAATACAGAAGTCATTTTTGTCTTTACCTCCACAGACATCCTCAAATTCACCCTTGAGTGACATTTATCCTCTTGGGGGATCGAATAAGTCTAGACGTGAATAATTTTTAATTACCTTATCATTGTGTGCATATGCGTGATTATGTGCATTGAATTGGATGGGATAATCAACTGCATTAAGCCAGAAACCAGTTTAACAGGTTTTAAGATGTGCAACTAATTGCAGTTCATATTTAATTCAAAATGAACAGATGCATCAGACAATGCACCAATATGTAAATGCACCAACGAATCTGCAGCTTAATGATTAAATAAACAAATTTCTGGCTGGTCACTTGTACGGATCACCTCTACCCATCCCTCTTTCAGGAAAATGGTGATTCAGCCATTCACGAAAAACAATAGCAAAATGTGGGGGAGCATCACCAACAGAGATTTAATTGCCATACATTATGGAACATACATTAAAGAATTATATCTGAACCAAGGTATCCATTTATTCATATATATATATATATATAGTAAAAGTCGACGGGGCGGCCTAAAGTCGGTATTAGCCAGTCAGCGGGGGAGTCTATCCCCTTTTCAATAGCGCTAGACCAAGGAGATTGTTTTAGCATCTGAGGTGGAGCGCCACACCTACCATCAGCTCCTTACTTTACCGCACAGTTCCCTGTATATATATATATATATATATATATATATATATATATATATTCAAATGCTGCTACCATGTTTTCGCTGTAGTAGCATTAGTAGTTAATTCCAAAAGTGTTCAATATATTTCGTAAACTATAGACCATTTGTAGGTACAGAAAATAGCTTTTTCTCTCTACCACAGTTTCGGTGTTAAATGTACACCTTCAGGGGAATATATATATATATATATATATATATACATCCAGTTGGTCTGCATTTGTGAGGAGAAACTGTCAGTAACAAAGCGCCTTTGCTTTGATCACACATTCAACTTCAACCACGCTTCATTACTCAAATCCGTACATTGTAAGAGCTTACGCCGTTTATGCGAATCGGCGGTCATTGCGAACTCAAAAATCATAAAACAAAGGCCTGGTTTCTTCCATCTTGTGCCAGATATCGCAAAAATACTAACACAAAAGAACAAAATCAAAATAGACAAAGGATAACTTAGAAAAAATAAACGAAAACGCAAAAATTACAGAATCTCTCAAACACACCAAAACAAAAATTCCAATCTCCTATTCATAATGGTATAAAAAAAACAACAAAAAAACAGATACCAAACTACTGCCAGACACCTTTCCTCCATCACAGACTTTCAATTACCCTTACCGCACCGCTTTGAACTCACAAGTTACATTAGCCCTGTTGATACTTCCCCTTCCTCTTTTCTTTTTTATCACACCTTTTGACGGTCCACCCTCGCCTATCTCCCCCACCTCCCATTACCTCTTTCAACATTTAAACAGACTGTAGTCTCATTGTCTCAAATAAATCTTCTGACGAAGCTTTGTGTACATACCGAAGCCAATATCAATTGAATGAAGTTATTTTGTCTTTTATTCGTTTTATCCTCAATTTTTAATCACCTTTTGGCGGATTTACCCAATCTGTTACTCCTTATATATATATATATATATATATATATATATATATATATATATATATATATATATATATATATATACTTTGAAATAAGTGCTATTACCATTCATTTACAAACTATTAAATATGTTTAAAAATAAAACAATGCTAACAGAAGTAATTAAGATTAGGCTTAATACAAGATATATCATGGAGCCAATATAATAATATTAGAAATGTTTACATTGTAAACTTTCACTCTCTCCACAACTTTCACAATATTCTGATATTCAGGTAAGCGTTGGAGATGTTGATGCGCGCATACTGGCGCTAGTCTGATTTGTGTTATCTTCCTAAATCATAAAACACCCATCATCACGCGGCTACATCACGTAACTAGAAGTTTAATCTGGTGCCAGTTGACATAAGTACTTTGCCCCATGGCGACATTTTTACACCAATTCTGAGCTTTCATTTAAGTCTTTTTTTTTACTTCGACGTTAGGAATCCAATAATTTCGAACTTTTCTGCAATGTCTATGCGTGCAACGCGTGTTCAGAAAGGAAAGTACAGTCTGTGCCTTGAAGTAATTTTGACTTTCTTTAAAGAATTCAAAAAGTTATTTCACACAGAAAGTCTTTTTTAAAACTTTTGGTGGCAGTTCGTATATATATATATATATATATATATATATATATATATATATATATATATATATATATATATGCGCGCTCGCGCGTGTGTTAGAAATTATTGTGCACGCCTATTCTTTCATTATATATTGCTTTGGGATGCATCATGGAAGGGGTTTAGTTTTGGGTGCATGATGGGAAGACTAGTTAAACTGACTGTTAATAAACAGTATTTATATATATATATATATATATATATATATATATTATATAGAGAGATAGATAGATAGATAGATAGATAGATATGCTCTTTCAATGATATTAAGCACTCTTTACTTATAAATATATTATCAATATTAAAAGTATTATATATATATATATATATACACAAACATGCGCGTGTGTGTGTGTGTGTGTGTGTGTGTGTGTGTGTGTGTGTGTGCGCGCGCGCGCGACACACAGGCGTAATCTTACTTGTAAAAAAATATGGATTTATATTTTTCCCTCTCCACCTAAATAGTCGGACAGGCAGGCAGCGAAACCATCCTGCGAAGAATGAACGTTTGATTCAACCTCCCCTAGGACTAGGAGAACGCTATAAATTAGTGTGGCAGAATAAGGCCCATTACCCATCATGTTTTGTAGACCTTGAGTAAGGTAAAGTCTGGCTCCTGCGGGGAGAAACATCCTAATGGAATGGATGGAAGGATGGAACATTGTGTGTGAGCGTGGGTGTGTATGCGATTGTGTGGTGTGTGTGTGTGTGTGTGTGGTGTGTGTATTAGAATACTGTAATAAGAGTGTTATCACCATATCTCATACGTTTATTATCTTGAAACCAAGGAGGATGTTCTGGAATGTTTAGTTTCCTAATCTGTTTTTTACTTATTTTTTTTATTACATTTACAGCAACGTCCGTTACTAAGGAAGAGAAACTTTTTCTTTTTTGGTTCCTGTGTCTTTATTTATTTTATTGGATAGACTCGGAGTTTTATTACCGATTGCAAAAGATTAAACACTCTCGTTTCCCTATGTCCGTTCCATGTTTATTAGTGTCACTAAGCCGGATTTATTTATAACTAATAAAATAGAAAAAAGAAAAATCACTTCCCCATGTAATTATGTGTGTACAGAACTCATCTCAAACCAATTCCACGAATCGGGTGCAATAAACCTAGAAAGCCTACAATTTCAAATCAAGTAGCATTCACTTTTGATTGTATTAAAAAAAAAAAAACAACTAAATTTTGGTGATCCATCTCGTAGTTGAAATTAAGATACTTTTCTCACCATTGCCATAGATCTGCGTTCGAGCCTGTTGGTTGGATTTTAAGGTATGTCAAACCTTCTTGGGCTATTTTATGCCAAAGACGTTTTGTTTTATTCATTCTTGATGGGTATTCAATTTTTTTTTTATTCAAACTCAATTTTTTAAACATTTAAAAAAATTAATTTTGTTCTATTTAACCCATAGATAAAATATTATCATTCCGGGTTAGAGTGGACCTGTAAATAATGGTGATGAAAAGATACTCTAGATGCATTTTAACGTCCTACCCAAGGACACTTCAATGTTAGAGCATTTCTATCAAATAATATTTTAAACATATCTATTTGATCTCTAGATAGTGCTCTTACAGTCCAAGTTAGATTGAACTTGGAAGTATTGGTAATGAAGGAATACTCCACATTCCCCGAATCTTCAGAATTGGACCCTCTCCATAAATTACAATTTAGTGTCCTACTTCGACAGCTTGGCATCGAGCATTAAGCTGAATAAACATCATTACAATTACAGGATTGATTTATATATTACTTGATTATTTTGAGTCTTTTGAATTAAAACATTTGAGGGTTTCCCTGCGTGTGTTAGAATCTTATCCTCGTCGCCAGATGTTGTGTCGTAGAATCAAGGAAGGTCGACATACATATAGATATAACAAGAGAGTTTATTTCCGAGAAGAAATAAGGTACACGTTAAATACGATTAGTCGTACATTGCTATTAAGCTGCTCTCCCAACACTGAGAACTGACCGCTAAATAGTTCTTAGATTAGTCCATTATGTGTGGGGGGAGTATTATGTCTACTCCATCACAGTATGCATCCAAACTATTCTCCCTCCATCTATGAATAAATAGCAGGACAGTCTGGGCTCTTTAACCTTTAACCCTGTAATGGGCATAACTGATCCCCCGACGTAAGCACCAGAGTCGTGCATGAAAGTCCTCGAACGGATAGAGGTGTAATTTACATAACGATTAGGCAAACTGTAATAAAAGCAGGCATGTGTTGACACTGAAGCAGAACGAACCAGCCACTAGGAGGAGTGACAGTGTCGACGACGGAGAAAATAGTGTATATTGTTCGTTTATCCAAGGATTTGAACAACCGAGTCCGAGAATTCGAGAAAAAAGTGGTGTTTACTGATAATCTATTACCCGTTAGAAGATTTCCCCGAACTTTTTGCCGCCCTGTCGTCTAGGGCGTTAGAATGTACCGACTGTACCTCTGCAGAGGGGTAAGACTCTCCCAAATGGGGCCACCTATTGACCGTGGTTGGCGACCCGTGATGCTTAAGGATGGAGTATTGGTGGATGAGCAGTCCATGACCTGCAACACTCCACTTACTTAGGCTAGACGCGCGGTTGGAGAGGCCCCCTCCGATCAATCGGCTGGTCACGTTAAGCCCTATCACCTATATGATTGCCCCAACCCTATTGCCTTTATAGCAAGCCCCAACCCCTTTTATCATATGGGGCTAGAAGGCGCTGTCTGAGGTTTACATGTCTGGGAATTACGTTAAACCTATTTTCATTTTGGAGGTTTGGGGAATGTGGAGCTTCCCTTCTTCACCATTGCTCCCTGGTCCACTCTCACCCGGAGTGGTAGTACCTGTTAGGTCCCATCTATGGGTTGAATAGAAAAATGTATTTATAAAAAAATTGTGTATCCATTAAGAATTAATTTATTTCAAAACTTTATCGGCATTAAATGACCTACCGAGGTTGATATGCCGTAAAACAAAACAAACCAAACTGAAATTGTTGTGCATTGGCTTTTCTTCAAACCAGATCCAGTAAAATCAGAAAGACAGAAAGGACAAAACTAATAAATTACATGAAATAAAAATAAAAAAAAATAATGAAATTTATTGTGTACAGTGCTCAGGTGCACCACAACTAATCAAAGGCTCGTGTCAAGTACACAGAATAATGTATTATTGTCAGAAACATGAACAGTTTACAGTAGTAGTAATATGCATGTACGTGTGCGTGCGTGTGCATATGTATGTGGAGGGTAGCATTAGGTATAGTGTCAGCGGAATACAGGAAGCATGGAGGCTTTGAAAGATTCAGTGCTTCGGCAGCCTACAACAGACGCGGACCAGTTTATTCCATGTCACCGCAATTCTGAGCGTGAAAAAATGTTTCCGAAATTCACGTGAGCAGAGAAAATGTAATTTTATTTATAGACTTTTATTTACGAAATTTGCATTAATTCTTTTTGTTATTTGAATTGACATTTTTTTTCAAGACGACTTTGCTTTTAATCCTTCAATTATTGTTATTCATTTATTGTACAAATAATGCCTTTCAATACGAAGCAAAAGAAACAAAAAGAAATTATATATAAATGGCCGATTCCTCAAAAATAAAACCCGACCCTAATGACAATTTTAGGGTTTCTTTTCCCCGTTATACACCCTCTCATCTTTTCTCTTTTGACTCTGTGATCTTTTGCTCATTAGCAACGTACGATGTGCTATGAATGAAACATTAGGATTCTTTCAAGGCGGAACAAGCGAGATCAAAGAGTTTCGTTTCGTTGGTCGGAACTCTCCTGTCAAAAAAGAGAAATTATTGCAGTGTGTAGTTATTTGCCTTTTGTTGCGTCTACTTCCCCCTCAAAAACTTCCAGAGAGAGAGAGAGAGAGAGAGAGAGAGAGAGAGAGAGAGAGAGAGAGAGAGAGAGAGATATGGTTGCACGTGAGAGATATATATAGATAGAGAGAAAGTGGTGTGTGTTTGATATATATATATATATGGATAGATAGTAGTGTGTGTGGTGTGTGAGAAGAGAGAGAGAGAGAGAGAGAGAGAGAGAGAGAGAGAGAGAGAGAGAGAGAGAGAGAGAGAGAGAGAGAGTGTGTGTGTGTGTGTGTGTGTGTGTGTGTGTGTGTGGAATAATAGAGAGAGTATGTTGAGAGAGAGAGCGAGGGGAGAAGAGAGAGAGAGGAGAGAGAGAGAGATAGAGAGAGAGAAAGAGAGAGAGAGTGAGAGAGAGAGATAGAGAGAGAGAGAGAGAGAGAGAGAGAGAGATGAGAGAGAGAGAGAGAAGCGAGGTAGAGAGAGAGAGAGAGAGAGAGAGAGAGAGAGAGAGAGAGAGAGAAGAGAGACAAGTGCAGAAGAGGTCTTGACATTTGCGATAAAAAGAAGAATCTGAATTCTTGGTCAGTCAACCATTATTTCTTCTCAGACTTGTGGGAACTCGCGAAACGAAAAACCAGGAATTTACCGCCAAAACAGGACGCCGAGTACACCCAAGCAGGAAACGAACTGCCGACCTATCCTCATATTACGAAATAACCAACTTGAAGAATATGATTTAGAACAAAACTTAGCATTTGAGCAATGACATTTGATCAGATTTTTAGATCAAAATGTTGCTTTTCCTTTTTTCTTACACATTTTGGAATTCTCCTGTTCGAGGAGGAAACATTTCAGCGTATATCAGGTAATTAAGAAAAATGAAGAGTTACAACTTATGCTATTAATTCTATGAACTAGCAGGGCCTGTGGATAGACTACAGTATGATAATTTAATTATTACAACGTTTGATATGTTTAATTAAGAGCTATTGCTATATACTTTATGTAAAAAGTATAATAATCTTCATTTAACTCCCCCTCATTTTTTCTTTATTCCCTTCTTTTCATATTTCCCTTATATTGGATTGAAACAGCGTTATCTCTTCCGCGCGCTCAGCCCCTTACTCTATCTTTCCCCTACGTTCTTTCTTATTATATTTTTTCTGTTTAGCATGTCCTTTTTCTTCCTTTTCTTTATCATAAAAATGGAATAGTCCATTATTTAGCTGAGTTGATGAATTTTATAAGAAGCAAAAAATTGGCAGATAAGCAACACTAGAGAATCAGGATTACATTTTTACATTTTCAACTTGGACGAGTGGACAGTCTGGTTTTTAACCCAGTGGGAGTTACAAGATGATAACGGCTCCGTACTTTTAAAGAGTACGGATTATTATTGATTCTAACCTTAGTCGTTAAAACAGTGGCGATAGAGTTAAAAGGACAGTAGAACAGTAATGAGTATTTCAAGTCACTTGTGCCAGATGAGCTCGTGTGGTAACGGTTATGGACAAAAAATATACAGAGAAAGTATACTGTTCGAAAGATTACTAATATCGCAAGTGATATCCTTGAGAAAGTATAAACTAAAATATTCTCCTCCAGCTATGGTAAATAGCAGGACAGAATTGGCTATTTAACCTAGCTTGGCAACCAGTCAAGGAGAAGGAAAAACTTGTGTCACATCCTGTCTATGGCGGAAGGTTTGGTAAATATAAAAACTTCGTGTCAGAGGTCAAAGTTTCGAATACAGGTAAAAATTTATGATTTTAGTCGCATTTAGTTAACAATATTGTTTCCAATATATATATATATATATATATATATATATATATAATATATAATATATACCAACCCCTACGCACGACCTGGATGTTACACTAGATCAATTTCTTAAGCGGAGTTTAACTGGTTTGAATCCAGAGATTTCCTTCTCCTAGATTGGTTACCTACTTAAGGTTAAAGAGCCCAGTCTACCCACCTATTTACTCAAATCTGGAGAAAGAGTAGTTGGATGCATATGTTTCCCAAAGGTATTCGTGCTATTTGTGAAAGGCAAACAGCTTCGTCCAGGATTTTTGAAACTCGTGTCGACGAGTTCATTTCCTCCTACTCGAACAATTACACCATACACCTTCCAATTATGTACGGTAAAAAAATGCATCTTCATAAACATTTAAACAGGTGAACAATTCATAAGTAGTTCTTCAAAACACTTCATACTTAATTGTAATATTATTGTGTTAAGAGCTAATATATTAATGTAGTTCACAATAATATCAAACAGGTCTATGTGACGCATAAGTATGAACCTAACAGATATTACCACTCCGGGTCAGAGTGGTCCTGGGAGTAATGATAAGAGTGACTCCATATTCCCCGGCAGCTCCAGAAGTGGAACCCACCTACGGTTACTGTTTTGTGTCACATACATATACATGTGGTGTAAGGGTTAGCAAGCTAGATTCGCTAACCATTGTTAGTGAGTTTGATTCTCACTGGGCGCCCCATACTTTTGGCCTTGTGCCACATCTTAGCTAAGCTTAGTAAATAACTATATGGGGAAATGTAGACAAACACAATTCTCCAAAACAAGAACTCACCTCATGCCCTGAAGAAGATCAGGAAGACTGAAACGTTATAGCGTCGATATTATCACCAAAAATAAACATTCACCCATTGTAGCAACTCGTGTTTATCTACATTTCTCTGTATACTGTCGGATTGATTTCCTCATTTTACTCCCCCATATATATAATATATAATAATATATAATATATAATATAAATATTGTAAAAATTAAAAAAAGTCGAAAAAAAAAGCAAGCCGAACACACCAAAAACAGAGGCTCGCAGACTTTTTGTTTTCGATAATAATTTCTTTTTTCCCTTAAACCCCACGAAGGTCTATCTAACCAGACCGAAACACTGCAGCGTAGGCTAATAAACATCATTTAATTTATAAAACTTGTGTTTTTTCAATTTTTACAATATTACATACTGTCGATTATTTCCATTTTTCACACACACACACACACACACACACACATATATAATATATATATATATATTATATTATATAATGCTTTAAAAAACCTCCTAAAAGATTCATTGTATGGAAAAAAATTATGTATTTTACAAATAGAGGGGTGTAAAAGAGGAAAATAAAACGTAATTTTTTCAGTTTTAGACAGAAATCTTTTAAGTCCAAACAATTATTATATTCCATATACATACATACAATATATACATACATACATACATATATACATACATAATATAATATATATATATATATATATATATATATATATAATATATATTTATATATATATATATCAACGTGTTAACCTCGCCCATGTTGAGAAAAAACCAGCGAAAGTTTGATTGTAAAAATATACTACCAAACATCAACCAGGGAGAAAAAATTTTTGAAAAAAAGAAAAAGACCAAGATAGTGCGTACCAACAAAAAATAATCTATTGGTACAGTATTTGGCCAAAAGAAAAAACAATTTATATGTATATATATGTATATGTATATTAAGAATATATATTATATATTCATATAACCGCTAGGAGAATAAGCTAATAAGTAAAAAGTGCTCATACCTAAGTAAAGCAATAATAAAGATAAATATATCTATATATATATATATATATAATAATATATATTATATATTAATATAGGTGTGTGTGTTGTGTGTGTGTGTGGTGTGTGTGTTATGTGAGTGTGTGTTGTAAATTATACTAAAGCTGAGCGAATCAATGTTTGGTTCCCCTAAGGCCTTTTCCGTTAAGTTTAATGACTAAAATTAAATACTAAAATATTCCTTACTATTGGGATTGAATTATGCTTGAAAAACAATTTCATCGTTTTAATTAGCAGTTATTTGCAATTAAGTCATAAAGTCACCAATCTCTCACTAATCTCACTGCCTATCAATTTTTTCTATTGTTAATATTTTTATGCAACAATATCCATTGTTAAAAATTCTCAATCTTTCCCAAATGTCTGGCCATCTTTTATAGTTTTCTCTTCCAATCTCCTTCAGCGCCACCTTTTATCATAAATACGTACTAAACAGTACAAGAGAGACAACTCCATTCAGTAATTAAAAAAAGGTCAATAATCTTAACACTTAAAAATCTGCATTAATTTCATTTTCTTTTTGCATGTTATTTTTATTTTTATTTCACTCAAAAACTTTTGATTTTTTTTCTCTATATCAAAATATTTTTGTATGTTTTAAAAAAAACAGTGCACGACTCATCTCAATTTTCAGCCCACCATATTGTTGTGAAACCCTGTACTTTGTCATGAGACCTGTGAAGTCGAAGCATCGCGCTATCGTTACTAAGCAACAGAGATTATTTGTATAGCTCTGACAACTTATCAGTCACACATTAAACAACTTACAGTTAAGATGGAAACTCGTAAGACCACTACTAAAAGTAAATAGCGTCTTTAATAACTTGATATTTGTAGCATTGTATTTTTATCATTAAAAAATCTATACATTAATACACGTGTTCCTAAAAAGGTACGGTCGTTATCATCTTGCAACACCCTCTTGTTAAAAATGAGACCGTCCCAAATCGTCCAAGATGAAATGCAAATATGTAAATCCTGATAATCTGAGAGGATGTTTTCGGCCGAATTATTATTTCTTATGAGTGTTGTCACCTCAGCTATATAATGGAACATTCCGTTTTTATTCTAAAGAAAGAAAAGTAAGAAAAAAGACATGCTACTTAGAAAAATATAAGAAAAGAAAGAAAGAAAGTAGGGGAAAGATATAGAGCGGAAGCGATAACGCTAATTTATTTCAATCGAAAATAATGAGAAGATTGCGAAAAGAAGGAAAGAAAGAAGAGAGTGAGGGAGAGTTAAATCAGGATTGTTATACTTTTTACATATTGAAATATTTGTAATAGCTCTGAAATAAACATATAAAACGTTCAAATAATTTAATTAATTGGTATATCTACAGGTCCTTCTTGTCTATATATCAATTCTCGTGTACGATCGTGTCTTAAAAAAAAACCCTTGGTTAAAAATGAGACAGTCCAAATGGTCGAAGATGAAATGAAAAATGTAAATCCTAATTATCTGGTGTTGTTTATCTGTCGAATTCTTATTTCTTGTGAGTGTCATCACTTCAGCTAAATAATGGACTTTATTCTGTTTTTATATAAAGAAGAAAGGTAAAAAGGCATGCTACACGAAAAAATAATAAGAAAAGAAACAAAGAATAAGAAGAAGGAAGGAAGGAGAAGAAAGAGTATGGGAAAGATAGATGATGAGGAGTGAGCATTGCGGCAAGTGATAAGCGCTAATTATAAGTCAACGAACATAATTGAAAAGAGGAAAAGAGAAAAGAAAAAAAGAAAACGAGCAAAGAGACCATTCCTTGTTTTTGATTATATAGAAAGAAGGGGAAAGAAAAGGGACATGTCTACACAGTAAATATAAACAAGAAAAAAAAAGGAAAGAACAGAGAGTTGGGAAAGATAGAGAGAGGTGGCTGAGTACGACGTGATAACACGAACCTCTGTTTCAAAGGAACAATTAATCAAAAGGTGAAAAGAAGAAGGGGGAGAGAGAGAGCAGAGAGAGAGAGAGCTACGGAGAGAGAGAGAGAAAGAGAGAGAGAGAGAGGCTGCTATGATGTGTGGTAAGAGAGAGAGAGAGAGAGAGAGAGAGAGAGGGAGAGAGATGGGGGGGGAGTTAAATCAAATTATGTATACTTTTACATATTGAACTATTTCGCAGTATATTTTAAGTAGAACATATAAAATGTTTTAATAATTGAATTATCATACTATGGTATATCCACAGGTCCTGCTAGTTTTATTAAATCCTCGCTTATCTCTTTTCTTTTTTTTATTAAACTCGCCTTGTACTTAATATCCTATTGTCTATTTGATATGCCAAACCCATACATTATTTGACATCTTTCCTCTTAAATGACTCACCTCTAGTTATTGTGACCTATGAGTGAGTGCGTAGGTGTGAGATACAACCAGAACAACAGCTTCTCACACTTACATGGATAGACAAATAGATAGACATGAACATATTCAAGGTAGATATATAGACAGATATACATTGGTTTGTTTGGTTTGGATTGTTTTACGGCATATCAACCTCGGTGGGTAACTTAATGCCGACTAAGTTGTGATGAAATTAAATTCATTCTTAATGCATAATACAATATTGGTTTATCAATTCATGTTTTCTATTCAACCCATAGATGGACCTAAACAGGGTACTACCACTCCGGGTCAGAGTGGACCAGGAGCAATGGTGATTGAAGGGTGCTCCACATTCCCCAAACCTCCAAAACTAAACCTCACCATCAGATAGAGTTTAACGTCATTCCCAGGACATGTGACCCCTCAGTCACCGCCTGTCTAGCACCCATATGATAAGAAAGGGTTGGGCTGCCATAGAGGGCAATAGTTGGGAAAATCATATAGGTGCTAGGCTTTGACGTGACCAGCCGATTGATTCGGAGGGGCCTCTCCGACCGCCCGTCTAGCCCAAGACAGGACCACATGGAGTATTGCAACGGTCTATGAAACTGCTCATCCACGGGTTCTATCCTTAAGCATCACGGTCGCCACCCACGGCCAACAGGTGCTTCCATTGGGGGAATTTTACCCCTCTACAGAGGTGCAGTCGGTGCATTCTAACACCCCACCGACAGGGCGGGACAGATATACAGAAAAATAGATACTAACAGAATAAAATAGATAGATAGATGGACAGAAAGATGAAAAATAGATAAACAGATAGGTAATAACATATTAAAGATAGATAAGACAGATGGATTGATAGACATGAACACATTCAAGATAAATAGATTGATAGACAGATGGATAGATAGACAGATAAGTATTAACAGACAAAAAATAGATAGATAGACAGACAGATATTAACAGATTATGGATAAACAAACAGACACAGATGATATTAACAGATTAAAGACAGCTAGATAAATCAAAATGGATAAAGATAGGTGTATATTACAATATACTAGTAAAATAAAAAAAAACGCCCACTGGGCGAGGTAAAATAAATATTGCCTGGGGGGATGGGAGTTGAAAATTTAATATCAGAGAGTTTGTATCATAAGTAAAGTAAAATCATCAAATTTATTAAAGGAGTAAAAAATAAAATAAATTTATTAAAAGAGTAAAAAATAAAAAAATTGAAATGAAAACTTAGTTCTGATAACTTTAGATATATATTAAAATAAAACAAACTATATATGAATATATAATACCAGGTATGTATCTATTAAAACCTGTTTAAAAAACCAATGAGGACTGTAACATTGCATGCTCAAATTTTGAGTGTATTCTATGTAATAACGATTTTAGGTAGTGTGACGTAAGCAGTGACGTAGTTTTTGTTACAGACAAAAACCGGAAGCGAATCTCCATTATTAATAGATATGATACATAACAATAAACAATTAATAAAATATCGCCACTATTGATAATAATAATATAATAAATAATAATAATAATAATATATAACATTATACATATACTCATCTTACAATTTTTAATCAAATTCTTACCATCTCCCCTTTTACAATAAAAAAAAAACTCAACACAAACATACCAGTTCATGGAATAGATATATCTTTACTCCAGTAGTCGTAACTGCCTATCTTATTTGATTGATTCTTTTCATTTATCACATAATGTAAACTACATGACCCTGCAATAATGCACTTAGTAAGGGTAGTAAATTCGTCAGGTGGTGTCTATAAAAAGTCTGGGTATTTATCAACCCAATAAGCGACGGAGTCTATCCCGATTTTGTACTGAGTGCTTAGACCAAGAGAATTTTTTTGCATCTCGGAGGGAGCGCCACACCTACCATTCAGTCCACTTTGTCGCACCAGCACCACTTTTTTGAGTTGGCGAGCGCGCAGTATCGAACTAGGAACCTTGTGGATTCTAGTCCGAGACCCTCTACTAACTGAGCTTATAACCCGGTCCTACTTTAATTATTACCAAAGTTTGATATGTTATTGAGAGCTATTGGAGAATACGTCAATATGAAAACAATATAATCATCTTAATCTAAACTCTCTTCTCTCTCTCTCTCTCTCTCTCTCTCTCTCTCTTTTTCTTTCTTTTCTCTTTCCTATGCTCGATTTAAACAAGATAGCATTATCGTTCCGCACGCTCACCCCCTCTATGTATACTCCCTTACTCTTTGTCTTTCTTATTGTAATTTTCTGACTTGTAGCACGTCCTTTTTCATCTCTCTCTT
>CM042142.1:13756532-13771532 GCA_023376005.1 Doryteuthis pealeii
AAAAGAGAGAGATTTCTCTCTCTTCTCTTTCCTCAATAATTCAATACACACACACACACACACACACACACGCAAACACGCACACTCTCTCATATTCACACACACACACACACACACACTCTCTCTCTCTCATATTCACTCACACACACACTCTCTCCCTCTCCCCCTCTCCCCCTCTCCCCCCTCTCTCTCTCATAAAAAGTTTGTAAATTGTTAAAATCAATCAATCAATTTTTGAAAAGCATTGCATTAGATAGAAATGATTGAAACTTTTCTGCTGTGTGTAAACAAATGAGTATCATTAAATTAAATGTATACATTAATATTCATATTCCTTATTTGTACGGCCGTTATCATCTTGCAACACCGTCTGGTTAAAAATGAGACCCTCCAAATCGTTCAAGATAAAATGCAAAAATGTAAATCCTCACTTAATTAATGGACCATTCCGTTTTTATTAGAAAGAAAGGGAAGAAAAGGGACATGCTACACAGAAAAGATATAAGAAAGAAAGAAAGAGTAGGATAAAGATATATAGAGAGGGTGAGCGCGTGGTATCCACGGGTCCTGCTCGTAGAAATAATTACTTTGAAACGATATAATTATTAGTATTAGTTAGCAATACTTGAAATCATACAATGATCCGCAAATTATTTGTATTAGGAATACTAGATATCATATAACTGAGTGCAAAAAAAATCTCTAAAGAAACAACTACACAAAAATGGAATATAAATGTACAATGTACACGATATCTTAACCTCTCGGCATAAAATAACCCGAAACAGATTGACATCCTGTTAAAAGTAACCAATCAGTCTTATTCCTTATTTCCAAAACTACTCTTTAAAATAACCGCCCCCACCCCCACCCCCCCAAAAAAATGAAAACCTTAAACAAAGGCAAACAAACTAGCAAATGCCTTTTATACAAGAAAACCCATTTTAAAGAATTAACCAAATGCAATTGCAATTTTCAATTTGTAATAAGAATTGCAAAGATAATTGAATTGTTTCAAATAAGGTGACTTTCTATAAGGTGATTATTTGGAACGTTAAATTTCACATACGCACCAATGCACTTGTATCTTTTTCATTTCTCTCACAACTTGTCCTCCCTATCTATCTATCTATCTTTTTCATCTTTCTCTCTCCCTCTCTCATATTCTATCTCTCTGTCTATCTTTTTTCTCTCTCCTCATATTCGGTTTCTATCTTTTTTTTTTATCTCTCTCCCTGTCATATTCGCCCCCCTTTCTCTCATATTCACAGTCACTCATATTCGCTCTCTCTGTCTCTCATATTCGAGTACTCTCTCTCTCTCTCATATTCGAACGCTCTCTCTCTCTCTCATATTCGCTCTCTCTATCTCTCATATTCTCTCTCTCATTTCGCTCTCTCTATCTCTCATATTCACACACTTTCTCTCTCATTTTCGCTCTCTCTCTCATATTCGCTCTCTCTCTCTCTCTCTCACACACACACACACTCTCTCACACACACACTCTCTCTCTCACACACACACACACACACACACTCACCCCCTCTCTCTCACACACACACACACACTCACCCCCTCTCTCACACACACACACACACACACTCACCCCCTCTCACACACACACACTCTCTCTCACACACACACACTCTCTCTCTCACACACACACACACCCCCTCTCTCTCTCACACACACACACAACACACACACACACACACACATATATATATATATATATATATATATATTCAGGTATCTATCTTTTCATCTCTCTCTCTCTCTCTCTCATCTATCTACCAATCGAATTCAAATTCAAATCAAGTCAAGTGCAATGAAGCACTTTAAAATTTCTGTCAAACATTTTCCTTGGAGTTATGAAACGATTTGCAATCTATTTATCTTTTTTCATCTCTCTAATCACAAATGATTTTGTCTTGTAATGAATAAGTGAAACACCTTTCATTTCCTTCCATTTGATTTATTTCCGGTGAACAACTCCTGTCGAACGTAAGTTTCCGGAAAAGCCGAACCTTTCATTGTGCGTGCTGTTTCCTAAACAAAGAAAGCGAGGAAGAGACATAATGATAGACATGATATTAATGACCTTTGTGTCAGACTGTTATCGGGGCGGGGGCGGGGGTCGAATAAATCTCATCAGTGAACCCTCACTTTGCTGGCACATGCCAATATGAAAAAGAAGTTGGATAAGTAAGGAAAATTCGACTGGTTGACCAAAAATGGTCATTGGAATGTAGTGATCGCCTCCCACTACTAGTGAACCTGGGTCAGGCTGCGTGATCAACAAAGGATTACCTGCACGAACTCTCGCGGTATATGTTAGAGACGGTAACAGGATTTTTGAAAATGATAAACTGGTTGATTTTAACGGCATGTCTTCCCGTATGGGTTTATTTCATGTCCGAGAGGTTAGGGAATCGCATACATTGTACGTTTATATTTACATTTTTGAGTAGTTTTTCTTGTTTTTTTTTTGTTTTTTTTTTTTGCACACGGTTACATATAAAATATGTGGAGGTTCGTGGTGTATTTACCTCAACCTCCCACTAAGTAAGGATATGACTCAAGGTCTTTTTTAACGTGGGAAGCTACGTACAAATCGAAGCTCATGCGATGGTGTTCCGCTTTTGGGACGCCCAAGTCACCGGACAATAAATCCAGCCTAACCTCTTTAAATCGAGGAGGCAGGTGTTGCCTGGTGGTGGTGGTGGGGAGGCGGCCAGTATTGAACCTTGTGGGGTTTTGTCGGACGCTCTACCTATGATATCAATATTTCTGTCTAATATAAATAATTTTCAAATAGATCTATTTAATATTATCTACGTTATTCGGACTATTGTTCGCATCTTCATTGTTATCTGTACAACGTTTCGGCCGATATGCTCTCGGCCTTCTTCGGGTATTTGTTGTCGGACTCGGGAACCTTCTCGGACTCGGGAACCTTCTTTTCGAACTCGGGAACTTTCTTGTCGTAGTCGGGAGCCATCACGGAACTTTGAACCCAACCCTTTATTCAGTCCACGGAGGTATTCTGTTCTCATTCCGCTAACCATAGCTGGGGTAGGAACTGTGTTAATTATTTTTTCTATGTAACTGCCGCCTGTCAGGATTGAACCCGGAATCCAGAGATAACTGTCACTTAGAACTATCTTAACCCAACTACCTTATCCACTAGGCCATGTGTCCAATTGAATCTATTTAACGCATAGATGGGATCCTAACAGGTACTACTACTCCGAGTCAGAGTGGAGCCTTACTACCAGATGCAGTTTCGTGTCATACCCATAAAATTCCTTTTTATTGCGGGGTTCTTACCCCAGTACAAAGGTGATACAGTCAGAGTATTCTAGTATATAGGATAGGTAAACACTGCTAATTCCAAAACTTCCATTATAAATTCTTCACCCGTATTTATTTCATCTTATTTCTATTGCTTTTTATCATAATAGTCAACTCGTTATACTATGGGTGGGGCGTTAGAATACACCGACTGCACCTCTACAAAAGGGGAAGACTCCCCCAATGGGCCACCTGTTGGCCGTGGGTGGCGACCCGTGATGCTTAAGGATAGAACCCTGGTGGACGAGCAGTTCCTGACAAGCAATACTCCACTTTGGCTCTATCTTGGGCTAGACGGGCGGTCGGAGAGGCCCCCTCCGATCAATCGGCTGGTCACATCAAGCCCTAGCACCTATATGATTTTCCCAACCCTATTGCCCTTATGGCAATCCCCAACCCCTTTTTATCATGTGGGTGCTAGAAGGCGGTGACTGAGGGTCTACATGTCCTGGGAATGATGCTAAACTCTATCTGATGGCGAAGTTCCAGTTCTGGAGGTTTGGGGAATGTAGAGCACCCCTTTATCACCATTGCTCCCTGGTTCACTCTTACCCAGAGTGGTAATACCTGTTAGGGTCCCATCTATGAGTTAAATAGAAAAATGTATTTATAAAAAAATTGTATTATCCATTAAGAATTGATTTATTTCAAAACTTTATCGGCATTAAATGACCCATTGAGGTTGATATGCCGTAAAACAAAACAAACCAAACGTTATGCTATAAAAGAACATACAGTAAAAGCAAAGGAAAATTCTATTAAAAGTACATATAATAACGAAAACATTTTATCTAAGAAATTCAAATTGATCACATAATTACATTCTAAAATCAAGGAAAAAAATTAGTATGAGGTTCTACCGAGATTTGAACTCAGATCGCTGGATTCAAAGTCCAGAGTGCTAACCATTACACCATAGAACCTAACTTACTTTGCGTGTCGTGCTTATTATACTTAAACTATTTTAGGACACGCATTGAAAGCAATTCAGTTTTTTTTCAGGTCACATTGACATATTTTCATTCTAACACCTACACCTTCCCACACCTTCCCAACTTCCCACATTGACTTTCGTACATCTTGGATCTGGTGGGTTTTAAAATTTTTTATTTAAAGTCTTTTGATTATTTGAAAGGTGCAAATATTTCAGTTTTAATGAATGTATCTCAATTAAATTAAAAAGACTAACGAAACTAAACAAGAACGCATATAAAAAGATTAAACTAATTTTATTCTAATTGATTTCTCTATGAAACTAAACAAGAACATATAAAAGATTAAACTAATTTTATTCTAATTGATTTCTCTATGAAACTAAACAAGAACACATATAAAAAGATTAAACTAATTTTATTCTAATTGATTTCTCTATGAAACTAAACAAGAACACATATAAAAAGATTAAACTAATTTTATTTTAATTGATTGCTATATGAGATTATACATAGGATTTATTTGATATTTCTGAGAATAAAACAATGATATTAGAGATCAATGACACCAAGTAATTGTTTATTAACGTCGATTTTGTTAAATCCAGTATGCAAATTATCCGCATCATACAATATATAAACCTATATTTCTTAATCATATATGATACACATTGCAGGATTTTAAATAATAACATGGGTTGTTTTGAGGCAAAGCTAACTCAACTAGACCTTCAAGTGACATCGTTAATAGATATATTCTAATTAATTAAATATTGATTATTTAATACAATTGAGAAAGAAAATAACTTAAATAACAAAAGGAATTGTGATGTGGGCGGTGACGTACTTTCGGTTTCAAACAGACTTACAGATAATCTCCATTATTATAAGATATTTACAATATGTCTCTCGATTAAGAAGATTTTTTTACATAATTTTTCTGCACACCCTCCTCTTCATTAACCAAAGCTAAGTTGAATTTTAGTAAAACGTGTTAGAGTGTAAATACTCAATCCCTGTCAGTACTTCTGGTTTGAATTCAGAGTTTTTATTCTACTAGAATGGTTATCTTCATCATCATGCAATTAGCACGGATATCCATGACAATCTCTCGCCAACCTTCTCTATCATTCATTGTCCCAGGGAGGTCCTCTGCGCAGCATCCAGTATTCACGCAGAGTTGGTTAATGTAATTCCTTGGTGGGCGGCCCATATTAGCATGTCCATGTGTTGGTTTCCACAGGAGAACGTAGCTTATGAGTTCGTCCTGCTCCTCCAGCAGTGTCCAGCATGTCTTGTCCGTCTCACTCGGGTGGTCTGTGAGATAGGGGGCAGGTGGCCGTATAGCTGCTTTCTTGTGGGATGCTGTTTCCACGACTTATTCAAGACCGCACGCAGCATTCTTGTGCAGCTCCCATCTATCTGTATATCATACTATTTACCCATAGCTGGAGGGAGAACGGGTGGATTCATGTTTTTTCAAATGGCATTAACACGAAGTCTAGGATTTGAACTCGGGTCGCCGATTCTATTTTCTACGACGATAACCGTTGCGCTAAGTGTCTCGTGTTAAAGTGAATGGCATGTTGAAGTAGTAGGTATAAGCCCAATCCGTTCGCTACGGATAGGATGTGACACAACGTCACATGTATGGGGCATCCGGCAAGGGTCGAACTCGTTCATAGGTATTAATGTATTTGCTAAACTTGCTTGCTAAACATTCCAACATAATTGTATGTGTCTTGGGTATGACGTTAAACTAATGGTGAAGTTCTAGTTCTGGGCTCTTGCGAGTGTGGAGTACTTCATCAGCATTACTCCCAGGTCCACCCTGATCCGGAGTGGTAGTACCTGTTAGGGTCCCATCTATGGGTTAAATAGAAAAAAATGAGTTTTTAAAAAATGTGTTTAAAAATTGAGTTAAAAAAAAAAAGAATTTCCAATACCCATCAAGAATGAATAAAGCAGTGTCTTCGGCGTGAAATAACCCATCAAGGTTTGAAATGCCGTAAAATCCAGCCAAAGAACCAGTCATCCCCAATTGAACACCCGGTGGTCTGTTGAAGTAGCTGCATGTTTTCCTACAACTGTTCGGTATTCGAGTCTTGCTTAAAGGACAGAATTTCGAATTTTTAAGACAGCAAACCGTGGCTTCGTACATTGGAGATCAGCGTGAAACAATTCATTTATTCCATTCTTACTTGACCTTGTGCCAGACTATGCTAAGTTCTGTAAATATCCTATATCAATGCACTGTGAGAATCTAGTTGTACTAAGCTTGTGTGACTTAATCAAGTAGAACATTTGTAGGAGTGGGAGATTTGTTTTCAGAAATTGTATGTTTCCCAGGGTCGCTAGTGTTAACTTATTAACTAGCACCCAAAAAGTTTTTTTTTTTTTATTCCAACGTTTGACCATTGGTGTGTCGTCATAGTCAGATTTCTGACTCTATGGGTAGAGGAGATTAATATTTCTAAGAACAAACATTCTTTTGTCGCATATTAACATTCCTTACTTAGATAAACAACATCAGTTATTGTTGAGCTCACGTTTGCTCTCTTCTACTGGCCGTGTCAAAATCTGTAAGTCTAAGTGATGTAATGGTATGAAGAAAGAAAAATTCAAAGATTGGTCGAGGTAACGAAATATTAATACAGAGAGAGAGAGAGAGAGAGAGAGAGAGAGAGAGAGAGAGAGAGAGAGAGAGTAAGGATAAAATTAGAAATAGTCGTAATCATTGGGATATTATGAATAATGCGAAAATATGATAGGTACAATAAGTCCAGTGGTGCTGTGGCTAACGTGCTGGAATGTGATATCGCAGTGAGCGTAGTTCGAATTCCAGTCACGGTATTATGTTAATTTTCGGACTAATACCCTTTAGAAAGATATGTTTCCCCCTCTATGGGTTACATAGTACCACAACAGTTCTTCTATAATTACTGTCTATAGATAACTGTCCAAGTGAAAATAATTGACTAATATAATATATATATATATATATATTATATATATATATATATATATTTATTTATTTATTTGTTGAATTTTAAAAAAACATAATTATTTTCCATAAGCAACTACCCAGGTTTCAGGTAGTTGCTTATGGAAAACAATTATATTTTTATAAAATTCAACAAATAAATAAATAAAGCTCCTACAAATTTGTGGTGAGCACTGTGATTTCTTTGTTTCACCCCCAAATTTGTTTAAATATCTATCTGTCTATCTATCTGTCTATCTATCTGTCTATCTATCTATATATATATATATATATATATATATATAGGGTGATTGTAAAGTAACTCTCCTAGTTTAAAAAATCTTTTAATTTATTTGTGAATCATTATTTTTTACAAAGAAATGAATATGAAAAGAACACACGTAACATATAGTTTTATTGGACACACACGCACATATATATATATATATATATATATATATATATATATATATATATATATATATATATATATATCACCATCAATGTATGTAAATTATAAATACGAATCTTTGTCTACACCCATTAGCAATATTTGGCTTATCCAATAAAGTATATATACAAAAGTATAAACATGCACGTACTCACAAACACTCTCTCGCATATATATATATATATATATATATATATATAATATTATATATATATATCACCATCACTCTGTACTTGTTGACCCCAGATTCGTATAGATTGTTTTATGATTCAGCCAAGAATAACAGCCGACCAAAAAGTAAAAACAATATTGATATAAGTGGGATTATCGAACTATTCACCATTTGTATATCTTTATGCGGTAGAACACACAAAAGAAAATCCCATTAAAATAAAATAAGGTAAATAGGGAGAAGACAAAAAAAACGAAAGCTTATTTAACAGCAAAAGAAGATTTGGTCTGTGCGAAAATGGTGATGAAAAAAAATGTGGAAGGCAATGAATTAATTCCCCTTGATGTTATTTTAAGAGAAAATAATTATTCATATTATTTGCATTATGTATGAAGAGACTCACTGCACAACAGATGGGTCGATGTTTTTTCTGTTCTTTTTATAAAAAGTGAAAGGAGTGTTAACAGTCCTCCCAAACCAGCAACTCTCTTTTTCCACCAGTCACACATTTCTTTTAAATATTCCAGTTACATAATGAAACACATAGCCTAAAGCAGTATTAACAGTCCTCACCAAACCAGCGACTCTCTTTTTCCACTACTCACACATTTCTTTTTAAATATTCCTGTTACATAATGAGAGACATAGCCTAAAGGAGTGTTAACAGTCCTCACCAAACCAGCAACTCTCTATTTCCACCACTCACACTTTTCTTCTTTTAAATAATGAGAGGCATAGCCTATCATTTTTGTAAGGAAGTGTCGTTAGATTTTAAAATTTAACTGTAACAATGGTTGTTCATATTATTTACATTATGAATGAGGAGACTCATTACACAGAAGATGGGCCGATGATTTTCTTTTCCTTGTCAAAAAAAAGTAAAAGGAGTGTTAACTGTCCTCACCAAACCAGCAATTCTCTATTTCCACTACTCTCATATTTCTACTTTTAGAATATTCTTATTACATGATGATTGGCATATCCTATCATTTCTGTAAGGAAGTGTAGTTAGATTTTAAAATTCAACGGTAAAAATGGGAAAAAAACACAGTGGAAGTACAGCTGTATCCCACACATTTTTTTCATAAAATCTTTTTCATAAAATGATGAAAAATTTGACATCATTTCATAAAATGATGTCAGCTTTTTTTTTTTGGAGGGGGGGGGACACGCTTTATGTTCATAGAGATTTGATTGGCAACAGTGTTGAACCCAGGGTCATCCAAAGCGGGGAAATCGTGACGTCAGTGATGACATAGTTTCGGTTACAGACAGACAGTTACATAATCTCCATTATAATAAGACTTGAATGTCATTTTGAGAAGTAAGTTATTTTTCGTATTTATCAAATTTCGTTTTTAAAAACAATGACGATTTAGTACAACTATTTATTGGTCCAAATAAACGACCCATTGGTCATAATAAATGAAAACAAAATCACTAATAAGTACATATTTTTGAATAGGTACTTCAAAACTGGTCCAGTTATGCACCCCTTGTCCCTTCCTTCAGGTATTCTAAGCGGGCAACGAATATTTTTTACACAGATCTATGGGACCCTAATAGGTATTACCACTCCGGGATAGAGCGGATCTATAAAGAATTGAAATAAAGGAGTACTCTATACTCCTCAGATGCAATTTAGTTTCATACTTAGGACACTCCTTTTTTGGGTGGTCTTGACCCTCTTCTACAGGGGGATATAGTCAGCGTATTCTAAAGTCGGGGGGGGGGGTGACGAGTATCCTTTCTAGTATTCTGTTACTTTAAAACTATCCCCTAAGAGTTCTTTTAAGAAATTTGCTTGAACAGTACACGTGATCGAGTGCGTTGCTGTGATATTTTGTAGTTGTTTTATTTTTTTTATTGGTTTTGTTGCCCTTTCTTTCATTTATTGTAAACTAGAAACAAATTAAGTTCTCCCGCCACAACCCAGACATTCGTCGCTATGCAATGAACATACAATGAAACTGGCAAATCCAGTTTGTCGTAAAAACACACAACAATGTCATCTTGCCCGTTGATTAAAAAAAACTCGGTCTGTCATAAAACACTTTCAGTTTCACTTGCATTATCAAAGAAATATTAACGTCTATTTATTAACGATTATTTTTATTCGTATTATTAACGATTATTTTTATTAGTATTATTAACGATTATTTTTACAATTATTATTAACGATTATTTCTATTAGTATTATTAACGATTATTTTTACTATCATTATCAACGATTATTTCTATTAGTATTATTAACGATTATTTTTACTATAATTATCAACGATTATTTCTATTAGTATTATTAACGATTATTTTTACTATAATTATCAACGATTATTTCTATTAGTATTATTAACGATTATTTTTACTATAATTTTCAACGATTATTTCTATTAGTATTATTAACGATTATTTTTACTATAATTATCAACGATTATCTTTATTAGTATTATTAACGATTATTTTTTACTATTATTACTAACGATTATTTTTATTAGTATTATTAACGATTATTTTTACTATTATTACTAACGATTATTTTTATTAGTATTATTAACGATTATTTTTATTAGTATTATTAACGATTATTTTTTACTATCATCAACGATTATTTTTTGATATTATCAAGAATATGCGCCCTCCGACAGATGTAAATATTTAAGTTTTAATGTAATGAAATATATTAAATTAGAAAGACAAATGAAATTAAATAACAACGCATATAAAAAGATTACAATTAATTTTATTATATTAAAAACAAGAATATATAATGTATAAAAGATGATAAACGAAATATATAGAAAAAGATATTTTATTAATCTATATATAGAATAAATAAGAGATTTGTTTTTAAATTTTAAAATTCCAGGCAGCTGTCTTAGTAAATTAGCAAGAACATGTGCTCTCTGGGAATAAGTATTTAAGTTTTAATGTAATAAAATATATTAAATTAGAAAGACTAACAAAATTAAATAAGAATGCATTAGAATAAAATTACACGTACTTTAATTATGTTTTAATTAATTTCTATATAAAATCATTCATAGGACTGATTTTAATACGTAGACGGACGCTCTCCTGACAGAACTAAACCGCTAGAAATGGCTAGGATCCGAGTTCTATACCGGTCCACGCCAACTCAGCAAATGTGTATCACAGATTGGGTAATCCGATCTGGGGACCTGATGGTAGGTGTGGCGCTCCACCCCAGCAAAAATAATGTCCCTGGTTTAGCGCTATCGAAGAGGGGATAGAGTCCCTCGCTGTCTGACTGTTACCAACAATAGGCCTCTCCGCCAACTTTACTTACTTTATATAATTATCTATTGACATTAGCTTCAAGTCGAGGCTCTCCAAAACCAATGACAACCATTTGTTGGTAACTATATGTAGCTGTGTCTGGTACAAGGCCACGATATTAGATCACCTTTCAAGATTGATCATTATTCATCATCAAGGCGAACTGACAGCACGGATTACCAAGATTATCTCAAACTATCTTGTTATCCGTCCTCTAGACGCTACCTAGTAAATAGTAGGGCAGAGTAGAATCTTTAACCTTGGTTAGGCAACCAATATAGGAGAGGGAAAACTCTGAATTCAAACCTGTTAAACTCCGCTGAAGATATTGACCTTGTGTCATATCCTGTGCGGAGATGTTGATAAATATATATAACAGACCCACCCCAGGGCTGAAATTGGGTCCACCCACAAATGGGTGGAGAATCCCTGAAATATTCTGCATAAAAAAATCTTATTGTAATGGAGAATCGGTGTCGGTCTGTAACCAAACTTATATCATAATACCCACAGGAATAGCGTAAGTTTATTAATGAGTACTTAATTTATAGTCAAAAACATTAATATTAATACATAGAATAAATCTTTTTTTAAATTTATTAACAACCTCTCTATGAAAATCTGAGTTAGATTTGCCTCAAAACAGCCCATGTTATTAATGCGTTTAATATCGTGCTATGTGTGTTATATATCGATAAGAAATAAAGGTTTACATTATAAACGGTTTGGTTAATTAGCATTCTGGTTTTAAGAATACCGGGTTTAATAAATAATTACTCGGTGTTATTGATCTCTAATATTGTTTTCTCTCCAACGTATTAAAATCAATCCTATGAATGATTTTTATATAGAAACCACTTTAAATATGATTAAAATGAGTGTAAGGTTTTTATATGCATTCTTATTTAATTTCGTTGGTCTTTCTAATTCATTTCATTACATTAAAACTTAAATACTTACACCCAGAGGACGCATATTCTGGCTAGTATATATAACAGACCCAGCACAGGGCTGAAATTAGTTTCCACCCACAAAAAGGTGGAGCATCCCTGAACCATTCAGCATAAAAATATCCGATATTTTCCAAACAAAACATTTTTATAAATTCAAGAAACTTTGTGAAAATCTATTATTCTGGTCTATTTTTTTGGGCAGACCCCGTGTTAAAATTCTGTGTTTGACTCTTGCGAGGGTGGACTTTCTTTTGTTGTTTTGTTTGGTAAAACCGGTTTAGTTTTAACCAAAGAAAATGCGGTCTTTTTTTATTATTAACTTGTGACTAGTGATTTGATTGAAAAAAACAAACACGAATCATGGGAAACATCTCGTCGATGTTTTACAAACATAATTTAATGTTGAAATGAAAATCTTTTCATGGATTAAGATTTTATAGGTCACTAATGTCGACAGGACTGATCATGCCCAAACTTTAATAATTTGATTAAGTCCTCACCCACACGTAAAAAAAATGTCAGTGAAAAACTTGTCGGTTGGTTGGGTTTTACAGAATGTCAACCCATTGGGTAATTTTATGCCGAAGATGTTTTTGTTTTATTCACTCTTGATAGGTACTCAATTTTTTTAGACACATTTTTTCTATTTAACCGACAGATGGGACCCTAACTGGTACTGCCACTCCGGGTTAGAGTGGACCTGGGAGCAATGGTGATAAAGGGGTGCTCCACATCAGACAGAGTTTAACGTCATACCCACGGCATGAAGACCCTCAGCCACAGCATTCTAGCACATATATGATAAAAAGGGTTCCGGCTTTCTAAAAGGGCAATAGAGTTGGGACAATCATATATATATTTACCAACCCCTCCACACGAGCAGGATGCGACACAAGGTCAATTTCTTAAGCGGAGTTCAACAGGTTTGAATTCAGAGTTTTCCTTTTCCTAGACCGGTTGCCTAATCAAGGTTAAAGAGCCCATCTGCCCTACTATTTACTCATAGCTGGAGGGAGAGTAGGATTCATACCTTTCCCAAGGGTATTAGCGCTAAGTGAAATGCAATCACAATGTCCAGGATTTGAACTCGGGGCGACGAGTTCATTTCCCATGACTTTAACCATTACACCACGCGCTTCCTTGGGACAATCATATAGGTGCTAGGGCTTGACGTGATAAGCCGATTGATTGGATGAGACCGCCCGTCTAGCCAAAGTAAGGACCGAAGTGGAGTGTTCCATGTCATAAACTGCTCAGCCACCAGGGTCTCATCGTTAAACATCACGGGTCACCACTCACGGTCAACAGGTGGTCCCATAGTGGGAAGGGGTCTTACCTCTTTGTAGAGGCGCAGTCGGTGTATTCTAAAGCCTCAGGAGACAATGCTTGAAAAACTTGAAAAAAGTAGTAAAGTGTAACTAAAAATATTTTACCGTATTTATTTATTTGCAAACAGTGGATCAGAGTAGTATCTGTGCGCTTTACCTCGAATCAGATTATCTATATCAGTGCTTCTCAACCTTTTTCGTCTTATGGACCATTTTTTATTCAAAAACTTATTGCTGCGAGCGGCTAGCACACGTGTTAAAGTGAGACAAGACAATTCATTTTCCGCCGATCATCGACGTTCGCTTAAATAGAGATTTTCAACTGGGGAGGGTTATTATAAGAAGCGCTAAATTAGTTAATTTTTTGTGAAATGGCTAAAACATTTTTGTGACTTAGAACTCTCTGTGGACCACTAGAAATGTTCTGTGGACCACGTTGAGAATCAGATTATCTTTATGATCTACCTAACATCAGTGTACAGTGTAGTCCGAAGATATTGTCATTTATACATTTTTTAGAGGTAAAATAATTACATGACTTATATATTACTAGCATGACCTGTGGATATACCACAGTATGATAATTCATTTATTACAACGTTTAATACGTTTACTTAAGAGCTATTGCGATAATAGTTCAATATGTAAAAAGAGTAATCTTGATTTAATTCTCTCTCTCTCTCGCTCGCTCGCTCTCACTTACTAACTTTTTTTTCTCCTTTTTTCTTTTCATCTTTATATTGTGTTCGTTTGAGACAGGTTAGCGTTATTAGTTCTGCACCCTCATCCTTTCTCTCTATATTCCCTTACTCTCTCTCTCTCTCTCCTTACTCTTCTCTATCTTCCCTTACTCTCTTCTCTCTCTCTCTCTCTTTACTCTCTCTTATCTATCTCCCTTACTCTATCTATATATATCTTCCCTTACTCTCTCTCTTCTCACTCTATCTTCCTTATCTCTCTCTATCTTCCCTTACTCTTCTCTCTTCCCTCTCTCTCTCCTCTTTTTCCTTACTCTCTCTCTCTCTTCCCTTAATCTCTCTCTATCGTCCCTTACCCTCTCTTCTCTCTCTATCTTCCCTTTCTCTCTCTCTCTCCTTACTCTCTCTCTATCTTCCTTACTCTCTCTCTCTTTATCTATCTCTTCCCTTACTCTATCTTATATATATCTTCCCTTACTCTCTCTTCTTCCCTTACTCCTCTCTATATATATTCCCTACTCTCCTCTCTCTCTCCCTTACACTCTCTCTATCGTCCCTTACCCTCTCTCTATCGTCCCTTACCCTCTCTCTCTATCTTCCCCTACTCTCTCTCTCTCTCATATTTTTCTGCCCCACACAAAAAATGTCACTGTAAAACAATATCTTACCGTATTCATTTATCTATTTATTGATTCCAATGGCATGTTAACCCATCTAGGGTTATTTTATGTCATTATGTAGTTGTTTCTGTAGATTTATTTGCTTACATCTACAGGATATTAAGTGTCCCTAACTAATCTATATAATAAAACTCGTGTCCTTAAATTGTACG
>CM042142.1:13774032-13782510 GCA_023376005.1 Doryteuthis pealeii
TAATCTCTTAAGCTGCCTAGAGGATCCATTGAATTATTTGTTCTGAATTAGCACGTGTTCAGTCGACCGAACATTTCATAACGGTTGGTAGATAACAAAAGAGAAAGAGAACAATATAGATATAAGTAATGTGAATAAAATATAAACATTCTCTTTGCTTTTAGTGACGATTAATACGCACATATGGAAACCTAGAAATGGTATAGACGAAATCTTGAGAATATTTTAATCACGATAAAGAGAAGTTAAAATATCTTAGTAATAGTTAATCTGACTTTGAAGATCGGGTGTTTTAAGATATTAGTTGCGATCACGAAAAAAAAAAGGGTTTAATAAATAATTACTTCAAATATACGCTCCTACATTTGGGGCGCTGGTGGTTGTCGTCAGTGATGTAATTCGCAGGGTTCATTGGGAAGTTTCGGGTCTTCCAACATCAGACTTCCCTCGCTCTGCTGACCCTATCAGAGGTGATCAAACTCCGGTACAACCACCACCAATCACCAATCACCGCTAAAAGACTGTTGTACCGGCCGTTCCTACAGTGGAGAACATGCACCGGTTCTCACTATAAATAGTGAGACACCGAGTGGAAAGGAGGACTGTTCCCGTTAACGACAAGCTAGTCGTACATGTACCATTAATTGTAAATACACTTGTCTTATTTTACCCCATCTCGACTTGACTTCTTTTTACTGTTGGGACTAACATCACAACAAAGACGTTTGACTTATGAGAAATTTTCTGGACGGTAGAACTAACCCATTCAAATACAAAGCACCGCGCATCCGATTGGTTGTTTGTAACAGCCAATCAGACGCGCGGTGCCCCATATTTAAATGGCATACGTAGCCAGGAACACTTTTTTCCGTGCGGATTATGAGGCTTAGATGATTAGGTAATCAACCCTTCTTTAATAATGCTAGGAGAGGAATGATTTTACTTGGTGTTATTGACCACTAATATCATTGTATAAAAATCAATCCTGTGAATATTTTTATACAGAAACCAATTAAAACATAATTAAAATAAGTGTAATCTTTAATATACGTTCTTATCTAATTTCGTTAGTTTTTCTAGTTTAATACTTTCACTAGCAAGACCTGTGGATATACCACAGTATGATAATCTAATAATTTTTACAACGTTTGATATATTTACTTAAGAGCTATTGCTAAATAGTTAAATATGTAAAAAGTATAATAATATTGATTTAACTTTTTTACTCTTTCTTCCCTTCTTTTCAATTTTTCCATCTTTTCATTAAAACAGCTTAGCATTATCGCTTCCGCGCGCTCACCCCTCTTTCTATCTTTCTCCTACTGTCTTTCTTATATTTTTCTGTGTAAAACGTCCTTTTTCTCTCCTTTCTTTAAATTAAAACCAGAATGGTCTGTTATTTAACTGAAGTGACGACACTCAAAAGAAATAAGAATTCGGTGGATAAGCGACATCAGATAATCAGGATTTACAATTTTGCATTTCATCTTAGACAATTTGGACAGATTCATTTTTAACCAAAGGGTGCTTGTTGCAAGATGATAACGGTCAGAAGATTTAAGAACAATACTATTAAAATAAAGATTACATTAAAACTTAAATGCTTACGCCCAGAGGGCGCATATTCTTGCTAGTTATAATAAACAATAAAAAATAAAAAATAAAAAAAACAAACAAGTACAGGTTATATAGGAAAAAAGATTTTGATAGTAGAAGGCTAATGATCTAACCGTATGAAAAGCGTGGGATTTTTGTCTGTGGCTACAAAAGAGTGTCTGACTTTTTTCTGAAAAGAAAAAAAAGCCGTTTTTTTTTCCTAAAGAGCAAATAGGACGAAGGTAAATCAATTATTATGATAAATGCTGGCAAAAAACCCTCCAAAAAAACAAAACTTTTATGCAGCGAAAAGGAACTGCATTGACCAAGCAGCCAACCAATTCGGTTAATGCTGCTAAATATTAAAAGAAAAAGAGAAGAAAGAGACCCCCCCCCTCCCGAAAAAAGAAAAAAATAAGAAAAAAAGAAAAAAAACAAAAAACAAGGGAGAAAGAGAAAAAAGGAAAAAAAAAAAAGAAAGAAAGAAAAACGAACAAGATAGACACTCTGGGTTCTATCTTTCTTTCTCTCTATTTTCTCCTTTCACTAATCTCTCTCTCTCTCTCTCTCTCTCTCTCTCTCTCTCTCTCTCTCTCTCTCTCTCTCTCTCTCTCTCTCTCTCTCTCTCTCTCTCTCTCTCGTACACCCACACACAACACACAAGTATATAATATCATTAATGCTTCAAAATATTAAAAGAATGAATAGAAAGAGACCCACCTCAAGAAAAGAAAAAAATATATAACAAAAAGAGAAAAAAAAACGATATACACTAAATTCTCTCTCTCTCTCTCTCTCTCTCTCTCTCTCTCTCTCTCTCATTTTCACCCACACCCGCACATGAACACAAGTGTATGACATCAGCGTTACACTGTAGATAAAAAGAGAAATTAAAACAAAAGGAGGAAGAAGAAAAAAAAGAAGAAAAAAGAAAGAGAAAAAAAAAAGACTGGATTCTATCTCCTTTTTTCTATTTTTTCCCTCTCTCTAATTTTCAGTCTTTATCTCTCTCCCACCCTCTCTCTCTCTCTCTCTCTCTCTCTCTCTCTCTCTCTCTCTCTCTGTACACCCACACACAAACACATGTATAAAACATCAACGTTACAGTGTGGATAAAAAGAAACAAAATAAATAAATAAATAGATGAACGAGGATGCGAGTAAAAATGGTAATGATATCTCTCATTACAGAGCAAGTGGATATTATGGTGTTATTTATTACCAACTTCTACAGCAATGAAACTCTGCAGCCAAACATAAAATTGCATATATATATATATATATATATATATAAAAGGCTGTACTTGATGTTGATCTGCTACACATTCATTTATTTGTTCTAAACTTAGCTGATGAGATATCATTACCATTTTTACTCGCATCCTCGTTCATCTATTTATTTATTTATTTTGTTTCTTTTTATCCACACTGTAACGTTGATGTTTTATACATGTGTTTGTGTGTGGGTGTACAAGAGAGAGAGAGAGAGAGAGAGAGAGAGAGAGAGAGAGAGAGGGGGAGAGAGATAAAGACTGAAAATTAGAGAGAGGGAAAAAAATAGAAAAAAGGAGATAGAATCCAGTCTTTTTTTTTCTCTTTCTTTTTTTCTTTTTTTTTTTTTCTTCCTCCTTTTGTTTTAATTTCTCTTTTTAT
This sequence comes from Doryteuthis pealeii, assembly GCA_023376005.1. Classification (NCBI taxonomy): domain Eukaryota; kingdom Metazoa; phylum Mollusca; class Cephalopoda; order Myopsida; family Loliginidae; genus Doryteuthis; species Doryteuthis pealeii. The sequence continues at coordinate 13,777,281 of CM042142.1, forward strand.
CTACAGTGTAACGCTGATGTCATACACTTGTGTTCATGTGCGGGTGTGGGTGAAAATGAGAGAGAGAGAGAGAGAGAGAGGAGAGAGAGAGAGAGAGAGAGATTTAGTGTATATCGTTTTTTTTTCTTCTTTTTGTTATATATTTTTTTCTTTTCTTGAGGTGGGTCTCTTTCTATTCATTCTTTTAATATTTTGAAGCATTAATGATATTATATACTTGTGTGTTGTGTGTGGGTGTACGAGAGAGAGAGAGAGAGAGAGAGAGAGAGAGAGAGAGAGAGAGAGAGAGAGAGAGAGAGAGAGAGAGAGAGAGTTAGTGAAAGGAGAAAATAGAGAGAAAGAAAGATAGAACCCAGAATGTCTATCTTGTTCGTTTTTTCTTTTTCTTTCTTTTTTTTTCCTTTTTTCTTCTTTTCTCCCTTGTTTTTTTTTTTTTCTTTTTTTTTTTTTTTTTTCTTTTTTCGGGAGGGGGGGGTCTCTTTCTTCTCTTTTTCTTTTAATATTTAGCAGCATTAACCGAATTGGTTGGCTGCTTGGTCAATGCAGTTCCTTTTCGCTGCATAAAAGTTTTGTTTTTTTGGGAGGGTTTTTTGCCAGCATTTATCATAATAATTGATTTACCTTCGTCCTATTTGCTCTTTAGGATAAAAAAAACGGCTTTTTTTTCTTTTCAGAAAAAAGTCAGACACTCTTTTGTAGCCACAGACAAAAATCCCACGCTTTTCATACGGTTAGATCATTAGCCTTCTACTATCAAAATCTTTTTTCCTATATAACCTGTACTTGTTTGTTTTTTTTTTTTTTTTTTTTTATTGTTTATTATAACTAGCAAGAATATGCGCCCTCTGGGCGTAAGCATTTAAGTTTTAATGTAATCTTTATTTTAATAGTATTGTTCTTAAATCTTCTGACCGTTATCATCTTGCAACAAGCACCCTTTGGTTAAAAATGAATCTGTCCAAATTGTCTAAGATGAAATGCAAAATTGTAAATCCTGATTATCTGATGTCGCTTATCCACCGAATTCTTATTTCTTTTGAGTGTCGTCACTTCAGTTAAATAACAGACCATTCTGGTTTTAATTTAAAGAAAGGGAGAAAAAGGACGTTTTACACAGAAAAAATATAAGAAAGACAGTAGGAGAAAGATAGAAAGGGGTGAGCGCGCGGAAGCGATAATGCTAAGCTGTTTTAATGAAAAGATGGAAAAATTGAAAAGAAGGGAAGAAAGAGTAAAAAAGTAAATCAATATTATTATACTTTTTACATATTTAACTATTTAGCAATAGCTCTTAAGTAAATATATCAAACGTTGTAAAAATTATTAGATTATCATACTGTGGTATATCCACAGGTCTTGCTAGTGAAAGTATTAAACTAGAAAAACTAACGAAATTAGATAAGAACGTATATTAAAGATTACACTTATTTTAATTATGTTTTAATTGGTTTCTGTATAAAAATATTCACGGATTGATTTTTATACAATGATATTAGTGGTCAATAACACCAAGTAAAATCATTCCTCTCCTAGCATTATTAAAGAAGGGTTGATTACCTAATCATCTAAGCCTCATAATCCGCACGGAAAAAAGTGTTCCTGGCTACGTATGCCATTTAAATATGGGGCACCGCGCGTCTGATTGGCTGTTACAAAAACCAATCGGATGCGCGGTGCTTTGTATTTGAATGGGTTAGTTTACCGTCCAGAAAATTTCTCATAAGTCAAACGTCTTTGTTGTGATGTTAGTCCCAACAGTAAAAAGAAGTCAAGTCGAGATGGGTAAAATAAGACAAGTGTATTTACAATTAATGGTACATGTACGACTAGCTTGTCGTTAACGGGAACAGTCCTCCTTTCCACTCGGTGTCTCACTATTTATAGTGAGAACCGGTGCATGTTCTCCACTGTAGGAACGGCCGGTACAACAGTCTTTTAGCGGTGATTGGTGATTGGTGGTGGTTGTACCGGAGTTTGATCACCTCTGATAGGGTCAGCAGAGCGAGGGAAGTCTGATGTGGAAGACCCGAAACTTCCCAATGAACCCTGCGAATTACATCACTGACGACAACCACCAGCGCCCCAAATGTAGAGCGTATATATTGAAGTAATTATTTATATTAAACCCTTTTTTTTTTTCGTGATCGCAACTAATATCTTAAAACACCCGATCTTCAAAGTCAGATTAACTATTACTAAGATATTTTAACTTCTCTTTATCGTGATTAAAATATTCTCAAGATTTCGTCTATACCATTTCTAGGTTTCCATATGTGCGTATTAATCGTCACTAAAAGCAAAGAGAATGTTTATATTTTATTCACATTACTTATATCTATATTGTTCTCTTTCTCTTTTGTGTATCTACCAACCGTTATGAAATGTTCGGTCGACTGAACACGTGCTAATCAGAACAAATAATTCAATGGATCCTCTAGGCAGCTTAAGAGATTAGATTTCATTTAAAAAAAAGACATAAAAAAAGAAGGTATATAAATATTCTTAAAAAGTCGTAACTCTTTCAGTGTGTAGTACCCGTAAAGTATTCTCCAAGGAATATCTATCTATCTATCTATCTATCTATCTATCTATCTATTGTTTAAATTCTCATGTTATAAATACATACAAGGTGAGTCTAAAAGTATCGAGATTGAAGCTGTATTTTACCAAGATAGAAATGAACAATGAATGTAACATTTTTTTCAGAATACAAGGTGGTGTCAAAAGTACAAAAGATCTCGATAATTTTTTGACACACCATGAATATATTATTATATATATATTATATATATATATATATATATATATATATATAAGGTGTGTCAAGAAAGTATGGAGATCTTTTGTACTGTGTAGACTGAAAAGATGTGATACTTCGAAACACAGTGTTTGTAGATGACTATATAATATATATATATATATATATATATATATATAGTCATCCACATACACCGTGTTTCGACGTATCATATTCTCCCCAGTGAGGCTAGACTTAGCAAGCTATTCCAGGCCGGGATTGAACCCGACCTATTTTTTATCAGTCAGATTCTTAACCATATGCTTCTCTAGCAGTATCCAACATGTCTTGTTCATCTTATTCGGTTGGTTTGTGCGATAAAGGGCAAGTGGCCGTGCAGCTGCTTTCTTTTGATGTGCTGCTTCCATGATTTGTTCAAAACAGCCACGCAAACTTAATAATCTTTCCCTCCTTCCCAGATTAAAAGCATCAATATCATCATGGACCACTGTTACAACTGGTACCCAACGGCGTAAAATGGATCGTCTAATTTAAAAGAAAAATAGACCACTTCAATCATTCCAGTTTCTTCTGTGGTATTAAATAGACCAGAACGTCTTGACGATTAAGAAGAAAAAATCTACCTGTGTGTGAACACGTGACCAATAATAATCAATCAAGTTTCAAGAGTCCCATCGACCAACCAATCATTTTAAGCGTTAAGTAATCAGAAGATAACCGGAAAAAGATGTCTGCGCATGCGCATAACACTGTCTGCTTCCATTGTTTTCTTTTTAATTTTTTATGTATCAGATTTCGATTAGTCAAAAAATTATGTATCAAAAAGAATGATCGTATTTTTTTCTTCTGTGATAGACAAAGTATTGATTAAAATGGAGGGAGGGGGTAAGGATTTGAAAGGATTATCTTGTTTTAATATGAAGTCTGCAAAAGACGAATTGTAGTTGGTTAGCTTCTTCTTCTTCTTCTTCTTATTATTATTATTATTAGTAGTATTAGTAGTAGTAGTAGTAGTAGTAGTAGTAGAAGAGAATTGAAATTTTTGCATATCTAAGGAAGACAAAGAAAGAAAGAAAGAAACGTGTGTGTGAGAGAGACAGACAGACAGAAAGAGAGACAAACAGACAGATAGGCAGAAGAACAAAGCGACTGAGATAAGATTGATTAATTAATAAGAATGCTTATATATGTGCTTTTTTAAAAACTTTTGCTGAAACATTTATGAGCAGACTATATATATATATATATATATATATATATATATATATATATATATATATATATATATGAACAGGATGAGATAGATTGATAGATAGATATAAAGTGAGTTGGATAATATCGAAAAGTTTTTATATATATATTATTATATATATATATATATATATATATACGCAACGCTCTCCTATAAAAAAGGATGAGCACTCTACAGACGTGTGTTTTAAACAGTTAAAATCCCCTTCCCTTTTTGTAGGAGACGATAGCCGGTGGTTTAAGCAGCCTGACCGAGGTAGAATCGATCAATTTCTATCCCGGCTGTAGGTAGCTTACAAATGTCTAGCCATCCTGAAGAGACGTGTACGTTGAAACACGGAGTCTGATGTATATATTATATATATATATATAATATATATATTTATATATAAGTGCGTGTGTGAGGAATATCACACATCATTATTTTTCGTAGATAGGAATACTTGAAGCCATACAACTGTGTGCAATTTATTTGTACTAGCAGGACCTGTATATATACGACAGTATGATAATTTGTTATTACGTTTCGTACGTTTACTTATTGCTATTGCCAAAATACTTTAATACATAAAATTTTAATAATCTTTTAATTAACTCTCACTCTTTTTTTCTTTCTTTCCTTCTTTTCATCTATTATATTCGCTTGAAAATAAATTAACGTTATCGCTACCGCGCGCTCACCCTTTTGTCTATCTTTTTCCTACTGTCTTTCTTTCTTTCTTTCTGTCTTATATTTTTTTCCGTGTAGCATGTCCTTTTTCTTCACTTTCTTCTTTATGATACAAACGGAATGATCCATTATTTAGCAGAGGTGATGATACTCAAAAGAAATAAGAATTCGGTGATAAAGCAACGCCAGATATTCAGGATTTATATTTTTGCATTTCATCTTGGACGGTCTCATTTTTAACCAGCATGTGTTGCAGATGATAACGGTCGTACAATTTAAGGCACGAGTTTTATTTATATAGATTAGTTAGGGGACACTTAATATCCTGTAGATGTAAGCAAATAAATCTACAGAAACAACTACATAATGACATAAAATAACCCTAGATGGGTTAACATGCCATTGGAATCAATAAATAGATAAATGAATACGGTAAGATATTGTTTTACAGTGACATTTTTTGTGTGGGGCAGAAAAATATGAGAGAGAGAGGAGAGAGTAAGGGGAAGATAGAGAGAGAGGTAAGGGCGATAGAGAGAGGGTAAGGGACG
>CM042142.1:13782610-13787610 GCA_023376005.1 Doryteuthis pealeii
CATTTCGAAAAAAAAAAGAGTTGCAAGAGCGGAAGTCATTTTTCTTTTCCGCTTCCAAAATATTTCGCTTAAAAAAAAGGGGTCCATTAACGAAATTGTTCTATGCAAATGCATTAAATCCACCATTTTCCATGTATGTACAACCCCATCCCAGGGGAGGGTAAAAAAAAGTCAGCAAATTTGTTTCCAGTTGCTCTAAATGACGTTCAAATCGACTTTAAAGCCAATGGGGTACGCAATCCTTCAAACGTAAATCGTAGTTCGTAAGTTTGTGTTGTTAAATGAGAAAGTAACCGGTTGTCATGTTGTCTTGGCTTAGTATACGCTGACTGTATCTCCGGTAGAGGCGTATGGTCCTTCTCCCAAAAGGGATGTTCGCCACACTTCTGTTGGTGTTGCAGTGCTTGGATCTCGTTTGTAAAAAAAAAAAAGTCAGCAACAGCAGATATGACATCATCCTATGAACGTTTCATCCCACCCACGTGATCACGTATTTGCCACAAGCGCCAAACATTACCGAAGTCAAGCATCGATGAGTTTGTTTAATACTTAATTGGGTGACCACTTAAGCAACGGCAGGTTCTGTAAGCAATCTGAGTCCTTTATTTATGAAAATCGCTTCATTTAACATTGTAAAAGTTGGGCGGAGTGGCCAAATGGTGTCAGTCGGACAGCGAGGAAGTCTATCCCCTTTCCGCTAGCGCTATACTAGGGAGATCGTTTTTTTTTGCATGTGAGGTGGAGCATCACACCTACCGTCAGCTCTCCAATTTACCGCACAGATCAGATTATCCAATCTGTGCTACTCATACGCTGAGTTGGCGCGGGGACCGCTATCGAAACAATAACCTTGCGATCCTTGGCCAATGCTCTACCGACTGATCTAAATGGATATTTAACAACGCCCTCCGCACGAATAGGGTGCAACACAAGGTCAATTTCTTAAATGCAGTTCAACAGGTTTTAATTCAGAGTTTTTCTTCTTCTAGCCTGGTTATCTAGCAAGGTTAAAGAGCCCAGTCTGCTCTAATATTTATCCATAGCTGGAGGAAGAGTAATTGGATGCATACCTTTCCCAAGGATATTAACGCTAAGTGAAATGCATACAGCTTGGCTTAGTATACGCTGACTGTATCCCCTCCAGAGGCGTAGGACGCCTTTCCCCTCCAAAAAGGGAAGTTCGCCACAGGTAGGATGTGACACAAGGTCGTAACTATAGAGCATTATCAAACTCGCTATTACGGTAGTAATGGATCTATGAAACTTGCTTGTTAACACAACAATGGGACGACCAAATGTGGCGTCCTGGGTTGGAAACTATGGTTATGAAGTTTCAGTTCTGTGGATTGAGGATACCCTTCATTGCCATTACCCCAGGTTCAATCTGACCCGGAATGATGGTACCTATTAGGGTCCCATCTATGGGTATAGATCTGTTTGTAAATTGCTTGTATTAGATAGGGATATTTGGTATCATATATTGTTTGTATACTCCGTCGTCGGGTATATACGAGAGAGAGAAAAAAAGAGAGAGAGAGAGAGAGAGAGAGAGAGAGAGAGAGAGAGAGAGTGAGAGAGGGAGTTGAGACTTACTTGTTCTTCATTCTTCTTTACTACTTCTGTTAAGTTCTTGTCTGGTTGTTTCCTTTTCATCCTCTATGGCCGTCATGTTGTCTAGTCTCTTCTAAGGGCTTCTTCTGGGCTAACTCTTTAGCCATGCAAATTAATCAACTCATAAGACTTTTTTTTTATCAAAATTTATTCCTGCGTCCATCTCTGGTTGAAACTGAAATTTAAATCTAGTCACGTGTTTCTCGTAACGTGTTCTCTAGGAGTCAGAGAGCTATAACCGTTACTGGTATTTTTCCACTCTCTTATTTGAAAGCCAATGGCCCCTTATTCAGCTACAGGGTTTGTCAACAATTTATGCTACCACATAAATTATGTAACAATATGTGTTAATTATTTGTATTAAGAATCGTCATTTGAAGCTATAATTATTTACTATGGATTATTTTTATCATTAGATAGAAATGATTACTTGAAGCCATAAAATTATTTGTGTAACATAATAAGGAGAGAAAGAGGATGGAAAAAACCTGGAACGTAAGAGTTACGAGTAGTTTAACAAGGGACATTTTTGGATGAGTTTTTCTTGAGAAAAAAGAAGTTCACCTAGTGTTATTATTAAAAATATAAATAGCAAAAGGCAAGATATCCTCTAGCATTCCAAGTTGGTTCCAGACTCAAACATCAAAGAATGCCAAGATCAACTTAACATCAGATCCAACAACCAGATTCCAGCCTCTTGGAGGAATGGAGACAAGTAAACGGTTATTTTTATTGACATATCATCACTCCATCCCAAATGAGAGCCGTCATGCAACATTTGTATTAGAAAGGAATACTTAAAATCATACGGCAGTATGCAAATTATTTGTACTATATCAGTTGGGAGACGTCAATGTGCACAATTTGCATGCGAGGTCTCAGATATATATGCACTCTGGCCGCTTCACCCTGTCATCTGGTGTTGACTATATCTCTGAAGAGGACTAAAACCCGCCTCTAATAGCGCCATCTTTTGGCATAGGGTGGCGACCCGTGATGCTTAAGGATGGAATCCTATTGGCTGAGCAGTCGATGACTTCCAACATGCCACTTTGGCCTTTATTTAAGGTAGACGTTCGGTTGGAGAGGCCTCCTATGATCATGCATCTAGTCACATCAAACGTTGTAATAATTTAACTATCATACAGTTGTATATCTAGTAGATTATAAATACGTAGAGAACTCTCAAGACAGCTGAACATGTTAGTATCTCATAAATTTCAGAAAATTTCAGTTGGGACAATCATATAGGTGCTAGGGTTTGATGTGACTAGATGCATGATCATAGGAGGCCTCTCCAACCGAACGTCTACCTTAAATAAAGGCCAAAGTGGCATGTTGGAAGTCATCGACTGCTCAGCCAATAGGATTCCATCCTTAAGCATCACGGGTCGCCACCCTATGCCAAAAGATGGCGCTATTAGAGGCGGGTTTTAGTCCTCTTCAGAGATATAGTCAACACCAGATGACAGGGTGAAGCGGCCAGAGTGCATATATATCTGAGACCTCGCATGCAAATTGTGCACATTGACGTCTCCCAACTGATATAGTACAAATAATTTGCATACTGCGTATGATTTTAAGTATTCCTTTCTAATACAAATGTTGCATGACGGCTCTCATTTGGGATGGAGTGATGATATGTCAATAAAATAACCGTTTACTTGTCTCCATTCCTCCAAGAGGCTGGAAATCTGGTTGTTGGATCTGATGTTAAGTTGATCTTGGCATTCTTTGATGTTTGAGTCTGGAACCAACTTGGAATGCTAGAGGATATCTTGCCTTTTGCTATTTATATTTTTAATAATAACACTAGGTGAACTTCTTTTTTTTCTCAAGAAAAACTCATCCAAAATGTCCCTTGTTAAACTACTCGTAACTCTTACGTTCCAGGTTTTTTCCATCCTCTTTCTCTCCTTATTATGTTACACAAATAATTTTATGGCTTCAAGTAATCATTTCTATCTAATGATAAAAATAATCCATAGTAAATAATTATAGCTTCAAATGACGATTCTTAATACAAATAATTAACACATATTGTTACATAATTTATGTGGTAGCATAAATTGTTGACAAACCCTGTAGCTGAATAAGGGGCCATTGGCTTTCAAATAAGAGAGTGGAAAAATACCAGTAACGGTTATAGCTCTCTGACTCCTAGAGAACACGTTACGAGAAACACGTGACTAGATTTAAATTTCAGTTTCAACCAGAGATGGACGCAGGAATAAATTTTGATAAAAAAAAGTCTTATGAGTTGATTAATTTGCATGGCTAAAGAGTTAGCCCAGAAGAAGCCCTTAGAAGAGACTAGACAACATGACGGCCATAGAGGATGAAAAGGAAACAACCAGACAAGAACTTAACAGAAGTAGTAAGAAGAATGAAGAACAAGTAAGTCTCAACTCCCTCTCTCACTCTCTCTCTCTCTCTCTCTCTCTCTCTCTCTCTCTCTCTCTTTTTTTCTCTCTCTCGTATATACCCGACGACGGAGTATACAACAATATATGATACCAAATATCCCTATCTAATACAAGCAATTTACAAACAGATCTATACCCATAGATGGGACCCTAATAGGTACCATCATTCCGGGTCAGATTGAACCTGGGGGTAATGGCAATGAAGGGGTATTCCTCAATCCACAGAACTGAAACTTCATAACCATAGTTTCCAACCCAGGACGCCACATTTGGTCGTCCCATTGTTGTGTTAACAAGCAAGTTTCATAGATCCATTACTACCGTAATAGCGAGTTTGATAATGCTCTATAGTTACGACCTTGTGTCACATCCTACCTGTGGCGAACTTCCCTTTTTGGAGGGAAAGGCGTCCTACGCCTCTGGAGGGGATACAGTCAGCGTATACTAAGCCAAGCTGTATGCATTTCACTTAGCGTTAATATCCTTGGGAAAGGTATGCATCCAATTACTCTTCCTCCAGCTATGGATAAATATTAGAGCAGACTGGGCTCTTTAACCTTGGCTAGATAACCAGGCTAGAAGAAGAAAAACTCTGAATTAAAACCTGTTGAACTGCATTTAAGAAATTGACCTTGTGTTGCACCCTATTCGTGCGGAGGGCGTTGTTAAATATCCATTTAGATCAGTCGGTAGAGCATTGGCCAAGGATCGCAAGGTTATTGTTTCGATAGCGGTCCCGCGCCAACTCAGCGTATGAGTAGCACAGATTGGATAATCTGATCTGTGCGGTAAATTGGAGAGCTGACGGTAGGTGTGATGCTCCACCTCACATGCAAAAAAAAACGATCTCCCTAGTATAGCGCTAGCGGAAAGGGGATAGACTTCCTCGCTGTCCGACTGACACCATTTGGCCACTCCGCCAACTTTTACAATGTTAAATGAAGCGATTTTCATAAATAAAGG
>CM042142.1:13792610-13803903 GCA_023376005.1 Doryteuthis pealeii
TATATATATATATATATAATATATAATATATATATATATATTATATAATATGCAGGACGTGATATACCACAGTATGATAATCTAATAATTACAACATTTGATATGTTTACTTAAGAGATATTAATACATTACTAAGGCTAGAGAATCCAGCCTGTCCTACTATTTACCTATAGCTAGGGGAAGGGCCGTGCCTTTCCGAAGTGCATTTGCACGACGAGAAATGCAAACAGACTTTTTCGGGATTTGAACTCGGATCACTGATTCCATTTCATTTGACTATATCCGTTACGCTAAGTTCTAGTACGGGAAAGATAGAGAGAAGGGGTGAGCGTGCGGAACGCTGCTAATCTGTTTCAATCAACATAAGGAAAAGATGAAAAGAGAGAAAGCAAAGATGAAGAGTATTACATCAGATGATTATACATTTACTGAATCTCTTAAGTAAACATATCAACGTTGTAATTATTAGATTATCATACTGGTATATCCAAGCCCTGCTATAAATAATATATAATATATATATATATATATATATATATATATATATATAGTTCATAAAATTTCTTCCTACGTGAAATGCGTCAAATACGGCTTTTACTTCCATATATAATATTAACAGACAAAGAGAGAAGATAGATGATGAACAACCAGATAATAATAGATAGGATAGATACGAACAGACCAAGATAGATAGATAGATAAGATGAACAGACAGATAATAGATAATAATAGATAAAACCAGACCAAGCATAATGATACAGACCAAATAGATAATAGATATGAACAGACCAATAGCATAATAGATATGACAACCAAGATAAGATAATAGATATTAACAGACCAATATAATAGATAGGATAGATAGATATACAGACCAGCATAGATAGAAGATATGAACAGACCCAGATAGATAGATAGATAGATAGATAGAACAGACCAGATAGATAAAGATAGATAGATAATAGATAGATAGATAGGATAGAGAACAGACCAAGATAGATAGATAGATAGTATAGATATGAAACAGACCAAGATAGAATAATAATAATAGATATGAACAGACCAGATTAGAGTAGATAGATAATAGATAATATGAACAGACCAAGATAGATAGATAGATAGATAGATATGAACAGGACCAAGATAGATAGATAGATAGATATATAGAATACGAACAGACCAAGATAAAGATAATAATAGATAGATAGATAGATATGAAACCAGACCAAGATAGATAGATAGATAGATATAACGACCAAATAGATAGATAGATAATGAAACAGACCAAAATAATAGATAGATATAACAGACCAAGAATAGATGATAGATAATATGAACAGACCAAGATAGATAGATAAAAGATATGAACAGACAATATAGATAATAGATAATATGAACAGACCAAGATAGATAATAATAGATAGATAGATTGAACAGACCAAGATAGATAGACTGAACAGACCAAAGATAGATAGATTTGAACAGACCAAGATAAATTAGATAGATAGAATAGATTAACAGACCCAAGATTAAGAGTAATAGATTTGAACAGACCAATAGATAGATAGATAGATTGAACAACAAAGATAGATAGAAGATAATTTGAACAGACCAAATAATAAGATTTGAACAGACCAGATAGATAAAATAATAATTTGAACAGACCAAGATAGATAGATGATAGATAGATAGATTGAACAGACCAAGATAGAACAGACCAAGATAATAGATAGATAGATTTGAACAGACCAAGATAATTAAATGATAGATTTGAACAGACCAAAAAGATTAGATAATATGAACAGACAATAGATAGATAATAGATTTGAACAGACCAAGATAGATTAGATAGATAGATTTGAACAGACAAAATAATAGATAGATAGATAGATAAGAAAATAGATAGATTTGAACAGACCAACATAATAGAAGATAGGAAATTTGAACAGACCAAGAAGATAGATAGATAGATTGAACAGACCAAGATAGATAGATTTAACAGACCAAGATAGATAGATAGATAGATTGAAAACCAAGAAGATAATAGATAGATTTACAGACCAAATAGTAGATAGATAATTTAGACCCAAGATAGATAATTGAACAGACCAAGAAGAAGATAAACATAGATTTAACAGACCAAATAGATAGAAGTAGATAATGAACAGACCAAGAATAATTAGAATAGATAGATATGAACAGACCAAGATAGATAATAGATTAGATATGAACAGACCAAATAGATAGATAGATAGATAGATATGAACAGACCAAGATAGATAATACGATAGATAAATATGAAAACCAAATAGATAGATAATAGATTTGAACAGACCAAGATAGATAAGTAGAAAATTTAACAGACCCAAATAGATAATAATAATAATAGAAACAGACCAAGATAGATAGATAGATAGATTTGAACAGACCAAGATAGATAGATAGATAGACGATTATGAACAGACCAAATAGATAGATAGATAGAATAGACAGATAGAACAGACCCAATAGATAGATAGATAGATAGATATGAACGACCAAAATAGATAGAAGATAGATAGATATGAACAGCCAAGAATAGATAGATAGATAGATAGATAGAACCAGACCAAGATAGTAATAGATAGATAATAGATATGACAGACCAAGATAAGATAGATAGATAGATAGATAGATATGAACAGACCAAGATAGATATAGAACAGACCCAAAAGATAGAATGACAGACCAAATAGATAGATATACAGACAAGAGATAATATAACAGACCAAGATAGATAGATATGAACAGACCAAGATAGACAATATGTACAGACCAAGATAGATAGATGTGTAAGCATAAATCTTCCACCACACTTATGTGTCTGTTATTATGGGTGTATGAACGCATCTTTGTCTGATTATAAGTCATGTGTGAATGTATTTACCGCCAGTGTCCCATTTCGACACTCACCTCTTTCCAAAATTGGCCATAAGAGGCAAATACTGTACTATATTGTTGGAAGCAGCCAGAACCGCCGGTCTCTCTTCGTCTGTGGCGTCTTGTCATCCTTTCCGTAATGTTTTCTACTCGAATAACCAACGCAGTGACATGGAAGTAGTCTAAACTTCTCTATCACAAATCATACAACTCTTCTGTTGCCAACTCCTTGTTGGCTTCGCTGTCTCTTTGGACAGGGAAGTGCTTTTAATAACAATTCAGGTCTTTCGCATCAGTTGAGGCCTTACAGTGGAGATCAATGACAGCGAATATCAATAAGGCAGCCATTCCCCTCAGTATTCTAGTAAGACCGTTCTTTGAATTTCAGGATTCTGAGCTTTTGTGATTACTTGTAGAGTTCTAACTACGATTGGTAATGCTATGTTTGGATGGACTCGAGTCACCTACGAATTTCCAGATGTTCTTTAGTTTTTGTGTTATTTCTAGAGCTCCAAATACGATTGTCACTTTCATGTATCGCAGCTTCTCTGTTAAAGGTCTTAGTCCTGCAGTTGACAGAGAAAAATGCCGATGAATTTAGAATGGTATATATATATATATATATATATATATATATATATATATTATAATGGAGATTCGCTTCCGGTTTTTGTCGTAACAAAAAATTACGTCACTGCTTACGTCACATTACCCAAAATCGTCATAACATAGAATTGGATTTATTCTATGTCATTTTGAGTGTATTTATTCAATAAATACACTCAAAATTTGAACATACAACATTAGACAGTCTTCATTGTTTGTTTAAAACATGTTTTAATAAATACATGACTGGTATTATATATCTATATATAGTTTGTTTTATTTTAATACCTATTCAAAGTTTACATCTCAAATTGTTTTATTTTTTAATCCTTTAATAAATTTGATGATTTTACTAACTTAGGGTACAAAACTCGCTGACATTGAATTTAGGAATTCCCACCGCTCAGTAATATGTTTCAAAAATCTATTTTTCATCGCCCGGAGGGTGTTTTATTTTGTACTAGTATATATAATAATATATTAGAAAAGTTTGGTTGTTATAGAAGCATGAATTAAATGAAGATCAGAAACAAAATGATGAATTTTGTGTTCTTAATTTTATTTATTTACAAATATGTCGAATGTCACCCCTCTTTCTCAAAAGGTTAAAAAATAGACAGACTGTTCCTTTTCTAATATATAAATATATTATCATCATCATCATGTCGTGCTAGAAGCATGGATATCAATGACAATCTCTCGCCAACCATCCCTATCATTCATTGTCCTCGACAGGTCCTCTGCGCAGCATCCAGTATCAACACAGAGCAGGCTAATGTAAGTCTTTGCTAGACGGCCGTACTAACCTTCCTATGTGCTGGCTTCCACTGAGAACGTCACTTACGATCGCAATACTGATTGGCTTACAACTGTCTATTCAATGTGATAGTGTTAACATATACATTGATTTATATATATATATTATATTATATATATATATATATATAATATGAATATATATACTCATCAGATATACCGACAAAGAAGCATACGTGGACGCAATAACAACATTATATTTGTGTGTGGCTAGCGCTAGACAAGAGAAATTGTTTTGTTTTTTTGTTAATGTGGAGCACCACACCTACCCTCAACTACTTAATTTACCGCACAGGTCAGATTACAGAATCTGGGTTACTCAAGCGTTGAGTTTGGAGATGGCCGGTATCGAACCCAGAACCTTGCAATTCTGATGCTGGTGCTCTACCGACTGAGCTAAACGAATCCTTAATCAAATGGTCGCCCTGTTAGTGAGGCTTAGAATACCCCAACTACATCATTTACTGAGGGTTAAGACTTCGACCACCAAAGGGGGTATCCAGGATGAAACACTGATATGTATCCGATGGTGAGGATCCATTTTTGGAGCTAGAGTGTGAAGTACCCATTCATTGCCCCTATTCAACTTCACACTCTGACTCAGAGTGGTAGTACATGTTAGGGTCACATTTAATGTTACCCTTTTTTCCCAACCAGGTACAAAATAATTTTAAGAAACACTTTTTCATCTTAAATAAGTATATAATATAAATTTGATAGCTTAGTCGTCTTTAGAGGACAGACACACATACTTTTCTAAATTATTATTATTATTATTATTATTATTATTATTACTCCTTTTGAGTTATTCACATCAGCATTAGCTGATGGTATTTCCCTGGAGGCTGAGTGACAACAAGTCTCCTCAGGTTTCCTGGACTCTTCTGAGTATTCTAGCCGATTGCAGCAATGCAGTAGTCTAGATGGTCTCAATTCTTCCTCTAATGTCCAGATCCTCCAGTCTTTTTTCCAAGTTTATTGGGACCGTTCCAAGAGCACCAACGATAATTGGTATCACTTTCACTCTCATATTCCACAGTTTTTTCAATTCTCTGGCAAGGTCCAGGTATTTATCCATCTTTTCATTTTCCTTCAGCTTCACCCTGTGATCTGCTGGAACTGCAAACTCCACAAGTTGACATGTTTTATTTTTATTTTTATTTATTTTTTTGTTAATCAACACTAGGTCTGGTCTCCTGGCTGGGATAGGATGATCCGTATTATTCACTCCTTTTGAGTTTTCACATCAGCGTTAGCTGATGGTCTTTCACTGGAGTCTGAGTGACAGCAAGTCTCCTATTATTATTATTATTATTATTATTATTATTATTATTATTATTATTATTTCACTCTTTCCGGGGTTAGCATAATCTGGTTGTCATTCCCTGGAGTATGAGTGACAGCAAGTCAAAAATAAGTAGCCTTCACTTCTAAATGACAACTCTTCTTAGTTCACCAGGACTTTTCTCAGTATTTTATCCGATCTCAACAGAGCCATGTTTTCGATTGTTTCAATCCTTCCCCATATGTCCGGAACCCTCCCCCTTTTCTTTTCCAGTATCTTAGGAATTGTTCAAACGTTCCTTTGTGAATTACGTGTATTTATCTTTTACAAATAAAGAAGTATTTTTCTCATTCATGGACCGGAAGAGATTTTGTGACAAATGTTTGTGTATTCAAGCTAAAGATATCGAAACCGAAGAGGTTTCACCAAATAGAACACGAGTCGTCTAAAAGATTTCCCTTATGTTAAAAATATTTGGTCTCCTTCTCTGACATCGGATCGGGACAGAAGAAGGCCGTAGCTAACAAGCTGTAGAAAGAAATCAGACACTTAGATCTTCACACTCCTCCTACACATTTAATACCACTGCCAATTCAAATAAATGTTTACTCAACACACACGCACACGCACGCACACAAACACGTATATGTGTACATATACACACCCGCGTACACATGCTCACCTCATTTGAATTGCTCCTAGCCAAGGTTGACATTGGGATAATACCTTTTTTGTCTGTTATTGACAGAAGAGGTAA
This sequence comes from Doryteuthis pealeii, assembly GCA_023376005.1. Taxonomy (NCBI): domain Eukaryota; kingdom Metazoa; phylum Mollusca; class Cephalopoda; order Myopsida; family Loliginidae; genus Doryteuthis; species Doryteuthis pealeii. The sequence goes on from CM042142.1 coordinate 13,798,994, forward strand.
AGTAATTATGGGGGAGTGGTTTACACAAATACTCATTTATCAACCCCCCCCCCCGCATCGACAGAGCACGCCAGTAATCTGATGTTTTATTCGGATGCCTTACAAAAAATATTTCATACATAATATAGATAAGTGTTGAGTAAATTTTTCTAATTAGCTCATAGATGGAACCCTAACAGGTACTACCACTCCGGGTCAGAGTGAACCTGGGAGTAATGGTAATGAAAGAATGCTCCACATTTCCCAGAGCTCCAGAATTGAAACTTCACCATCAGATAAAGTTTAACGTCATTCCCAGGACATGAAGACCCCCCAACCACCGCCTTCTAGCTCTTATATGATAAAAAGGGTTGGGGCTTGTTATAAGGGTAACAGAAGTGAGACAATTATATAGTTGCTAGGGATTAACATGACCAAATGATTGATCGGAAGGGGCCTCTCCGACCGCCCGTCTATCCTCAGCAAGGAAAAAAGTGGAGTGTTGCATGTGCATGGACTGCTCAGCCACCAGGATTCCGTCCTTAAGCATCACAAGTCACCACTGACGGCCAACAGGTGGCCCCTTTTGGTGGATTTTACCCCTCTGTTGAGATGCAGTCGGGGTATTCTACTGCGCCAGCCCGACAGGCGCGAAAAATTAACTTGTATATAATGATTTGTATTAGATAGGAACTTTATATCATATAACTGATTGACTTAATCATTAGATCTCCCAAAAATATGGACATGTTTGTAGCAACCAAAACTAAAAAAATGGGTTGAAGAGAAAGGTATTTTGGACTAAAATGACAAAACAAAATTCTAACATTTGTTGATTTAAAAGTGATTCAATATGTTTGTTAAGGAGTGTAGTATCTTTGACAGTAATCAAATCTTTAAGATGATTTCATTGTCACAAATTCAACCTTCAAGTGGATTACAATAAATTTACTTGTAGCCATTTCTATCTTATCAATATAAGTAATTTGTCTATACTATTATTGCTTATTTTATATGTGACCTTTACACTTTTTGACCTTGAATTAGTGCAGAGGTTCAGTTGTGCATTCTAAGCCCCAGCCGACAGGGCTACATTTGTTTGTGCACAGTTATATGTTTTAAGTATTTTTATGTAATATGTAATTGTCCGAACTTTGATCCTTCTGAATTTAAATTGTCTATGTTTTCTGATTGAGGAATCTCTATAATAATATTGAGGAGAGGAAAAGAGGAGGGGGGAGAGGATGTGAAGTTAGAAAGCTAAAGGTAGATGAAAAGTGTATGTATATATATATTATATGTATGTAGCTATGGGTAAAATAGTGGGGTAGACTGGGCTCTTTAACCTTGGGTAGGTAACCAGTCTAGGAGAGGGAAAACTGAATTCAAAATTCCTGAGGTCAGTCGTTGATTGGGTTTGTGGCATTCATGCACCAATTCTTTCCTATCGACTGTGACAAAAAGTGCGGATGGTCCAACACAAACCTTCACCACTATAAACAAATCACCCTCATGCGTTGAAATCGACGAGAGAGTTCATTATATATATATATATATAATATAATATAATATAATAAAATAAAAAAATATATAGGTTTTACATATCTATTTATTGTGACAAAGGAACATTCACAACCATATTGGTTTCATGCGATGCATTCATCAGGTGACGATTTTCAAATGTCATTTGAAACATCTTCACCTGATGAATGCATCGCATGAAACCAATATGGTTGTGAATGTTCCTTTGTCACCCAATAAATAGATATGTAAACCTATATATTTATCTTATTATATTATATAACAGCTTTATTTATATTGTGCACTCTACCAATTAATACTGCCTTTGTACACCATTCCGCAAAAGCTGAAATAGTGACCATCTCACACTACAGTGTAATATATATATATATAATATATATATATAGTATATATATATATATATATATAATCCAAAAGTCCAAGAAGAAATCTTCCTTACACATAGAAGATTTTAGGTTGATGATTGGGAGAGTTAGACACTTTGCCTAAGCTTCCTTGCAAGACTATAATGCAAAAATTCTATGTCTTTTGTTATATTTTTACTTATCTATCTATCTATCTCTCTCTCTCTCTCTCTCTCTCTCATATAATATATAATATATATAAATATATATATATATATATATATATATTTACAGTCTAATTTTAAGTGTAGTGCGACGCATCTGTAAAGTGTGAAATAAATGAGACACAGGTCAATTTCTTAAGCGGTTTAAATTCAGTTTCCATTTTTCTAGTCTGGTTATAATACCAACGTTGAAGACCTTAGTCTATCTAGCTATTTATACATAGCTGGAGAGGGATTGGTTGTATTAGCGCTTCGTGAAATATCAACAGCTTCCTCTAGGATTTGAACTTGTTTCGTCGTGCCCATTTCCTACGACGATAACCATTACACAAAGCGCCTCCATATAATTGTTACATAAATTATTTATTAGATAAGAATACTTGATATTGTAGCGTTAGTTTCGTATTTGCCTGGAAGTTGACTGCCCGGTTTAGTTTGCTGGTGCCCGCTAGGGCTTATATATTTTAAGCGCCGGTTCAAACCCTTTCGCCTCTTCCCTTTCCTGATACTACGAGACACATGGGTTAGTTAAGGTCTACCCCGTCTCTTGGCGTTCGCCTCACTTACATTACTGTAAGTTCTTCACAGCATGGACTATCCCTAGTCTCATGTCTGTACTTTTATATGTTATCTTGTACCATTCATGAATGTGTATCTATCTTTTTACCTATGTACTTTATCTATCTTTTTACCTATTACTTTGTATCTATCTTTTACCTATGTTACTTTGTATACATCTTTTTACCTATGTACTTTGTATCTCGTCATATTCATGTGCTGTACTATATTAAATGTTTTGTCTGTTAACCTTCGTCGGAGTCTTATATTCAATATTATAACTTTGAACCTATTCTTACAATATCATATAACTGTGTGCAAAAAATGATGATTCTCAAGTATAAATAGTTTCCGTATTTCACGGCATATAGGACGCATTTTTTTTTCCAAAATTTTAGCTCAAAAAGTTGCCCTTCGTCTTATACATCGTAGGTGAAGTTTGAGATCTCCCGTAGGCCTAGGCTAATTTTCTCTATGATGCTCACTAACCCAGCTTACGCTCAGTACTTTTACCTACCCTAAACTCCATGCATCCTTATACTGTACTGCCAAATTGCTTTTATACAGCTATGTTTCTATTTGTGTAATACACAGCTAGAGTGTTTTCAACAATATATGCTGAACTACACTAAAAACATTTTTCCTGAATCTGAACAGCTGAAATGGAGGTGCGTCTATATGTCGTCAAATACGGTACTGATTGAGAGAAAGATCGACATTATCCAGACTACAATAGTGTTAAAATCAGCTAGAATACTTTGTAGAGTCCTGGAACCTGTATGGTCAAAATTAATTTTTTGCCTTAATTCCAGTGGACACCTTTCCAACCCAGTTCGTGCCCTTAGCTTATTCCATTGTGCTAGTTGTTACATCACTTAATACATGGTTTATAGTCTCATCTATGTCACCGCACAACTACATTTAAGTTTTGTTGCGTCTTTTTTTAATTTTTAATTTGATATAATTTTTTTAATGCATTATTTGTGCTGTAATTATTAGTAATTCAGTTTCTCTATTATATTATTATATTATTATTTTATTATTATTATTATTATTATTATTTACTCCTTTTGAGTTTTCACAAATCAGCATTAGCTGATGTCTTTCACTGGAGTCTGAGTGACAAGCAAGTCTCCTCAGGTCTCCAGGACTTTTGAGTTATTCTAGCAGATTGCACAGGCCGTGTTCTGAATGGTACAATCCTTCCTCTTGATTTCCAGACTTTCAAAACCTTTACAATCCTTTTGGGACCGTTCCAAAGTGCCAAACTACAATGTATCACTCACTTTTCATGTTCCATAAACTTTTTCAGTTCTCTGGCAAGGTCAGATATTTGTCAATTTTTCATTTCCTTTAGCTTCACCCTGTGATCTGCTGGAACTGCAAAATCCACCAGTTATTATTATTATATTATTTCATTATATTATATAATTATTTCATTATTATATATTATTATATTATTATTATATATATTATTATTTATTATTTGCTGTCACTCAGACACAGTCGAAGCACCAATTTCAAAACCTGCGTGTGAACAAACTCGTATTGAGTTAAATAATCAACGAAAAATTATATTCGTGTGGTGGAAATAAATAACAGAAACGATGAATATTGTTCCTGTTGCTCTGTTTCAATACTCTCCGTCGAATAAAAATCAATATTTCCAGAAATTAATATACGTTCAATATTCCCGCTCTGCACACTCCTTCTTGTTTAGCGTTACGGCATTGCCATCTTTTGTAGGAACCATGAAACCACTTTCTCTTTGTACGCAGACTTAAACAAACTTGTGTTAATGTATAGACAATATTTGATATTAGATATAAAACAAAGCCTATAAAACCTATGAAAAACCTATTCATTCTAAAAAATCGACCAGATTTCACTCATCGTTATTTTTTAACCACTCTCCAAACCTCACACATTTTGATATATTGTTATGACATCATCTGCGCCACGCGCGGTAACTCTTGATTGTAACATTAAATTACGCAAATACAGCATTCCCTCGATTCTCTGATTCTATTTAATAAGAAGCTGGATTTAATGAAGTTTATTAATATATTAAATATATATAATATAATATATAATAGATATATATTGTTGTGTGGTGTAAATTTGTGTGTGGTGTGTAAAAGGAATATTACCGATAAAAATAGTGGGTGTCTCAATATTTGGTTGTATAGGTGCTTCGATAGTTCAACGTTATGTATAACAAAAGTTATTTCTTACACACTAATATATTCATATATAATATAAT
>CM042142.1:13809003-13832400 GCA_023376005.1 Doryteuthis pealeii
GGAATGCCGACGGAATCGACGCAATTTTTCACCTGCCACCCATGAGCTTCGGTCTGTGGGTGGTCCCACGTTAATAGGGCCTTGTGCCTGACCCGTACAAGTGGGGTACGAGGTAAATACAATGTTCTGGGAATGACGTTAAACTTTATCTGATGGTGAAGTTTCAATTCTGGAGCTCTTGGAAATGTGGAGTACTCTTTCATTACCATTACTCCCAGGTTCACTCTGACCCGGAGTGGTAGTACCTGTTAGGGTTCCATCTATGTGCTAATTAGAAAAATTTACTCAACACTTATCTGTATTATGTATGAACTATTTTTTGTAAGGCATGAACCCCCTTTTTGGTGTCTGTCTCATAATCCGATATTCGAATAAAACATCAGATTACTGGTGTGCTCTGTCGATGCGGGGTGGGTGGGTGATAAATGAGTATTTGTGTAAACCACTCCCCCATAATTGCTTTACCTCTTCTGTCAATAACAGACAAAAAAGGTATTATCCCAATGTCAACCTTGGCTAGGAGCAATTCAAATGTGGTGAGCATGTGTACGCGTGCATGTATATGTACACGTATACGTGTTTGTGTGCGTGTGTGTTGAGTAAACATTTATTTGAATTGGCAGTGGTATTAAATGTGTAGGAGGAGTGTGAAGATCTAAGTGTCTGATTTCTTTCTTCAGCTTGTTAGCTACGGCCTTCTTCTGTCCCGATCCGATGTCAGAGAAGGAGACCAAATATTTTTAACATAAGGGAAATCTTTTAGACGACTCGTGTTCTATTTGGTGAAACCTCTTCTGTTTCGATATCTTTAGCTTGAATACACAAACATTTGTCACAAAATCTCTTCCGGTCCCTGAATGAGAAAAATACTTCTTTATTTGTAAAAGATAAATACACGTAATTCACAAAGGAACGTTTGAACAATTCCTAAGATACTGGAAAAGAAAAGGGGGAGGGTTCTGGACATATGGGGAAGGATTGAAACAATCGAAAACATGGCTCTGTTGAGATCGGATAAAATACTGAGAAAAGTCCTGGTGAACTAAGAAGAGTTGTCATTTAGAAGTGAAGGCTACTTATTTTGTAACAACAATAATAATGATAATAATAACAATGGATTTTGCTGTCCCGGTCGATCACCGAGTGAAAGTGAAAAAAAGCGAAAAGATAAACAAATACTCGGATCTTGCCATAGAACTGAGAAAATGGTGGAACATGAAAGTGAAGGTCGAGCCAATTGTAATTGGTGCCATTGGAATGGTCCCCAGATGTCTGGAAAAGAATTTTGGTGAATTGGAAATCAGAAAAAAAAATCGAGACCACCCAAACTACAGCATTGTTAAAATCGGCTAGAATACCCAGAAAAGTCCTGAAGAGACTTGCTGTCACTCAGCCTCCAGTGAACCACAATTTACGACAGGTGTGAAAAACTCGATAATAATAATAATAATAATAATAATAATAATAAACTGTTGAATAAGTGGGTGAAAGTGATAGCAGTTGTAGTTTGTGTTCTTGGAACGGCCCCCAAGGACATTAATAAACAGGTGGAGTTGGGAGAATCGAGACCATCAGGACAACAGCTTTGCTAAAATCGGCTAGAATACTCGGAAGACTCCTAATGACCTGATGAGACTTGCTGTCACTCATACTCCAGGGAATGACAGCCAGATTATGCTGGTGTGCAAACTCCGGAAAGAGTGAAATAATAATAATAATAATAATAATAATAATAATAGGAGACTTGCTGTCACTCAGACTCAAGTTAAAGACCATCAGCTAACGCTGATGTGAAAACTCAAAATGAGTGAATAATACGGATCATCCTATCCCAGCCAGGAGACCAGACCTAGTGTTGATCAACAAAAAAATAAATAAAAATAAGAATAAAACATGTCAACTTGTGGAGTTTGCAGTTCCAGCAGATCACAGAGTGAAGCTGAAGGAAAAATGAAAGAATGATAATACCTGGACCTTGCCAAAGAATTGAAAAAGCTGTGAAATATGAGAGTGAAAGTGATACCAATTGTCGTTGGTGCACTTGGAACGGCCCCTATAAACTTGGAAAAAAGACTGGAGGATCTGGAAATTAGAGGAAGAATTGAGACCATCTAGATTACTGCATTGCTGCAATCGGCTAGAATACTCAGAAGAGTCCTGGAAACCCGAGGAGACTTGTTGTCACTCAGCCTCCAGGGAAATACTATCAGCTAACGCTGATGTGAATAACTCAAAAGGAGTAATAATGATAATAATAATAATAATAATAATAATAATAATAATTCAGAAAAGTATGTGTATCTGTCCTCTAAAGACGACTAAGGCTACCAAATTTATATTTATATACTTATTTAAGATGAAAAAGTGTTTAACTTAAAATATTTTGTACCTGGTGGGGAAAAAAGGGTAACATTAAATGTGACCCTAACATGTACTACCACTCCGAGCCAGAGTGTGAAGTTGAATAGGGGCAATGAATGGGTACTTCATACTCTAGCTCCAGAAATGGATCCTCACCATCGGATACATATCAGTGTTTCATCCTGGATACCCCCTATGGTGGTCGAAGTCTTAACCCTCGGTAGATGATGTAGTTAGTGTATTCTAAGCCTCACCAACGGGGCGACCATTTGATTAAGGATTCGTTTAGCTCAGTCGGTAGAGCACCCGCATCGGAATTGCAAGGTTTTGGGTTCGATACTGGCCCTCTCCCAACTCAACGCTTGAGTAGCCCAGATTCTGTAATTTGACCTGTGCGGTAAATTAAGTAGTTGACGGTTGGTGTCGTGCTCCACATTGCCGAAATAAAAACAATTTCTCTTGTCTAGCGCTAGCCACACTCACACATATAATGTTGTTATTGCGTCCACGTATGCTTCTTTGTCGGTATATCTGGTGAGTATATATATTCATATTATATATATATATATATATATATATATATATATATATATATATATATAATATATATCAATGTATATGGTTAACACTATCACATTGAATAGACAGTTGTAAGCCAACATACAGTATTGCGATCTTAAACAAATCGTGAAAACAACACCCCACAAGAAATCCGCTGTACGGACACCTGCCTCCTATCCCACAAATCATCCGAGTGAGATGAACAATATATTCTGGACACTGTTAGAGATGAACTCGTAAGTGACGTCCTCCAGTGGAAGCCAGCACATAGGAAGGTTAGTACGGCCGTCTAGCAAAGACTTACATTAGCCTGCTCTGTGTTGATACTGGATGCTGGCAGAGGACCTGCCGAGGACAATGAATGATAGGGATGGTTGGCGAGAGATTGTCATTGATATCCATGCTTCTAGCACGACATGATGATGATGATAATATATTATATATTAGAAAAGGAACAGTCTGTCTATTTAGAACCTTTGAGAAAGAGGGGTGACATTCGACATATTTGTAAATAAATAAAATTAAGAACACAAAATTCATCATTTTGTTTCTGATCTTCATTTAATTCATGCTTCTATAACAACCAAAACTTTTCTAATATATATATATATACTAGTACAAAATAAAAACACCCTCCGGGCGATGAAAAAATAGATTTTTGAAACATATTACCTGAGCGGTGGGAATTCCTAAATTCAATGTCAGCGAGTTTGTACCCTAAGTAAGTAAAATCATCAAATTTATTAAAGGATTAAAAAATAAAACAATTTGAGATGTAAACTTTGAATATGTATTAAAATAAAACAAACTATATATAGATATATAATACCAGTCATGTATTTATTAAAACATGTTTTAAACAAACAATGAAGACTGTCTAATGTTGCATGTTCAAATTTTGAGTGTATTTATTGAATAAATACACTCAAAATGACATAGAATAAATCCAATTCTATGTTATGACGATTTTGGGTAATGTGACGTAAGCAGTGACGTAATTTTTGTTACAGACAAAAACCAAAAGCGAATCTCCATTATATATTATATAATATATATATATATATATATATATATATATATACCCATTCCTAATTTCATCGGCATTTTTCTCTGTCAACTGCAGGACTAAGACCTTTAACAGAGAAGCTGTGAAACATGAAAGTGACAATTCTACCAATCGTATTTGGAGCTCTAGAAATAACCACAAAAACTAAAGAACATCTGGAAATTCGTAGGTGACTCGAGTCCATCCAAACAATAGCATTACCAATCGTAGTTAGAACTCTACAAGTAATCACAAAAGCTCCAGAATCCCTGAAAATTCAAAGAACGGTATTACTAGAATACTGAGGGGAATGCTGCCTTATTGATATTCGCTGTCATATGATCTCCACTGTAAGGCCTCAACTGATGCGAAGACCTGAATTGTTATTAAAAAGCACTTCCCTGTCCAAAGAGACAGCGAAGCCAACAAAGGAGTTGGCAACAGAAGAGTTGTATGATTTGTGATAGAGAAGTTTAGACTACTTCCATGTCACTGCGTTGGTTATTCGAGTAGAAAACCATTACGGAAAGGATGACAAGACGCCACAGACGAAGAGAGACCGGCGGTTCTGGCTGCTTCCAACAATGTAGTACAGTATTTGCTTCTTATGGCCAATTTTGGAAAGAGGTGAGTGTCGAAATGGGACACTGGCGGTAAATACATTCACACATGAGTTATAATCAGACAAAGATGCGTTCATACACCCATATAAACAGACACATAAGTGTGTGGAGAGATTTATGCTTACACATCTATCTATCTGGGTCTGTACATATCTGTCTATCTATCTATCTATCTATCTATCTGTCTATCTTGGTCTGTTCAAATCTATCTATCCTTCTTGGTCTGTTCATATCTATCTATCTATCTTGGTCTGTTTCAAATCTATCTATCTATCTATCTATCTTGGTCTGTTCAATCTATCTATCTATCTATTTATCTTGGTCTGTTCATATATATCTATCTATCTATCTATCTTGGTCTGTTCATATCTATCTATCCTTCTTGGTCTGTCATCTATCTATCTATCTTGGTCTGTTCAAATCTATCTATCTATCTATCTATCTTGGTCTGTTCATATCTTATTATCTTGGTCTGTTCATATAATATCTATCTTTGGTCTGTTCATATCTATCTATCCTATCTATCTATCTATCTATCTTGTCTGTTCATATCTATCTATCTATTATCTATCTATCTGGTCTGTTCATATCCTAGCTAATCTATCTACTCTTCTTGGTCTCTTCATATCTTATCTATCTAGGTTTATTTTGGTCTGTTCATATCTATCGTATCGAGTTATCTCTCTGGGTCCGTTCATTATTCCAATACTATTCTATCTATTCTATCTTCTGGGTCTGTTCATATCCATTCTATCTACTATCTATTTGGTCCTGTTCATATTATCTATCTATCTATCTTGGTCTGGTTCAATATCTATCTATCTATCTATCTTGGTTTTTTAGATATTTATCTACTATCTATTCTTTGGCCTGTTCAAAATCTATCTATCGGGTATCTATCTATCTTGGTCTGTTGCAGATCTTATCTATCCTATCTATCTATCTTGTCTGTTCAAATCTATCTATCTATCTATCTATCTATCTTGGTCTGTTTCAATTATCTATCTATCTATTATCTTGGTCTGTTCATATATATCTATCTATCTATCTATCTATCTTGTCGTGTTTCGAATAGGCTTCTATCTATCTGGCTATCTATCTTGGTGCTGTGGCAAAATCTATCTAATCTAAGTCTATCTATCTATCTTGGTCTGTTCAATAAATATCTAAATCCCTTATCCCTATCCTGGGGGTTTCCTGTTAAATCTATCTATCTATCTATCTTGGTCTGTTCAAATTCTATCTATCTATCTATCTATCTTGATCTTGTTCAAATCTAGCTATCTATCTTGGTCTGTTCAATCTAATCTATCTTATTCTATCTATTTTATCTTGGTCTGTTCAAATCTATCTATCTATCTATCTATTCTTGGTCTGTTTTCAATATCTATCTATCTATCTATCTATCTTGGTCTGTTCAATATATCTATCTATCTTTATCTATCTTGGTCTGTTCAAATCTAATCTGATCTAGATCTATTTGGGTCTGTTTCAATCTATTTCTATCTATCTATCTACTATTTGGGGTCTGTTTCTATCTATCGTATCACTGGTCTGTTTCTATCTATCTATCAATCTATCTTGGTCTGTACATATCTATCCTTATCATCTACTATCGGTTGGTCTGTTCATATCTATCTATCTATCTATCAGGCTTGGTCTGTACATATCTAATCTATCTAATCTATCTTGGTCTGTTCAATATCTATCTATCTATCTATCTTGGTCTGTTCATATCTTATCTATCTATCTATTTTCTTGGTCTGTTCAATTCTATTATCTATCTAATCTTGGTCTGTTCAAATCTATCCTATCTATCTTGGATTCTGTTCAAATCTATCTATCGTATCTATCTGGTCTTTCATATCTATCTATCTATGGGGTCCCTGTTATATCTTATCTAATCTAGGGTCGGGTTGGTCTGTTTTCATTTTATCTATCTATCTATCTTGGTCTGTTCATGAATCTAGGGGCTATGGCTATCTATCTAATCTTGGTCTGTTCAATCTATCTATCTATCTATCATTGTCTGGTCAAGATCTATCTATCTATCTATACTATCTTGGTCTGTTCAAATTTATCTACTATCTAATCTTGTCTGTTCAAATCTATCTATCTATCTATTATCTTGGTCCTGTTTCAAATCTATCTAATCTATCTATCTTATCTTGGGTCTGTTCAAATCTTATCTATCTATCTATCTTGGTCTGTTCAAATCTATCTATCTATCTATCTTGGTCTGTCAAATCTGAGCGGTATCTATCTGATCTATCTATCTTGGTCTGTTCAAATCTATCTATCTATCTATTTGGTCTGTTCGTAATGCTATCTTATCGGGTTGGTCTGTTCGATCTATCTATCTTTGGTCTGTTCCAAATCTATCTTCTATCTATACTATCCTTGGTCTGTTCAAATCTATCTACATCTATCTATCTTGTCTGTTTCATAATCTATCTTCTATCTTCTTGGTCTGTTATATCTATCTATCTATCTATCTATTCTTTCATTGTCTGTTCGGATAATCTATCTATCCTGATCTTATCTATGGTTGGGTCCCTGGTTCATATCTATCTATTATCTAATCTGATTCTTGGTTCTCTTCATATCTATTCCTTATCTATATATCTTTGGTCTGGTGGCATATACTATCTACTATCTTATTGGGTCTGTTCATATCCATGCTATCTATTTCTATCTATCTATCTGGTGTCTTGTTCATATCCATCTATTTCTATCTATCTATCTTGGTCTGTTCATATCTATCTATGCTATTGGCTAGCTTGGTCTGTTCATATCTTCTTATCTATCTATCTGGTCTGTTCATATGCTCTATTATCTATTTTTGGGGCCCCCCCCCCCCTGGTTTTTCAAATCTATCTATCTATCTATCTATCTTTTGGTCTGGGTTCAAATTCTATCTTGGGATCTATCATCTATCCTTGGTCTTTCAATCTATCTATCTATCTATCTGTATCTATCTTTGGTCTGTTCAAATCTATCGTATCTATCTATTCTATCTTGGTCTGTTCAAATCTATCTATCTATCTATCTAATCTTGGGTCGTGTTTCAAGATCTATCTATCTATCTAGTCTATCTTGGTCTGTTTTCTAAATCTATCTATCTATCTATCTATCTATCTTGGTTGTTGCAAATAATATCTATCTATCTATCTTTGGTCTGTTCAAATCTATCTATCCTATCTATTCTTGGGTCTGTTTCAAATCTATCTATCTTCTATTATCTTGGTCTGTTCAAATCTATCTATCTATCTTGGTCTGTTCAAATCTATCTATCTAATCTATGCGGATCTATTCTTGGTCTGTTCAAATCTATCTAGCTATCTATTATCCTTGGTCTGTCAATCTATCTATATCTTCTATCTATCTTGGTCTTTTCAAATATATCTATCTAGTCTATCTATGCTTGGTGCGTTCAAATATATCTATCTAATTGGGTCTGTTCATAGTTATCTATCTATCTATCTATCTATTTGGGTCTGTTCATATCTTCTATCTATCTTGGTCTGTTCAAATTATCTATCTCATCTATCTTCTTGGTCTGTACATATTATCTATCGGTATCTATCTATCTGGTGTCTTGTTCATATCTATCTATCTATCTATCTATCTTGGTCTTGTACATATCTATCTTCTATCTATCTTGGTCCTGTTCATATCTATCTATCTATCTATCTTGGTCCTGTTCATTTATCTATCTATCTATCTATCTGGTCTGTTCATATCTATCTATCTATCTATCTTGGTCTGTTCAAAATCTATCTATCTGGATCTTGGTCTGTTCAAATCTATCTATCTTATCTATCTTGGTCTGTTCATATCATCTTCTATTTGGTCTGTTCATATCTATCTATCTATCTTGGTCTGTTCATATCTATCTATCTATTTGGTCTGTTCATATCTATCTATCTATCTAATCTATCTATCTGGTCTGTTCAAAATCTTTCTATCTATCTATCACTTGTCCTGGTTCAAATCTATCTATCTATCTATCGGGTATCTTGGCTGTTCAATATCTAAATTCTATCTATCTATCTTGGTCTGTTCAAATCTATCTATCTATCTATCTTGGTCTGTTCAAGATCTATTCTATCTATCTATCTTATCTTATCTTTGGTCTGTTCAAGATCTATCTATCTATCTATTTGGTCTGTTGTAATCTATCTATCTTGGTCTGTCGAATCTTATCTAATCTTGGTCTGTTCAAAACTATTATCTCTATCTTTATCTATTCTTGGGTCTGTTCAAAAATCTATCTATCTATTATTCTATCTTGGTCTGCTTCATTTTATCTATCTATTATGGCGGGATCTATTTCTTGGGGCTGTCAAATCTATCTATCTTTGGTCTGTTCAAATCTATCTATCTACTTATCTTAGGTCGTTCATAATACTATCTATCTATCTATGCTATCTTGGTCTGTTCAAATCTATCTAATCTATCTTATCATACTCTTGTGTCTGTTCAATATCTATCTTATCTATCTATCTATCTTGGGTCTGTTCAAATGTCTATCTAATCGTATCTATCGGGTTGGTCTGTTCAAATCTATCTATCTATCTATCTATCATATCTTGGTCTGTTTTCAATATCTATCTATCTGGTCTGTTCAAATCTATCTATCTTGGTCCCTGTTCAATTATCTAACTATCTTGGTCTGTTCGAAATCTATCTAATCTATCTATCTTGGTCTGTTCATATTCTAGGTCTATTCTATCTATCTATCTTGGTCTGTTCATACATCTAGGTCTATCTATTCTATCTTGGTCTGTTCATATCTATCTACTATTATCATCTTGGTCTGTTCATATCTATCTATCTATCTATCTTTTGGTCTGTTCATATTTATCTTCCTATGCTATCTATCTTGGTCTGTTCTATATTCTTCTATCTATCTTCTAATCTTGGTCTGTTCATATCTATCTATCTAATCTTATTCTATCTTGGTCTGTTCATATCTATCTATCTATCTATCTATCTATCTTGGTCTGTTCAATGATCTACTATCTATCTAGTGGGCTATACTTGGTGCAGTCAAATCGGTATCTATCTATCTATCTATCTTGGTCTGTTTCAAATCTATCTATCTATCTTTTGGTCTGTTCAATCTATCTTCTATCTATCTATCTTGGTCTGTTCAAATCTGGGATCTATCCTATCTATCTATCTTGGTCTGTTCAATCAATCTATCTATCTATCTATCTAATCTGGTCTGTTCAAATCTATCTATCTATTTATCTATCTATCCTTGGTCCTGTTCAAATCTATCATCTATCTATCATTCTATCTTGGTCTGTTCAAATCTATTCATCTATCTATCTTGGTCTGTTCAAATCTATCTATATCTACTATCTATTCTAATCTTGGTCTGTTTCAAATCTATCTATCTATCTATCTATCTATCTTGGGTCTGTTTCAAATCTATCTATCTATCTATCTATATCTTTGGGTCTGTTTCAAAATCTTATCTATTATCTGTATCATCTATCTGGTCTGTTAAATCTTCTATCTATCTATCTTGGTCTGTTTCAAATCTATCTATCTATTTATCTATCTTGGTCTGTTCAAATCTATCTATTCTATCTATCTTGGTCTGTCATATCTATCTATTATCTATCTTGTCTGTTCATATCTATCTAATCTATTATCTTTGGTTCCTGTTTCATATATATTATCTATCTATCTGGTTCTGTTTCATATCTATTATCTATCTATCTATCTATCTTGGTCTGGGTTCTATCTACTATCTATCTAATCTATCTTTGGGTCTGTTCATATCTATCTATCTATCTATCTATTATCTTGTTCCTGTTCATATCTATCTATCTATGTATCTATCTATCTTGGTCTGTCATATCTATCCTATCTATCTATCTTGGTCTGTTCATATCTATCTATCTATCTATCTTATCTATCTATCTTGGGTCTGTTCATATCTATCTATATATCTTATTCTATCTATCTTGGTCTGTTTCATATCTATCTATCTATCTATCTACTATCTTGGTCTGTTCATATCTATCTATCTATTTCTATCTATCATTGGTCTGGTTCATAATCTATCTAATTCTATCTTGGTCTGTTCATATCTTTTCCTATCTATCCTATCTTGGTCTGTTCATACTATCTAATCTATCTATCTTGGTCTGTTCATATCTGCTCTAATCTATCTAATCTTGGTCTGTTCATACTATCTATATAGGAGTAAAGAAGCCGTATTTGAGCATTTCAACGTAGGAAAAAATTATTATGAGAATTATTAGCTATATATATATATATATATATATATTATATATATATATAGTATAATAGTATATATATAAATTCCCTTTAAAAATGACCTTGTTTGTCACACTTCTGTCTAGAAATAACGGGTAATATTATTGTGTCTGGCAACATTCTTTTGATCTAATCCTTGTAGAGTCATTATCACTTAATGGGCATACACACATTTCTATCTATCTATAATGCTTAGGGGTAAGGGTTACTCTGTGATAATCTAATTTACCCAGTAGTGTTGCTAGTGGGGACGAGGTGGAGAGGTCTGCCCCGGACGTCACATTTATGGGAGCGGCACTTTTGAGTCTGTTGTATAAACCTGTATTGGCTTATACAAAAGGGGGGGTGGGGGAGAATCTCAAGGGATGCCCCCAGGCAATGCACACTCTAGTTACGCCACTGAACTTACAAATCAAGCTAGTGGTTGTCAGACTAGTTTAGAGAACCATGCTACATTGGGTAGGAAGGAGCGAGATATTATATATACTAGCAAATATATGCAACCCTCCGGGTGCAAGTATTTTAACTTTTAATGTAATAAAATATTGTATTAAATTAGAAAGGCTAATGAAACTAAATAAGATACAAGTAAAAGATTTGAAAAACAGAGGGAGTATAATAAATGATTTGAACAGAGGGAGTATAATAAAAAATGGGAAACAACTGAACTTACTCTTCCATCACTCTCGTCTTTCATTTGTTATTTTTTCGATATTTAAGTATTTAGTTAAAAGAGGAAATGAGAATAAATGACAGTTTATTTTTAATCTTGTTAATGGATTTTAATTTAAGATTCTTGAAGACATTTTTGCTTATATCATTAAAATAAAACCAAACAGTTAGAATCAATAATACTAAGCACATATTTATTAATTCGATTTTTTAATATTAATATGCAATTAGCCTTCCCGTTCACATTGTAAAGCGCTATTTTGTGTATATATATAATATAATTGCAAGTTGTTAGTATGTAGACATAGTTAACAGTATTAATAATGCATAACAATTTATTAAATAATTGAGGTTTAGATAAAAATTAAATCATGGAGAATATATGTCAATAAACTAAGAAATGTGACTTGAGGGTAGGAATATAGTTTCGGTTACAGACGGAAAAGCACACAATTCTCATTAAATACGAGATATAATATATATAATATATATATATTTTGGGTTCGTATCTATCTATCACAGTCTGTTATTTTTATCTATAGTCAGTTTATCTATCGCAGTAATTTTTTTTTCTCTCTCTTATTATACATATATAATATATATTATATAGTATAATATATATAAGTATATATATATTATATATATCTCGCTCCTCCTACCAAATGTAGCATTTTGTTCCCTATATATATATATATAATAAGAGAGAGAAAATAAATTGATAGCTATGAAGATACTGCGATAGATAAACTGACTATGATAAAAATAACAGACTGTGGATAGATAGACACGACAAATAAATATATATATATATATATATTTGTGTGTGTTGTGTTGTGTGTGTGTGTGTGTTCTGGAGAGAGAGAGAGAGAGAGAGAGAGAGAGAGAGAGAGAGAGAGAGAGAGAGAGAGAGAGATACTGGTAGATAAGACAATCGAGCGACAGATAGATATAAATAGAGTATAGATAGACAGAAATAGATAGTAAGATAGACAGAAATAGATAGATAGATATACAGAGAGAGGAGGGAGAGAGAGAGAGAGAGAGATCTAGGATAAAAATAGCAAGAGGGAGATAGATATTATAGACAGTATGAGAGAGAGAGAGAGAGAGAAGAGAGAAGAGAGAGAGAGAGAGAGAGGAGAGAGAGAGAGAGAGAGAGAGAGAGAGAGAGAGAGAGAGAGAGAGAGAGAGAGAGAGGAGAGAGGGATGAATGGGGTTTGAATTTGGACGGAAGTGTAAGCTAGTAAGTGGTGTTGTGTGTGTTTTATTTGTTTGTGTTGTTTCGTGACTAGCCCAACTTGTTTCCCCATTTGCTCATTTTTTTATGCCTTCTTCTAGTTGTCATCCTGATTGATCGGCTTGTAAGCAATGTTATCCCTTCTCTCCTCCCCCTTCCTTTCTCTATCTCTCTCTCCTCCCAGACCTCCCTTCCGCCGCTGTCTTCCACTGACTCAATCAGCCAAACGCAACACAAAAAAGGTGCACCACACTCCAACACCATCAACTGCGGAAATGGTAACATTTACACAATAATCATTTTGAAAAAAGAAAAAAAAAGAGTTGCAGGAGCGGAAGTCCATTTTTCTTTTCCCGCTTCCAAAATATTTCGCTTAAAAAAAAAGGGGTCCATTAAACGAAATTGTTCTATGCAAATGCATTAAATCCACCATTTCCATGTATGTACAAACCCCATCCCAGGGGAGGGTAAAAAAAAAGTCAGCAAATTTGTTCCAGTTGCTCTAAATGACGTTCAAATCGACTTTAAAGCCAATGGGGTACGCAATCCTTCAAACGTAAATCGTAGTTCGTAAGTTTGTGTTGTTAAATGAGAAAGTAATCCTGGTTGTCATGTTGTCTTGGCTTAGTATATCGCTGACTGTATCTCCGGTAGAGGCGTATGGTCCCTTCCCCAAAAGGGATGTTCGCCACACTCTGTTGGTGTTGCAGTGGCTTGGATCTCGTTGTAAAAAAAAAAGTCAGCAACAGCAGATATGACATATCCTTGAACGTTTCATCCCACCCACGTGGATCACGTATTTGCCACAACGCCACATATTACCGAAGTCAAGCATCGATGAGCTTGTTTAATACTTAATTGGGTGACCACTTAAGCAACGGCAGGTTCTGTAAGCAATCTGAGTCCTTTATTTATGAAATCGCTTCATTTAACATTGTAAAAGTTGGCGGAGTGGCCAAATGGTGTCAGTCGGACAGCGAGGGAGTCTATCCCCTTTCCGCTAACGCTATACTAGGGAGATCGTTTTTTTTGCATGTGAGGTGGAGCATCACACCTGCCGTCAGCTCCCCACTTTACCGCACAGATTGGATTACCCAATTTGTGCTACTCATACGCTGAATTATCGGGGACCGCTATCGAAAAAAGAACCTTGCGATTCCTTGGCCAATGCTCTGCCAACTAAGCTAAATGGATATTTAACAACCCCTTCGCACGAGTAGGGTGCGACACAAGGTCAATTTCTAAAATGGAGTTTAACAGGTTTTAATTCAGTTTTCCTTCTCCTAGCCTGGTTATCTAGCCAAGGTTAAAGATCCCAGTCTGCTATAATATTTATCCATAGCTGGAGGAAGAGTAATTGGGTGCATACTTTTCCCAAGGGTATTAACGCCAAGTGAAATGCATACAGGTGGCTTAGTATACGCTGACTGTATCCCCTCCAGAGGCGTAGGACGCCCTTCACCACGAGTAGGATATGACACAAGGTCGTAAGTATGGGGCATCCAGCGATGATCAAACTCGCTATTACGGTTGTAATGGATTTAAGAAACTTGCTTGTTAACACAACAATGGGACGACCAAAAGTGGCGTCCTGGGTAGGAAACTATGGTTATGAACTTCCAGTTCTGAAGATCTGTGGAGTGTAGAGTACCTCTTCATTGCTATTACTCCCAGGTCCACTCTGACGCGGAGTGATGGTACCTATTAGGGTTCCATCTATGGGTATAGATCTGTTTGCGAATTGCTTGTATTAAATAGGGATATTTGCCGCTTAGGTAGAGCTGGGAACCTCGAGGTTCCTGGTTCGATTCCGGCCTTCGCCAACTCAACGTATGAGTATCAAATGGATATGTGCGGTAAAAGTGAAGAGTTGGTGGTAGGAGTGGCGCTTCGTCTCAGACGCCCAAACAATCTCCTTGGTCTAGCGCTAGTGAAAAGGGAATATACTCTCTCGCTGTCTGGCTGGTACTGACATTAGGCCACCCCGACGACTTTACTTACTTTTACTTATGTGTTAATTATTTGTATTAAGAATCGTCATTTGAAGTTATAATTATTTACTATGGATTATTTTTATCATTAGATAGAAATAATTACTTGAAGCCATATAATTATTTGTGTTACATAATAAGGAGAGAAAGAGAATGGAAATGTAAGAGTTACGAGTAGTTTAACAAGGAACGTTTTTGGATGAGTCAGCATAACGCCATATGGCGATTTCTCACTGGTCAAGAGACGTCACGTGGCAAAGTGTGGAAGAATAAGAGTGAGAAGTGAAAATGTAAAGTCAGTTTGGAACGACACGGTGGGTGAGTAAGACTACCTAAGGCATTTTGACTTGGGGGGAAATAAGAATATCTCTTGAGAAGAAAAAAAGTTCACCTTGTGTTATTATTAAAAATATAGATAGCACAAGGCAAGATATCCTCCAGCATTCCAAGTTGGTTCCAGACTCAAACACAAAAGATTATCAAGATCAACTAAACCATCAGATCCAACAACCAGATTTTATTGACACGTCCACCTCCATCCCATAGAGCCGTCATGGAACATTTGTATTAGAAAGGAATACTTAAATCATACGGCAGTATGCAAATTATTTTTACTATAACAGTTGGGAAAATGTCGATGTCACGTGCACAATTTGCATGCAAGGTCTCAGTATATATGCACTGGTCGCTTCACCCTGTCATCTGGTGTTGCAGAATACGCCGACTATATATCTCTAGCAAAAATAGTAAGACCTGCCTCTAATAGCACCATCTTTTGGCATAGGGTGGTGACCAGTGATGCTTAAGGATGGAATCCTAGTGGCTGAGCAGTCCATGACTTCCAGCACGCCACTTTGGCCTTTACTTAAGGTAGACGTTCGGTTGGAAAGGCCCCTACGATCATGCATCTAGTCACATCAAACCCTAGCACCTATATGATTGTCTCAACTGATATTTTCCGAAATTTATGAGACACTAAAATGTTCAGCTGTCTTGTTAAGAGTTCTCTACGTATTTATAATCTACTAGCAAGACCTGTGGATATACAACTGTATGATAGTTAAATTATTACAACGTTTGATATCGCTATTTTACTACAATATGTAAAAAAGTCATGAATAACCTTAGATTTACTCCTCACTTTTCCTTAAAAGGGGGTGGTATAAATAAATTTACATTGAATCCTGATTATAAATAGGGTGGGGGTTGAATTACTAGATTTAAATGAATTATATATCTACATTTAAATTTTACCCGATTAAAAAAAGTAGACTAATAAATAATATAGATTCGAATATAAATTAAATACGTCTGATAAGATTGGACGCCGGCGCGCCCTTAAATAATCCGCAATTGATGAGACTACCAGTTGTGACTCTTGTAAACGAATGCCTAAGTTCACTAAAACCGAGGGCAGTAAAGAGTTAAGGCCACCACCGGGTCGAAGAAGGGCCCCTTAGATTCTCCTGTCTATCGCCACAATCCATTTTATTTAAATGAAATTAAAATTGCTATGTCAACCAAAAGAGTTAAATAATTTCAGCTTAATCTATTTCAAAATTATATTCAATATATAACATAAATTATAAAATAAACAAAAAATAATCAAACTTCCTAACTTATTTTTAAATTATATAATATTATATATTAATTAATTTAAATTACAGTAATTGAATGGAACGACATATATGTATAGGCAATGTTATATGGAATATAAGTATGCAATTTTTAAAAGGTAACAGTGAATCCGAACGGATTGTGAATGAAAAAATGAATAAAATGAAAATGTGAAGAGAAAATAAAAAAATCTATGCAAATGAGTAAGTTACAGACACACCCAGCACGATTTCAGGTCAGTCCTGGGAAGGTTTTAATAACCTAGTGTGTTACTATTGAGAGTCATTTAGAAACTTTCATAATTCTTAGTATCATAAATAATGGACAACGGATGTAAATATGAAATTAATTTTCTATTAAGCTGCATTGTGGTTATTCATTTGTTATTTAAAGAGAGGAATATAATATGTTATATATAATTGCGTACACATAAGGATAGAAGTCCTGGACACGGGAATACACCACGATCGTACAATGGATATTGATCTAAATATATACCTTGGGACACACTTTATATTACCCTTCGTCTAATATACCGTGCTGTTTCTTCCTTGTATTACATACTCTCAGTCAACAATAAATTAATAAACCTATTCATTGCCACCTGCCTCCCTACAATAAACCATAATAACAAAGACTTAAAACAGTGTTTGCAAGCCTCTTAGGAAAGTTGTATAGACTTGCTGATGTTGTATGTGTGCTCGGTGTATTGGAGTGCGAATAGTGTTGCTTGTGCTGTAATTGATAGAAGATAGTGGGTGTGCTATTCTATTTATACATTGAACATAAATTCTTTTAGATAGATTGCTTCTTTCATATAAAGATAGGGTGTAAATCTACTAAACACCCTACAATATAAGTAGTGAATCAAAAGTATTCGGTGAAAACAGCCCTCCTTATTAAGATTAAGTTGACAATAATATGTTAATAAAAAAGTCTACCTATAAAATTGGAGGATTATCCCACCTACCGTGAGGGAGATAAAAGGAGTAACATAATTTATATATCTGAGATCCTAAAGGTCATCATTGTGTTACCAATTATATCAAGTGAAATTGGAGAAAATAGCCACACAAAAGCTGCAAAACAAGCAGGGACATTTCAAATACAGTCACGAGAGTCACCACAGGTCTCTTACAAACACCAAAACCCAGCTAGGACCAGTTGAACATCCGCGAGACCAAAACAAAAAATTCTATACTCAGGAGCTAATCGACAGAATAATTGGGAAAAAGCTGACTCAATAAGCCACAACTCCACGAGAATACGGTCATAGAAAGCTGTATATAGAGAAAATAGAGAGAGAAGATTATAAAAAACACAAAGCAATAAGTAAAGCGATCTCGCCTACGACCGAACCAAACCCACCCTAACCCGACACTCGCGCGCGTCCAATTACACATTACCATTATATATTATCCCAAACCAATTGAGATAGGCCTTCTTTGTTATTAGTTGTAAGGAGTGTCTCATCCCTGCTATACCAGGGTGACACCATCGGCACACAAACACAGACGAGCACGAAATATTTATTTAGCATTATACGTCTACAAACAAACACCACCTAACAACCCGCATCATATACCCCTAATCGTCACTAGAACCCCTCTAATTCCAGATTTCCTATAGACTAAACAATACCTAACCAAAGCAAAGAAACACGAGGGACCTCTTAAAACAAACCCTGAAACATTTTAAATTATAGAGAGAGCATACGACAACCCTGTGACTTTACACTCCAGATGACTGAGTGTTACTACAAAATTATAGAGCGCGACAAGTCTCAACTATCAGCGAGAGCATTAGCGGACTACTTGAGACTGGCAAAAGGCACGGACACAATACTTTTTGCGAGAGTGTATCAGGAATACAACCCCGCAGAGAGGTTTGCATATCCATTACCGTTATCATACAATACACACAAAACCTCAAACCCAAAATTTATATTATAAATTCCACAACTACTGTTTTATGTCAACCTCTAAGTCTTTAGTTAATATCGTGAGTCGGGTCTATAGAAATCAGGGAATAGCGACCGAGAGAAAGCACTTAGTTCTACATTCTTACTATACACAATATAATAACCCGGCCGCGATACGAGTTGGGGTGAAGGTTGTACTCATCCCCTAACGGAGAATTCGAAAACCCGGTGCACCATACTATGAAGAAGAGTGGAGGGAAGAAACAACAACCGGGTTTTGCACTATAGTTAGATTATAGAGAGCCCTTGGGAGAGAAGCAGAAGCTGACCACCGTCGATGATCCCGGCTCATACGATCATAGGGCCTAGGTAGAAAAGACATAATTCCTTCTCACGAGTTCCATCACTTTTATACCGTCAGCCTCCGTAATGCCCTTCTATCACAAGAACTCAATAGAAAATAAACGTTTGCCATACAAGCATCCTCTTATTGGTTGTGAATAGTGTAAGACGGCTTTTTTATTTGTATTTCTTTAAACGGTTCAGTAATTGCTAGATTAAAAAAAAAACGACAATAACAAAACCCCAACTAAAGTGTTCCTGGGAAAGTAGACTTAGTAAGAGAACTGGTAGGTATAATATTATGCAATGTTATATGCAGTCTGATCGGTCTGAATGTGTGGGTGTTCATAAAAGTATTTAGGTATTCGGTGACGGTGGTTGTCACTAGGACGTGAAAGTGGTGAGAAAGTTCATATTTTATTTAGCATGAATTACAAATTTAAATCATACTCAGAAGCACCTGGGGTAAAATATAGAGTATTAGCGCTAAGTGAAATGTAACCAGCCTCATAACGGATTTGAACTCGGTCCACCGTGTTATTTTTAATTACACACCAGCGCCTCCTTTCTCATTCATATATATATACATATATACATATATATATACATATATATATATATATATGAAGTAATCAAACAATGTGTTTGAAAATGGTGAA
Organism: Doryteuthis pealeii; assembly: GCA_023376005.1. Taxonomy (NCBI): domain Eukaryota; kingdom Metazoa; phylum Mollusca; class Cephalopoda; order Myopsida; family Loliginidae; genus Doryteuthis; species Doryteuthis pealeii. The sequence goes on from CM042142.1 coordinate 13,828,330, forward strand.
GATGCCGACAATTTGTGGGAGATTATGTGCTTAATTAAAGTCATACCTAATTTTGTTAATTAATTAATTATAACTAAATGAATTAGGCGTACATATCGGTTTAAATGTAAAGCGTAAACAAATCGAGAAAAAGTAATCTCTGTATGTACATTTCAGCCCATTAGGCCTCATCAGCAGAGCTATAGACAGGGCAGTGCTTTGTGCGTGATTCGAACCCTATCTGTCAGCTGGACATTCTAACCACTACACTAGCTGGCTTCCCCAGAATTTTCTCGTTCATTTTAAACTGGTATGTATATCGCACTTTTTGGGTGACTTATGGCACGACAGTATGAAGTAGTCAAACAATGTGTTTGAAAATGGCGAATGCCGACAATATATATATATTATATATATATCTATATATATTATATATATATATAGAGAGAGAGAGAGAGAGAGAGGAGAGAGGTGGTTAGAGTCTAGAAAATGGACACGTTGACCGAGTTCAAATCCTAGACGAAACTGTTTGCATTTCACAAACGCTAATACTCTTGGGAAAGGTATGCATCCAACTATACTCCGTCCAGTTATGGGTAAATAGTAGGACAGAATAGGCTCTTCAGGCTTAGTAGGATAGCTGTCTAGGAGAAGGAACAACTCTGAATTCAAATCTGTTTAACTCCGCTTAAGAAATTGACCTTGTTCAATATATATATATATATATAATATATATATATATATATATATATATATAATCAATATAAATATATGATCAATATAATATATATATATAAATATATTATATATATATGATCAATATATATATATAATCATAAATATATGATCAATATATATATATATATATATATATATATATATATATAATATGGAAGGAAAGAAAGAATGGGATTGTAATGAAAAGTTCAATGTCAGAAGAGTTCTATTCTGTAATATTCAAACGAGGCTGGATTGAAATCCATATTTGGTATTCCTAAATGGTTAAAGCCAGTTTTTTTTCTTCCTCTATGTCAATCCATTTTCTCCATTTCTGTAAATGGGGTGAGTGTAGGACGCCGGGGAGATTTTCCTTTTGTTGTTTTGAAGCATAAACACACTTTACACCACTCTCCACACAATCAATATTTTTCTTTGATAACTCTCTTCCACAATCTAGAAATCTCTACAGACACTTCGTATCATAGAGTAATAATATTGAATGCAACATTTTATGTACTAGCAAAAGTATGCACCCCTCTTGGGCGCAAGTATTTAAGTTTTAATGTAATAAAATATATTAAATTAGAAAGACAAACGAAACTAAATCGGAACGAAACAAAAATATTAAACTTATTTTAATTGATTTCTGTATAAAATTATATATAGGAATTGCTTTAATACGTTTGAGAATAACATGATAGTATTAGAAATCAGTTACAGTAAATAATTATTTATTAAACCCAGTTTTGTTAAAATCATTATGCAAATTATTCCCACCATATACTACGTGAATCTTTATTTCTTAGAGATATATCACACAGATTTCAGGATTTTAAACACATTAATAATATGGGCTGTTTTGAGGTAAATCTATTCAGTTAGACCTTAATAGAGACATTGGAAGCAGGAAGGTTTATTGTATGTCGGGGCGCTATGGTTGTTAGCTATTAAAGATGTTATATATATATATATGTATATATAATATATAATGAAGAAATTTGAAAAACGAAGTGTTCCAAAACAGAGAAATTTTATTTATCTATTTATTATGAAACACTTCGTTTTTCAAATTTCTTTACATTGTCGGATTTATTTCCATATTTTACTCATATATATATATATATATATATATATATATATATATATAAGACGAGGAAATGAATCCGACAGTATGTGGAGAAAATTAGAAAAACAAACACAGGATGTTACGATGGATGGAAAATTTACGTATTCGGATCATTAATTTTCGCTTTCGCATGCAATAATCACGTCATCAACTTTCAACTACAAACGCTACGCAACTAACGATAAATAACCTTTTTCCACATATTTTTCCAAGTCAACGCATACTAAACATCCTTCATTTTCTATCCACACGAATCCTTAGTCCTGAAGAAGGTTTCCACAGTAAAACCGAAATGCCCGACAATAAATTTTCCTATTTCTCTGAATGTTTGAGATGAAGCTTGATGATTCGTATTATCTGCGTTATTCGGACTATTGTCCTCATCTTCACTGTTATCTGTACAACGTTTCAGCCGATATGCCCTCCGACCTTTCCTCGGCTATTTCTTGTCGGACTCGGGAACCTTCTTGTCGTAATCGGGATCCAATTGGACTCATAGCCTAATGGATAAGGTAGTTAGGTTAAAGACAGTTCTAAGTGACAGTTATCTCTAGATTGCAGGTTCAATCCTGATCAAGAGCAGCAGTAACATAGAATAATAATTAACACAGCTTAATGCCACTACCCCAGCTATGGTTAGCGAAACTAGAATAGGATACCCCCATGGATTGAATAAAGGGTGAGGTTCAAAGTTCCGTGATGGCTCCCGATTACGACAAGAAGGTTCTCGATTTCGACAAGAAAGTTCCCGAGTCCTAAAAGAAGGTTTCCAGAGTCCGACAAGAAATACCTGAAGAAGGCCGGAGGGCATACCGAGCGAAATGTTGTACAGATAACAATGAAGATGGAAATAATAGTCCGAATAACGCAGATAATACTGATAAATTTTCCATGCATCGTAACATCCTGTGTTTGTTTTTCTAAATTTTCTTGATATATATATATATATATATATATATATATATATATATATAAATAAGTATAGCTGCACTGATGAGGGGTAAACCCCGAAACGCGCGTCTGTAGATTGCTTTATATACGCTCCCCAATTCAGGTTGAGCACTCTGTTAGAAGGGACTAATAGTCTCACTTGTTTACAAGTTAGAGATCTCTGGTGAGTTTATTCCGGTTTAGGAAATATAGCGATTATCTGTCTTCTATTCTAGGCAGCTGCTTGTGACCCATCGGTAAAGACTTGACGAGTGAAAGTTCGTTCGGGTGCTGAAAAATAAGTATAGCTGCAACTGATGAGGGGTAAACCCCGAAACGCGCGTCTGTAGATTGCTATATATATATATATATATATATATATATATATATATATATATATATATGTTAGGGTAGCATGGATGTGAAGTCAATGGTGCTAGGTTTACAGTTTCAAACCTAATGGAGTATTAGAGACTTATTATACTGTGGTTTAGATAGAATCCTATGTTATATATATGTGTGTGTTTATATATGTTAAATACATGTTATATATATAATGTCATATATACATGTTATATGTGTGTATGTGTTCATATAGATATATAATCATATGTATATATTTGTATGTGTGCATATATATATATATGTTTATATATGTGTGTGTGAGTATGTGTGTTTATATAAATATACATAGATACATATGTATATGTTTATATATGAATGAATGAATTCCTTTATTTATCCTTTGATTTAATTGGCCTATTTCTTTCGCGCCAATAAGCCGTTATCTGTTTCCAGTTGTCTGTTTCTCAATAGAGTATTTCTCTGCACTCATACCGATAGATTTTGATGGCGACAAAACTAATGAAATTTTTGTTTTTTTTATTTCCCCAAAAGACCAATTCTCGCTGTTTGAATAGGCCTAACTGTATGATTTATTTTTTTGTAAATGTACGGCGGTCCTGTGCATTAGACCGGGCGACGAGTGTATATATATATATATATATATAATATATATATATATAATTAATATAATATAGTTTAGGGTACAGTAATTAAAAACACGAGATCCGAAAGTTCAAAGTCTTGTCCGAGGAAATTGATCTATGTGAGCATGGCTAATGCTATAATGTTAAAACAACATGAAATCATCTCGAAAAATGTTGTTACAGGCAATATTCAACCCTTTCTGGGGTCATTTAATGCCAAACAAGTCATTTTGATTAAGAGTTTTCCCTATCTTTCAAAGGTCTTAAAATATGTTCAACTTGGTATAGAATGATTAATTAACTTCCATTGGTTTTGTTTAATGCATA
>CM042142.1:13832500-13837500 GCA_023376005.1 Doryteuthis pealeii
AACCGCTTGACCTTTGCATGACATCCTAACGCAGCACAGAGGGTGTTGCCAAGATTGATAAGCCGGTCGTACAAATTAAGGTACAAGCGGGGTTTTATAATATATTTAGGTTGGATTAATAAGACCCAGCCGGCTCCCTGTGTGAAAAGATTCCTTGCGTTTCTACTCTCACTCCCCCGTTATACGAGAAGAACCAATGAAAATATACGTTTGCATACCAGCAATCCGCTCGTTATTGTTCATGGTTGTGAATAGATCGTTAAGGAATCCTCGGCCTTTTTTTGGATTTGTGGTATTTCTTGTTACGGTTCGCAGTGATTGCTAGAGTAAAAAACAACACGACAATCAAGAAAAACCATTTTTTTAATGAGACTAAGAGTGTTTGCCTTGGGGAAATAGTAGGACTTAGTAAGCGAGAAACATGGTAGAGTAATAGATTTGTGCATGCAATGTTGATATGGCAGTCTGCATTCGGTCGCTGAAATGTGTGCTTAGTGTTTGATCAGAAGAGTATTTAGGTATTTGTTCCGGTGACGGTGGTTGTGACGACTTAAGGACGTGAATAGTGGATGCAGAAAGTTCGATATTTTTACTTTAGCATGAGTTTTAAAAAAACAAATTCTAAAGTCATAACTTCAAAAGCCACGCTGGGGTACAGAATATAGGGTTTAGCGTGAAATGTAAACCAGCCCTCATAACGGATTTGAACTGCGGTGCCCACCCGTGTTTATTTCCATTACTAACGCAGCAGCCATCGCTGTTCTCCATACCATATTACGAGGTATACATATATATATTTATGATTATGTAGTCCAGATCAATGTGTTTGAAATGGTGAATGCCGACAATTGGTGGGAATATGACTATATGTGCTAATTAAAAGTCATACCTTTAACCTGGTTGAGATTTAATATAAGTTAATTATAAACTAGAAATGAATTTGGCGTGCATATCGGGTTTAAATGGTAAAGCGTAAAATCGAGAAAAAAAGTCATCGTCTGCTATGTACCATTTCAGCCGCATTAGGCCTCATCAGCCAGGAGGCTATGAGCAGGTGCAGTCGCCTTTGTGCGTGATTCGAATACCTACCTGCTCGGCTGATCAGACGGACATTCCTTAACACACTACAGCTTAGCTGGCCTCCCAGAATTTTCTCGTTCATATTTTAAGATCTGGGTATGTAGTATCGGCAAGCTTTTGGGTGAATCTTTTGGCAACACGACACGTAGTGAAGTAGTCAAACGCAATAGGTGGTTGGTGAGACATAATGGCGAATGCCCGACAATATATGATAAATATACGTATATTTATATATTTATATATTATATTATATAATATATTAGAGAGAGAGAGACGAGAGAGTAGAGAGAGGGAGAGATGAGATTTGTGTAGGCAGGAGGGTATGGTTACAGAAGTCTACCGAAAATGGGACAGTTGACGCTCTGAGTTTCAAATTCGCTGACTTGGAAACTGGGTTTTGCAATTCACTATAACGCTAAGTTACTACTTGGTAAAGGTATGCATCCACTATAACTGCCATTCCGTAGGGTAAATAGTAGGTTTTTGTCAAGAATAGGTTTCTTTCAGCCTTCAGTAGGATAAGCCTGTCTAAGTGAGATCGGAAAATCTCTGTTAATTCAATGATCTGTTTTTCAACATCCGCTTAAGGAAATTGTACCTCAGTTCATATACATATATATATATATTAGTATATATATATATGATATATATAATATTATAATAATATATCATATATGTAATTATATGATGCATACCTTATATAATGATATTACATATATTATATATAATGCAACTATAATACATGTATTGTGAGTATCATACTAGGCCTGTGATTATATTATTATATTTATAGGTATATGTATGGAAGAAAGAAAGAATAGGGTATTGTATTTATGGAAAAGTTGCAATTGTCAGAAGAGTTTCTATCTGTTGAACTCATTCAAACGAGTGCCTGTGATTGAATCCTATTTGGTATTCCTAAATAGTATAAGCCAGTTTTTTTCCCCTTCCTCTTGTCAAATTCCCATTTTTCTGTCTATTTCTTAGATGGGGTGAGTGTAGGACGAGGCCGGGAGATTTTCGCTTTTGTTGTTTTGAAGAATTATTATACAGCCTTTATCATACCGACTCTCGGCGACACAATCATATTATGTTCCTTTGAATACTCTCTCCCCACCAATCTAGAAATTGCTACAGAGCACTTCGTATCGAATAGAGTACATAATCAGTTTTGACGTGCAACATTTTATTGTACTAGCAAAAGTATACGGCACCTGCGCTCTTGGGCAGCAAGTATTAAATTTTTAATGTATAAAAATTATATAATTATTAGAAGGACGAAATCGAAAACTAATTCGGTTAACTGAAATATTATAACGGTTAATTAATTGATTTCTGTAGATGAATTAAATATATTTTATTAGTTTTCAATACGTTTTGAGAATAACTTCATGAGAGTGAATTAGAAGAATCAGTATAGCAGGTACAGTAAATTAGATTAATTATATTCAAACCGCCATGTTTTGTCTCAAATCATTGAATTACGTGGCACTTATTCCCGGACGCGTGTAAGATATTAACTATCGTGATAATCTTAATTTTCTATAGTAGTATATTTGGTCACACAGTTAGGATTTATAGATACACGATTAATCTAATATGGTGTCTGTTTTGAGGTAAACTCTATCTACTAGTTAAGACTCTAATACGAGACATTGGAGAGCAGGAATTAGGTTATATTGTATGATGAGAGGCGTGGCTTATGGGTCTGGACGGTGTTAGCTATCATAAAGTGGTATGGTTAATATATATATATATCATAATATAGTATAGTGAGAAATTTTGGAAAAACGATTGTTTTGCCAAAAAGTGTTGCCCAATAACTAAGAGAATTTATTTATCTATTTATTTATGAACACTTCTTTCAATTTCTTTAAGCATGTCGGATTATTGTCCCTATATTTACTCCATATATCTATATATATATTATAATATAGTATCTAGATATTATATAAGCTACGAGAAATTAATCGACATGTATTGGAGAAAATTTAGACAAACAACACAGGGATGTTACGTATGGATGGAAATATATTTACGTATTCTGATTCGGATTAATTTCGCCTTTCAGCAATTGCAATAAATCACGGGATTTCATCCCTATACTCTTCAACTACAAACGCTACGCAACTAAACTTGATAAATAACGGTCTTTTTCCACGATATTTTTTTTCAGTCATACAGCCATACTAAACATTCCTGCATCGTTTTCGGGTATCCACCAGCGTGCATTGGGCATGGATGGTATTGTTCAGCTTTACTATACAAATCCTTAGTCCTGGAAGAAGGTTTTCCAGCTGTTTAAAAGCGAAATATCGGATTCAATAAATTTTTGGCATTGCTATTTTCTCTGAATGTTTGAAGATGAAGCTTTGATGATTATTGTTTTGATCTGTCGTTAATTCGGACTATTGTGCTTAAGGGTCTTTATTGGGGAGGTAAGCCCAGGGATCTGTGCGATAAAGTAAGGGAGCTGATGGTAGTGTGGCGCTTCCACCCTCAGATGGCTAAAAACAATCTCCTTGGTCTAGCGCTATGTGAAAAGGGGGATAAGACTCCCTCGCTGACATGGCTGATACCCGATTTAGGTCGCCACACCGTCGACTTTAACTTTCTCATTGGTTATCTGTAAAACAAACGTTTCAGCCACGCATATGCTCTCCGACCTTTCTCGGCCTATTTTCTTGTCGGACTCGGAACTCTCTGTCGTAATCGGGGATCCAAATTGGAACTCATAGCCTAATGGATTAAGGTATTTGGTTGCACAGTTCTAAGTCGACAGTTATCTCTAGATTGCAGTTCAACAATCCTGAATCGGGCGGGCAGTAACATAGAATAATAATTAACACAAGCTTAATGCCCATACCCCGCAGCTATGGTTAGCGAAACGAGAATAGGAATACCCCATGGATTGAATAAAGGGATGAGGTTCAAAGTTCCGTGATGGCTCCCGATTACGACATAGAAGTTCCCCGATTTCGACAGAGAAAGTTTCCCGAGTCCTAAAAGAAGTTCCGCGAGTTCCGACAAGAAGGTTTCCAGCGTCCGACAAGAAATACCTGAAGAAGGCCGGAGGGCATACCGAGGCGAATGTTGTACAGATAACAATGAAGATGGGGATAATAGTCCGAATAACGCAGATAATACTGATAAATTTTCCATGGCCATCGTAATCCTGTTTGTTTTTCTAATTTTCTTGATATATATATATATATATATATATATATATATATAAATATATATATGTTAAGGTAGCATGGATGTGGAAGTCAATGGTGCTTAGGTTACAGTTTCAAACCTAATGGGAGTATTAGAGCTTATAACTGTGGTTTAGATAGAATCTATGTTATATAGTATGTGTGTGTTTATATATGTTAAATACATGTTAGATATATAAATGTCATATATACATGTTATATGTGTGGTGTATGTGTTCATATAGATATATGTTCATATGTATATATTTGTATGTGTGGCATATATATATATATATGTTGTTATATATGTGTGGTGTGAGTATGTGTGTTTATATAATATTACATAGATAACATATGTATATGTTTATATATGAATGATGAATTCCTTTATTTATCCTTTGATTTAATTGCCTATTTCTTTCGCGCCAAATAAGCCGTTATCTGTTTCCAGTTGTCTGTTTCTCAATGAGAGTATTTCTCTGCACTCATAACGATAGATTTTAATGGCGACAAAACGTAATAGAAAATTTTTGTTTTTTTTAATTTCCCCAAAAGACCAATTCTCGCTGTTTGAATAGGGCCTAACTGTATGATTTTATTTTTTGTAAATGTACGGCGGTCCTGTGCATAGACCGGGCGACGGAGTGGTATTGATATGATATATAATATTATATATATATATTCGTATATATAGTTAGGTTAGAGTAAATTAAATCACGAGAT
>CM042142.1:13842500-13850000 GCA_023376005.1 Doryteuthis pealeii
GGATAATAAAACAAATATACAAAAAAAAATATTAATGTATATATAAATATAGATAAGACATTTAATTTTAACTTTTTAAAATCCCTGGGCAACGCCGGGTAGCTCTGCTAATTAATAATAAAACCTGGTCAATAGAAATAAATGCATCCCTTCTGTATCTTAGGAATTTGCGTGTACTTTAGGAATTATAACGCTCATATTGGAACCATGCTGAGTTGGTGAGGGCCGGTATCGAACTAAGAACCTTGTGGTTCCTAAGCAGACTGTGGTATACGCTCATCTTGGAACCGTTGCTTCAAGTTACACTAAAAGTTCATTTGTTATTTACACATAAATAAATTGAAAGGATTTTTGGTTATTTCCTATAACTCCAACATAAACATAGGGGAACCACTCTTGACTGATAAATTATTTATTTATTTATTTCCCCATTAAACTAACCCTAAACCCTAACTCTAACCCCGTCTTCTTTTTTCCTAGTAGATCAATAAATAAATAAATAATTTATCAGTCAATCAGAGTGGTTCCCTTTGTTTATGTTGGAGTTATAGGAAATATTATTTATTAGAAATTGTTTTTATTTGAATATTTCCAAATATGGACATGTTAAATTTTTAAATGCCAGTTGAAAAGGGCTTAAAGAAAGTTATGAGTTATGGAATCCTTTGGTGATCCTTTGGTAAGCGTATAAGTTCTATCCTGCGTGTTGGTAAAGGTCCAGTGATTTAATCCTATGTCCGTCGTCAAAGAATGCCAATGTAATTATGACCAGTAGGGTCGGGGTTAAGTAGTGTAGCAACCTCAGAGTACTGCCAGTGATTGGCCAAGAGATAGATCATATGTTTCTGGTCTTGTCTATAAGTAGGAGCGGGCATATAACACACACCTTATATGCGAAATTTTCGGCACCTCAAGTGGCGTAATGTTTGGCAAGCTTGATTTGCTAGACCATTGTTAGTGAGTTCGATTCTCATTGGGCACCCCACACTTCTGGCCTTGTGCCACATCTAAGCTAAGCTTAGTAAATAACTATATGCGAAATTTTCTCAACAGGACATATCATCAGAAGATGGATCTTTAAGCGATTAACCCTTTACTGTAAATCTAATTAATTCGCTTAATTGAGTGACCGCAAATTAAACCACATGGAATTGGAATTCAAACAAAATCTTTAATTGCCGTAATTAATTTATTGATCTTTATTCATTGCTAGTTGGTATTAATTAAAACGTTAGTCAAACAATTATTATTAATAACAGGACCTGTGGATATATCACAGTCCACTTGGGAACCACAAGGTTCCTAGTTCGATACCGGCCCTTGCCGTATGAGTAGCATAGTGATCTGTGCGGTAAAATGAGGAGCTGATGATAGGTTTGGCCCTCCACCTCAGATGCAAAAACAATCTCCTTGATCCAGCGCTAGTCAAAAAGGGATAGACTCCCTCACTGTCTGGCTTATACCGACATTTAAGGGGCCGGTTTAGCTCAGTCGGTAGAGCGTTCCTAGTTCGATACCGGTCCTCGCCAACTCAGCGTATGAGTAGCACAGGGATCTGTGTGGTAAAGTAAGGAGCTCCGTGTGGTGTTCCACCTCAGACGCTAAAATAATCTCCTTGGTCTAGCGCAAGGTGAAAAGGGGATAGACTCTCCCTCGCTGATTGGCTGATACCGACTTTAGACCGCCACGACGACTTTACTTTACTTACTTATTTACTCAACAGTTCATAATTCGTAGGCCATCCACGAATTATGTAGCAGTATGAATCCACCTATTCTCACTTCAGCAATGGTTAAATCTTGGTAGGTGTGGTGCTCCACCTCAGACGCTAAAAACAATCTCATTGGTCTTGCGCAAGTAAAGGTGATAGACCTCTTGCTGTCTGGCTGATACTGACTTTAGGCCACGTCGACGACGATGATGATTTAATTATTACAACGTTTGATATGTTTACTTAAGAGCTATTGCAAAATACTTCAATATGTAAAAAGTATAGTTATCTTGATTTAACTCTCCCTCCCTCATTTTTTTTTCTTTCCTTCCTTCTTTTCATCTTTTCATTATGTTCGATTGAAAACAGATTAGCGTTATCACTTCAGCTCAACTCACACATTCTCTCTATCTTTCTCTTACTATCTTTCTTTCTTATTATATTTTTCTGTGTAACATGTCCTTTTTCTTCCCTTTATGTATAAAAAAAAAATGGAATGGTGTATTATTTAGCTGATATGACGACACTCATAAGAAATACGAATTCCGTGGATAAGCAGCACCAGATAATCAGGATTTACATTTTTGCATTTCAGTATTAATTATTTATTATTATTATCATTATCATTATTATTATTATTATAGTTGTTGATGTTGTTCTCTACTTGTTAATTAACTCAAGGTGTGGTCTTTTAGCCGGGATTAGGTAATCCGTTTTAATCTCAAAATCCCAGAGAATTTTAGGTATCTTGTTCTCTAGGACAGATTCTTGTTTATGCATTTGGCAGAATGGCCAGATTTTAATTTCCTGTACAAATCCCAGTGGATTACCTTCCCCACTCAGTCGTGTCTAGTTGCGTCCATCTTTTTGTGCTAATTTACGACATTCACTTATGTGACTAACCGTTTCGTCTCAGTCTCCACACATCCCACACTTGCTATTCTATTGCGTCTTATCTATTTTCGCTTTCATATAATTGGTCCTTATGGCATTGTTTTGTACTTCAATTATGAAACATTCAGTTTCTATCTTGTATCATTATCCTTATCATTACTATTATTAGTTTTTTCACACCAGCGTAAGCTGATGTTCTTTCATTGGTGTCTGGGTGACAACAAGTCTCCTCAGGTATCCAGGACTCTGCTGAGTATTCTAGCCGGTTTCAACAATGCTGTTTTCTGTGTGGTCTCAATTCTTCTGATTTCCAGTTCCTCTAGTCTGTTTTCTAAGCTTTTGGGGACCATTCCAAGTGCACCAACTGAAATTAATATCATTTTCACCCTCATTTTCCACATTTCTTTTTCAATTTTATAGCAAGGTCCAGTATTTGTTCATCTTTTCGTTTTCTGTCATCTTCACCCTGTGATCTGCTGGAACTGCAAAATCTACCAGTTGACAAGTTCTCCTTTTCTTGTTAATCATTACTAAGTCTGGTCTTCTGGGATTATTATTATTATTATTATTATTATTATTGTGAGTTTTTCACATCAATGCTAGCAGGGAGTCTTTCACAGCAAGTCTCATCGGGTATCCAGGACTCTTCTGAGTATTCTAGCTGATCTCAACAATGCTGTTGTCTGGATGATATCCTGATTTACAATTCCTCCAGTATCTTTTCCAAACCTTCTATGACCATTTCAAGAAGTACCAACCACAATCGGTACTACCTTTACCCACACCGCCTAGTCGGCTGGGGCTGTAGAATACATCGACTGCAAAAATCCCACCAATGTGAACACCTGTTGGCTGTGGGTGGCAAACCCGTGATGCTGAAGGGCGGAACCCTAGTGGCTGAGCAGTCCATGACATGCAACACTCATTTTGGCCCTTACTTAGGCTTGACAAGCGTCGGAGAGGACCGCTCCAATCAATCCGCTGGTCACGTCAAGCCTTATCATCTATATGATTGTCCCTGTCCATTACTCTTTTTGCAAATCCCAAACTTTTTTATCATATATGTGCTAAAAGGCGGTGGCTGAGGGTCTTAGTGTCATGGGCATGAGGTTAAACTATTTGATGACAAAGTTCCAATTCTGGAAATCAGGGGAATGAAGAGTACCCCTTCATCACCATTACTCCCAGGTCCACTCTGATTCTAAATAGTACAGTCAGGATCCCATCTATGGGTTAAATAGAAAAAATGTATCCAAAATGAGTTTAAAAAATTGAGTACCAATCAAGAATGAATAAAACAAAACCTATTCTGCATAAAATAGCCCAACAAGGGTTGACATGCCGTAAAATCCAACCAACCAACTAACCAACTTTACCGACATGTTCCAAATGTTTTTTGTTGTTGTTAAAATTAAACTGACTACAGCTAAAAACATGATTGGCTCTACACAATCTTATTTCCTAACATGGTCTTCTGTCGGACTACATTAGGCTTAGTATATAAATAAAGCCTGACAGAACATTGGAATTTGTCATCGGTGGAAGTAATGTGATCAGAGATATTTACTAAAATAAATAAAAACAAAAACAGATAAAGAAACGAAACGAAACAGTAAATGTTTTTTTTCCTCTCCCACACAGAGATTTTCCTTTGGCATCAAACTGCCAAAACTTTTAAATTTCCCCAAAAAACCACGTGATGATGACCAAAAAAGATTGACTATCAGTTAACGTGCCTCATTTACAGAGGATTTATGTTGACAGAATTCACGAGCGGGGAGATAAAGCCTTAAATTTATTGATATCCTTTCCCGCAGATCGTGTGTCTGACGTACGTGAACCAGCCGAAGTCTCCAACTGGGCCGAAATGGCATCCGTAATGGACGTAAACATAATTATCCCTTCTCTCTCTCTCTCTGGTTCTATCCCAGATCTGACTACGTGACTGTTTCGGAAAAGGCTACGTCACAGTCGATTTGGTCATTATTGGCTATTTCGTCTATTTTTGAGAGGAAATAAATTCCTGCCGGCACACCAACTTCAGACCCATCCTATGACGTCACTGAGGGGTCGAAGTTGATTTCTTTTGAGTCACACTGCTTCTTTGTTGAATAGGAAAAACTTTCTCCACTTATCTTTACATGTTTGTTATATTTATGAGTAACTAGCGGAACCTGTAGATATACTATAGTATGATAATTTAATACTGTCTCATGTAATATTGAGTCATTTCACGAGAGGCAAGCCTTCCCCAAAGTCCCGGCACTTGCACCCTAGCACCTGATTGTATTGGGGATTTATGTGAGTAGTAAGTACTCCAATCCTACTACTATCGGTGTGGATGGCCGTTGGATCCACTGGAGCTCATCCGCCCTTTGACAGCTCTTGTTTTTAGTGATGATGGGTGTCCACATACTTACCTCACCAGACAAGCCGAGACTTGTCGGTTGGAGAAGCCAGTTTAGTGACCAACAACCCGACCATGAAACAAGGTAACACTAGTTTACATGGTACTAGTAGCAGGTAAGAAAGAAGACATGTCTTGTCCTGATTTGACTCAAACTGTCTAGTGTGGTTCGTCATTCTCACGACCTCGACAAAAAGATCCAGAATTACCGAATTGTGCTTCACGTTACTAAAATATTGCAAAACTTTTGACTCACCCTAGTTTAATGATAGTTTCGTTGAAAACATATAGTAGATCTCTTTGTCCCGGATATTTTACCAATGTATAAAGTGTCCTGGGTATGACGTTAAACTCTATCTAATGGTGAAGTTCCAGTTCTGGAACTCTGGGGAGTGTGGAGTACTCCTTTATCTCTATTACTCCCAGGTCCAACCTGACCCGGAATGGTAGTGCCTGTTGGGGTCCTATCTATAGATAATAAAATAGATTTTAAAAGATGAGTATTCAAAATGTGTTTAAAAAATTGAGTTTGAAAAATAAATCGAACACCCAAACAATGAATAAAACAAAATGTCTTCGGCATCAAATAGCCCAACAATTGTTGACATGCCGTAAAATCCAAACAACCAACCAACCTACCAACCAACCAACCAACCTACCAACGTGCAAAAGTGGGTAATACTCAGAATCGATCACTAAGAGGTTCAACCTTAATACACCTTGGGCGTCTGAGAGAGAAAGAAAAATAAAATAAAAAGTGTCCGATAAGATCGTCAATGTCCGACATCTTTTCAGACATTTTAATTGAAAAGGTTTCGTTTTTCCCCCTCTGGTTTTCTTCTTTCAACATCCCAATTTTAACAGCCGTTGCCTTTAATTCAACCAACTGTTGTTAATTTACTTGTCGTGTCTCCCAAGTTTCCTAGCTTGATTTGTCCTTTGAGTCTGTCTGGATTATAAAACCGTTCGACTATTCCTCAATCTTTTCGTTCTATTTTTAAAAGGGATTTTATCTGGATGAAAAATAGAATCAATTCAGACCCACGCTTATTGTAGCCTTATCTTTTAGAACGATTCATTGATCATAGGACATGAAATCTAATTATTCAAATATTTATATATATATATTTACCAACCCCTCGCACGAGCAGGATGCGACACAAGGTCAATTTCTTTCGCGGAATTTAACAGGTTTGAATTCAGAGTTTTCCTTCTCCTAGACTGGTTACCTAGCCATGGTTAAAACGTCCAGTCTGCCCTGCTATTTACCCATAGCTGGAGGGAGAATTGGATTCATACCTTTCCCAAGGGTATTAACGCCATGTGAAATGCAGACCGCCTCGTCCAGGAATTGAACTCGGGTTGACGAGTCCATTTCCTGCGACCCTAGCCATTAGACCAGGCGCCTCCAAATATTTATATAATGATCACAGTATATAAATAATCTTGGAAAATGTCTATCTGATAATACTGGTTTGGTTTGGTTTGGATGTTTTGTTTTACGGCATATCAACACTTCTCGGGTCATTTAATGCTGAACCAAGTCATTTCGATATCTGGTTGTTTACAGAACCCTATGTTGCTTAAATCGTCACCCATCTAAATATTGAACAGGCTTATTGCTGCTTAACTTTCAGTGATCTAACAGGAACGGATTTTTTCAACGTGACTTGATTGTAAGCCGGATAATATTAAAATAGAACTCATGAAAATAACCATGAAAAGTATGCTTTTAGAAATTCATTCTAAACAAGGATTCTGCAAGATTTGGTAATTGCAGTAGAGTTTTTATGAGCATTACCCAATAGAAAGTGCTGATCATAATTATTTGAACAAACATAAAATCTTCTTTTATTGCCTTGGGTGGTGTCAATTAGAATTTGAATAAAAGAGAGATCTAAATTGATTCCCATTCAGCAACTCGTACATTTATTTCATTTAAGCCAAGAATTGCAGAATTTTATTATTTTTATGACACATTGTTCAGTCAAGACGGATATTAGAAGGTAATATCTATTGATACTCCACAGCATGTAGAGTTTGGTAAAACGGATATCATTAAATATTATCTATTTTCAAACTATACGGCATAATAAAGTGCTGTAAGCAAAATATGAACATGGGGCAGTGGTTTTATAGATGTGTCAATACCAATGTGAATTCAACTTTTCAAACTACTTGTTCGATTCTCAACTAGATATTGTATTTAACTTATGTATTTGCAAACTACTTATACTACCACCCCTAATATCATCAATACTACCCCTACTACACCCCTACTATATCATACTACCCCTACCCCTACTACCCTACTACCACCACCCCTACTATCATCAATACTACCCCTACTACCACCACTACCACTACTATTACTACCCCTACTACACCACCCTACTATTTATCAATACTACCCCTACACCACCACCCCCTACTATTAATACAACAACCATCACCACTACTACTATTCTAAATACGAACACCACCACCA
>CM042142.1:13855000-13865000 GCA_023376005.1 Doryteuthis pealeii
ATATATATATATAATATAATATAAGTAGTTACTAATTTTTGAAACTAGAGCAATGGAAAATACTACACCCACCTATAATTTTATATATATTTCATTTGGATTAAATAAATAAAAGACAAATAATAAACGCTCTTCAGTAACACATAGGTGCGCCAAAAGTAACGTCATTATTGTTAATTTCCTTATAAGGGCATGGTACGTAGAAGCTAGTATTTAATGATAATTGCCTTATTATTCTCCCCTTACCCCCTCCTTCCTTTGTTTCATACCATTTTCCGCCCCGTATCGCCACCACCACTACCACCACCATCACCGACGTCATCATAAAAAGGGGCAGACAACCCAGTGATGATACGAAGGCAAAAGGGACCTAGCCATAGAAATGAATGAAAAGCGTAAGGAAAAATCACCCCCGCCCTCATCAGAGTAAGTAGGTCACATCCTCCTCTCCTTCGCAACAACCACTCCTTCCTAATTTAGATCACTGCTCCTCCCCCACCCCACATGCGAAATCATCTCCGCCCACTCCCGGGGGCTTTTAACATTCTTGACCTCTGGCCTCATTTTTCTTGTTAGATGCCACGATTACATTCCTACTGTCATCAAAATTTAAAGTTCCTCTCAAACCATTCTGCCAACGACCAGGTGAGGCTGATGTATCTGTACGACGACAACCCATCCCTCTCTCCCCAGCCCCAAAAAACAATCAAATTGATCAATATTTCGTTTAGTCTAATTAATAATCAGGACCAAAAATCAAATTCTTTTTAATAAAAAAAAAGGCCAGTGCCTAGATCGAGGCGCAGATCCATGGGGTCTTATCAGATGCCATTATAAAAACAAGACATTTCAATAATTATAACTGTTGAACAATTATTAATTTTAACTAGCAACAATATGCGCCCTCAGGGCGTAAATCATTAAGTTTTAATGCAATTAAATATATCAATTTAGAAAGACTAATGAAATTGAATAAGAACGCATATAAAAGATCACTTATTTTAATTATATTTTAATTGGTTTCTATTTAAATCATTCATAGGATTGATTTTAATACGTGGGAGAATAAAATAATGATAGTGGAAATAATTATTTATTAAGCCCGATTTTGTTAAAACTCGTATGCAAATTAACCACACTATATATTAGGTAAACATTTACTTCTTAGTGATATATAAGACACATTGCAGGATTTTAAACGCACTAATAACTTTGGTTGTTGTGAAGCAAATCTAACTCAGATTTTCATAGAGACATCGTTAATAAATAAAATTTATTAGTATTAGTGATTTTGACTATAAATTAAATACTCATTGATAAACTTTGGCGATTCCTGAGGGTATTGGGACATAAGCAGTGACATAGTTTCGGTTACAGACAGACACTGAATCTACATTATAATAAGATATCTTAGTCGCTGCAACTACTCTAAATACTTTAAATAGCGCAAATCAGAATAAAGAATACATTCTCAGCAGTGGCAGAACAGGGGGGGGGGAAGGGGGCAGCTGTTCCAGCGCACAGCTTCAAGGGGAGCGCAAAATCCCCATAACCTCAAAGACTTTGCGTTGCTATAAAAAGTAAAGCCATCGGGGCGGCCTAATGTCGTTATCAGCCAGGCAGCGAGGGAGTCTAGCCCCTTTTCACTAGCGCTAGACCAGGGAGATTATTTTAGCATCTGAGGTGGAGCGCCACACCAACCATCAGCTCCTCACTTTACATACGCCGAGTTGGCAAGGGTTAGGGTTAGGGTTAGGTATCGAACCAAGAACCTTATGATTCCTAGCCGAACACTTTACCGATTAATACAAGTGTTCCAATATATCGACCTCGGTCTAAAAATTTTGGGAATTTAAAAAAAAAAGATGGATTTATTTTGTTCATATAAGTAATCTACTTACACTACCAAAGCGAACCTTTAATTTTTCCCCTCACAGTAAATCTATATTTCATTTATTTTTGTTCGGTATAGATTTTCTTTTTAAATTTACTATAATTTTCTATGACAAGGGGACCTTAATAGGTTCTACCACTCAGGATCAAAGTTGACCTGGGAGTAATAGCCTATCATTTTTGTAATGAAGTGTAGTCAGAATTTAAAAATCAACGTTGTATTGTGGAAAAAATACTGTATACAGATTTAAGTGCATAGAGTTTTAAATTGACAAGCCTTGAACCCAAGATCATCTGAAAAGGGCCTTTCTGGTTGGCTTAGGATTTCACGTGAGCGGAAGAATCCTGGGAAAGTTAGAGTTAACTCAGAATTAGGCCAGTGGCTGTAGGGGCCAGACTTCCTTTGTCTGTGCTTAACTTTTTCTCCTCGTGCGAAATGGTTGGTTGGTTGGTTGGTTGGTTGGATTCTACAGCATGACAACCCTTGTTGGGTTATTTTATGCTGAACACATTTTGTTTTATTCATTCTAGTTAGGTATTCAATCTTTTAACACATTTTTTTTTATTTCATTCATAGATGGGTTGGTGTTTTTGTTTTGATTTACGGCATATCAAACCTTTTCAGGTTATTTAATGCCAAACATCTCATTTTGATATTCGATTTCTTAGTACCTGCTGTTGTTTAAATGGTCACTCATCGAAGTATTGACAGGCTCATCGCCACTTAACTTCTGAGATTTCGAGGAAAACGGTGCTTTCAACGTTAAGACCCCATACATGTAACTCTCAGGCACTATCATTCTCATCAGGGTGGATCTGGGACTAATGGGGATAAAGGGGTACTCCGCACTCCCCAGAGCTCCAAAATAGATACTTCACTATTAAAGCAATTTAACATCATACCCAGGATACCGGGAATTATGGTGTCGGGAAACGCCAACTCAGAGTATGAGTAGCACAGGGATCTGTGCAGTAAAGTGAGGAGCTGACAGTAGGTGTGGTGCTCCGCCTGAGTCGCTAAAAACAATATCCTTATCTAGCGCTAGTGAAAAGGTGATAGACACCCCGCTTATACCGACATTAGGCCACCTCGCTGACTACATTTTTTCACTTATTTATAACTATAAAAAAAAGCTGTACACGAAATATATAATACCCAAGATACATTATATATTATACTTAAAAGTGCAAATATCAAATGAGCCGCATTGGAATAATTATCTGTTTTGTGATTCCCCGAAGAGACAAAAAGCGGGAAATCGATTTTGAATGTTGTGCAAAATGAAATGTTTTAACCACCACCAAAATTTCTCTTGAGACCGATACGTGGCACCGACTTTGCACTTTTATTACAAGTAGTCGAGATGTCGGATCATTCATGATTCGTTCATTCATTCTGGGAAGAGTTTATTGAATGAAACTTCCCACCACCACCACACTCTTGGAAAATGGGTTGTTATAAATAGCGGGAAGGATCAGACGGACGGTTGCTTTGTCCAGTCAAGGACAATTGAATGATGAATGGGACTAGGATTTTAATACAATTATGTTGGACCATATATATATATATATATATATATATATATATATATATATATATTATATATAAATTTTCGCTCCTAACTCAGTTTTCTCGTATATCAAATCAATTTTCCCCTTTGGAATATACTGAAATTCCATTGGTCTGTTCCATCCACTTCCCCTAAAACAACTGCCTAATTATATATATATATATATATATATATATATATATATATATATATATATATATATAAGTCGCACAAATAGAACGAATATCCATGAAAATCTATCACTAACCGTCCCTATCATTCATTGTCCCCAGGAGGTCATCTACGTAGCATCCAGTATCCCCGCAGAACTGGTCAATGTAAGTCTTCGATGGACAACCCACACTGGCGTGCCCATGTGCTGGTTTCCACATGGGAAAAAGTCGCTTATGAGTTCGTTCTTGCTTCTTCAACTGTGTCCAGCAGGTCTTGTTCATCTCATTTGGATAGATTATGTGGTAGGGGGTAAATGGCCGTATTGCTGCTTCCATGTTTTCTCGATTTGTTGAAGATAGCACGCAACTAAGTCCCATTCAGCTTATTCTCTAGACGCTTCGTTAGAGTCCAAGTGGTGCAATACAGAAGTACTGATATTGTGTTAAAAAAGAAAGAAAAAAAACAACAAAAAAACAATATGAATCTAGGTAAAAAATCATGCATAAAAATGAATAGGTAGATATTCTAGCCAAAACCAGACATTAGGTTTATAACTTCCCAAAATTCACACTTGTCCAATTGGACACATGGCCTAGTGGATAAGGTAGTTAGGTTAAGACGGTTCTAAGTGACAGTTATCTCTGGATTCCAGGTTCAATCCTGACCGGCGACAGTAACATAGAAAAATAATTAACACAACTTAGCGGAATGAGAACAGGATATCTCGTGGACTGAATAAAGGGTTAGGTTCAAAGTTCCGTGATGGCTCCCGATTACGACAAGAAGGTTCCCGAGTCCGAAAAGAAGGTTCACGAGCCCGAAAAGAAATACTTGAAAAAGGCTGGAGGGCATATCGGCCGAAACGTTGTGCATATAACAATGAAGATGAGGACAATAGTCCGAATAACGCAGATAATACTTTATATATGTGTACCTAATGAGTTTAATCAAATAAACTGAAATGCAATTGATCTGGTTTTATTATAAATACCAGACAATGATTGTATTCGTTTTTTATTCAGCTTTTCTTTTTTGCGAACGGGATGTAGCAACTGTGGTTGTGGACAGTTTAAAAACTGTCTAAACTCTTTGTGTAGTCGGAGTACGGGTACTTTCGACCATCTTCTGACAGTTTCGATGACGTAGGTACTTCTATATTGAAGAGTCCTATGTTAATTCTGTGTTCAGTTATATCTACATCCAAAATCAACACCAGACGCCTACACATACATTACGTCAGGCCCACGTCAACATTATTTAAATACAGAATCAATCCAGCACTCCCCTACGATAATTACAAAATAGATTAGCCGAACAGAAGGGAAAGAGTTAAACCTACTGACGCCAACTTTTAACTTCAAAGAAAAATACCGTAATAGTGAGTAGATTTAGAAACCCAAGTCGATAAAAAGTAACCAAAGTAATAACGGCCCAGACTAGCCTACTTTTTATGCGGACTAGTATATATAAGATGTAGCTGCCTTGTCTATTGAGTTCTCCTGAAGATGGTGCATCTTAAGCACCGAAATCGTGGTAGGAAGAAAAAATGTTTCTACAACTATTAATGCTCTGTATTTTACAAAACACATTGAGAATTTTCTGGATTAACTACTAAAGCTACAACAGTGAAAACATGACAGTAGCAGTTAAAGTATATATATATATATATATATATATATATATTATATTGTTGGATTTCCGACTTAAGGTATTAAACAAGGGAGAAATCCACACCGACTTCTATAGAAAATCGGCCAGCAGAGACTTGTTCGTCCACCACAAATCGGCACTCCCCCTTGGGGCAAAGACTGGATACATAAAGAATGAACTTGCCCGTATCCGAAACAAATGCAGCAAGAAGCAAGACCAGATCACACACACCAGACAATTTATATCCACACTAAAAGACAATGGTTACCCCACTTCAATCACAAAACGACTCAAGCAAACAGAATCCACAAAACACCATCTCACGTCCAATGCCTGTTTTTTAAGGTTACCCACATTTCAACGAAATATAACCACAGCAATACGTAGGGCGATACGGAAGGAGGGCCTGGACATACAACTGCCCATTACGGACCATCACTCAGGAGAAAACTCTCCAAAAGCCGCCATAAGGAGGCCACTAGTTGCACACTAGCGAACTGCCCCATCCGCGACACAGGTATGTGCCACGAAGTGAATGTGGTATACCGCACAAAATGTAATATATTAACCAATTTTACATAGGTAGCACCACAAGACCACTACACATTAGAATCAAAGAACACTTACACACACAAGCATCCACTTTGTAAACACTTAGTTAAATGCAACAACACAGAAAGAAATATAACAGTCAATATAGAGGCTATTTGGGTAATCTCAGAATTAAAGAGGCCTTGCTAATCGCTAGATTACACCCAGAGATCATAACAGGAGTGAACTCAGCGCAGAGTTCATCATACAATAAACCCACAACCTACGCACACATGTAACAGTATATGCACACACACACATAACACATACCCACATGCACAATGGAGAATTACTAATGAAAAAATCTACAACGAGAAGACTAATACGAAACACGCACTCAAATCTATAGCCCAACATCTCGCCCACACATACAAACACACAAGCCATGCACACTAGTTGTTAAGGAAAATAAAAAATAAATAAATTAATTAAATATATATATATATATATTATATATTATATATATATATTATATTTAAAAATATTATAAAAATATAAAAGATAAATTGAATTAGATATAAATAAGTAAATAAGCAAATAAATATGATAATATTAATAATAATATAATATTAATAATAAATGATTAAATTGATGTAAAATCCAACAGGAAACGTCACAAAACACAAATACACTTTTTCATTCGCACATACCCACGTACTAAATCCCGCGCTAGGATACAGTCTTAACGTCACAGCCAACACGCATTTTCAATGTCACGCGCATTACAACATACGCACACGTACAAAAAAAAATAAAAAATAAAAATAAACGCATTCACGTTCACACGGGAATACAGTTATTTCAAAAATAACGTCATTTCAAAAAAAAAAAAAAAAATTCATTTAGGAAGAAATGCCAAGCTGTACTGCTTCAGTTCAATTCTTTTGATAAAGAGGTATTACCTCGAAAATTCAAGAAATAATATAAAAAAATACAGGTCAACACACACCACCATTGTTACCGTATTAATTTTTTTTATTTATTCCAAACTGCATTGTGATGGCCTTCTAAATCTACCTCCTAACCAATATATATATATATATATATAATTAGATTAGCATAGACACAGTATCAACGGTGCTTAATGACTGCGAGTTACTCCCATGATCGTATAAGCATATATATATATATATATATTATATATATATATATATATGTGTGTGTGTGTGTGTGTGCGTGTGTGTGTACGTATATATGCATGTGTTTCACTGAAATGGTGCACACTATTTGGTAGTTATAAAAATCTATAAGTCTTTTACAATCAAATACACGATCTTTTTATTTTCAGTGAATATATATATATATATATAATATATATATATATATATATATATATATATATATATATATCATTTGTATGCACACTGATATTCTCTGGAAAAAAAGAACGATTTTCTGATTATACCATTTTACAATATATATATTTGTGTGTGTGTGTGTATATAGATGTAACAATGTATTTAATATCTAATGTGTATATATTGATTTTACTGAAATGAAAAATTGTCTGAGTGTTATCCGGTCTCTTTGAGTCTGGAGAATGAATTGAGGTCGTTGCAGAAGGTTGTAGCATAAAAACCGCTCGGCCATTTTTATTTAAGATAAGAATCCGATTGTCATGAGTGAGCCATTTCGATTTGAGAATTATAACCTTGTCTCTTCTAACACCGACGCCATTTTGTTTTCAGTTTTGTTCACTCAAGTTTAAAACTAATAATAATTCAATACTTACTTGATCGATAGTAGCAAAGCGGCTTAGATGCAACCCATAAGTTCCGGGTATTTCAAGTGTTTGGGCCATCTGCCAAATTACCCAGGGTTTCTCCTGTCTCAACGGATTTTTTTCTTATCCCAACCAGAATCTTTTTCTGATACTAATAATGTACTAATAAACCGGGAATATCTCCAGTTTACTACAGTCTTAACACGGTACTAATGCAGAATAGTTCGCCAGAGATAATATCATTAGATTACGTATAAAAAGCATTGCATTTTACGGAAATACCCGAAACCTTTGAAACACTAGGGTTAGGGTAAGGTTTAAGGTTAGTTTTAGTCTACTTCGGAAGTTTCCGTAATCTAATGCTATTTATACGCAAATGTGATTCTAATGATCTTGCGCGCTATTCTGCATTTGTACCCCTTTTCTAATTTAAAAAAATCGCTTTTCTCTTTCTTTGATGATCGATCGCCCTGACGGCGAGGCTTAGAATACGCTGACTGTATCCCCTCAGATGGATAAGAATTCCACAAAAGTGGCAACGCCTATTTTTGGTCCCGAGCCGACGATGCTCGTTACTGTTACATAATGAAAATGCATAGCCTAGCATTTTTGTAATGAAGTGTAATCAGAATTTAAAATATATTAAAATGTTAACGGTATACCGAGGAAAAATACAAAACCGGATTTAAGTTCATAGAGTTTTAAATTGACAAGCCTTGAACACAGTATCACCCGAAAATGGGCCTCTTTGATTGGCTTAGGATGTCACGTAAGCGGAAGAATCCTGGGAAAGTTAGAGTTAACTCAGAATCAAGCCAGTTACCAAAGGATCCAGACTTGCTTAGGTCTGTGCTCAACTTATTCTCCTTGCACGAGAGTTATGGTTGGTTGGTTGGTTAGATATTACGGCATATTAATCCTTGTTGGGTTATTTTATACCGAAGACGTTTTATTTTATTCATACTTGATAGGTATTCACTGACACTGAGGGTCTTAGTGTACTGGTTATGGCTTTAAACTGCATCTAGTGGTGAGGTTCCAATTCTGGAGCTCTGGGGAATGTGGAGTACCCCTTTGTCACCATTACTTCCAGATCCACTCTGACGCGGAGTTAGGGTCCCAGATATGGATTATTTTCTATTTAACCTATAGATGAGACCCTAACAAGTACTATCATACTGGGTCATGGTTGACCAGGGAATAATGGTGATAAAATGTACTCCATTCTCCTCAGAACTCCAAAATTAGTAGTTCACCATTAGATGCAGTTTAACATCATACCCAGGACATCAAGAATTATGTTATCTGGGAATTGGGATGAAATCATGTGTACAAGGAATATGTTTCTGATTAAACAAGAACAGAAATGGAACTGTGAATCTCGGGAGAAAAATGACCCTGACGAAGAGATACAACACCCGACACAAAGAACACACAAGAACTTTGAAACATTAAAAGATATTAGAAGACATAGTAGGGAATATAATTATTCGACTATTTCGATATAATTATTTAATAAGCTTACCTTAGATGTGGCATAACGCCAGAAGTAGGGTGCGCCCAGTGAGAATTGAACTCACTAACAATGGTCTGCTTATCTATCTCGCTAAACATTAAGCCACGTGAGGTGCCCTATGACTATCTGGATATAGTTATTTACCAAGCTTAGCTTAGATGTGGCACAAGGCCAGAAATATGAGGCACCCAATGAGAACCGAACTCACTAACAATGGTCTGCAAATCTAGATTGCTAACCATTACCCCACTTGAAGTGTCCTAGGACTATCTGGATATAAGTAAAGTAAAGACGTCGGGGCGGCCTAATGTCAGTATCAGCCAATCAGCAAGGGAGTCTATCCCCTTTTCACTAGCGCTAGACCAAGGAGATTATTTTTAGTGCCACACCTACCATCAGCTCCTCACTTTACCGCACAGATCCTTGTGCTACTCATACGCTGAGTTGGCTGGGGCCGGTATCGAACCAGGAACCTTGTGATTCCTAGCCGAACGCTCTACCGACTGACCGGTGGTACGATGACGATAGTCGCCGACTGTCACATCGAACGACTGACTTCGACGACGACGGCAGGGTCCCTGCGCAGAGTCGGGCAGCACCGCTAGCTAACCGTCGCTACGGTAAACCGGAGACATGGACACGAGGGGCGTGTTCGTGGGAACGAGTCTCCGGGCCGTCAGGATATAAGATGTATGCAAAAATGCACTCATATTTATTAACTTTCCCCAAACCAGCAGCGTGTATTTTCAATAAAAATCAACCAATCAGAAACGATATAGAACGCATTTGATCGTTGGTATTTGTCCTAAAATCAATTGCAAATTGGACTTTCTGAAATCAAGACTTACAGAGGAGAATTACATGGAATCCAACAGACTTTCTACTATAAGGAGTATCTACTGA
>CM042142.1:13867500-13894935 GCA_023376005.1 Doryteuthis pealeii
CAACAAACCAGTCGTAGACGCTTACTTTTTTTCACAACTGTTTGTAATGAGATACCATCGTCTTTCAGGATCGGTATGTTGATAAGCTTATTCACTAAGACTGAAGACGTGTTATTGCAACTGTGTGGAAAGACACCCTATCTGCCCCCGCCTGTTTTTAAGATACCCGAACATGGCCGCATTTCCCGCGTAGGACACGAATAGTTTTCTCCATCTGATCAGTTCACTGATTTTAAAGAATGAATTTGACTGAAATTGCGCCGTCCAAAATTAACTCAGCTCATTTAGCTTCTTCATGGTGTCATCATATCAGATGACACATTTGTAAATGTTTTTCAGTGCTATAGCAACGGACCGAGTAATTCGCTTTCTCTCTACACGCACTATATATATATATATATATATATATATATATATATATATATACTTAGGGCTTGATTTAGACCTTAAGAGACCCTTAGGCTAATAGAATCTTAAGTACCTTTATTACGTATGTTAGCCCCACTCCCGTATCTATAAAAATGTCCCTATTGAATTTAAAATACTCACCCCGACTAGAGGACCTAAATACTATTCTTTTCCAAATTCAAAAGAATCCTATTTGTCTGAATTTTTTTAGATGAGGCTTGATAGTTTATAATTTTTGGATTTTTCAGACTATCGTCCTCATCTGTATTGTTATATACACAACGTTTCGACCAATGTAACAACCCCAGTCGTCTTCAGGTGTTTCTTGTCCAACTTGAGAAGCTTCTTGTCAAACTAACTAGCCTTCATGTCGTAATCGGGAGCCTTTACGGAACTTCGAACTAAACCCTTTATTCAATCCACTGGGGTTGACCGTTCTCATTCTGTTAACCATGACCGCATACAAGTTTTAACTTACAGATAATTGTCACTTAGAACTGTATTAACTCAACCCTTATATCCATTGCGCCATGTGTCCAAATGGACAATTCAGAGTGAATTTTTGCAACTCATAAACCTAATGTTCTTATCACCTAGAATATTTACCTTTATGTCTATGTATGATTTTTTTTTACCAAGATAAAAGAATCCCATTAAATTCGAAAATAAAGAAATCCCTTCTGCTGTTATATATTTATTGTTTTAATTGTTTAATTATGAAAATTAATGAACACACAATTTTTTTGATTTTCTAACCCATGGAAATAAAATAGCACACATTTGGGACAAAACCTTTCATGGAATATACCACAAATAAACTCAAAAAACAATTTCAGCATCTGGTCGACGAAAAAACAATGGAATCACTAAATTATGAAGAAACAGATCAATTAAAAATAACGGAAGAAAGGATTTCTTAGAGTGGTGAGTACATAATTTGCCAGCGGTTATAATTATATATATATATATATATATATATATATATATATATATATATATATATATTCAGGTCATTTAATGCCGTATCAAGTTACTTTTATATTCATTTTTTAAAGAAATATATATATATATATATATATATATATATATATATATATATATGTGTGTGTGTGTGTGTGTGTGTGTGTGTGTGTGTGTGTGTGTGTATACACAAGGGTGGGCTGAAAATTTCATATAATTGCATCATAACTGGGTTGATGACTTTTTGGCCAATGGGGCCCAAGCCCGGTAGCATGGATTGAAGAATTGCGTGGACCGAAAAGAGAACTACGTTGAAAAATAAACATTTGGCTACATTACATGAGAGTATATTTGTCAGCCTCGGAACTTTTCAGCCGACCCTCGTATGATAAAAATTAAGGAAAATTTCATAAACGTTTTAGCGAGAGGTAAAGTTTCTCAACATCCATCACGACGTTTCAGATTGAACTCACAACCTCCATATTGTGTGTGTTGACTCTTGGTAAAACTCTTATTGATTGGAATGGTTCGGTGCGGGGGGTGGGGTTATTGTTCTTAACTGGGAGAACTGGGTGTCCGTGGCGGTCTTTCCTATGACGCTTGTGTGAGAACAGAAGGCCGGATGGATTTTTTAAAAGAATTCTCAGACCAAAACTTTGGAATACGATTTAACAAAGAAACATCTCAAAGAAAGAAATCAGGTCACTTAAAGCGGATAATCCAAACAAGTGCGTGTTGATCAGGATATTTTCTGGAATGGTTCCTATCAGCAATTTGGGAAGGACAATAAAGCATTGACATCTTATCAAGTACTTCTGACGTGAAGATAATCCTTCGCCACCGAAACCCCTCACCACCGAAGATAAGATTTTTTAAAAAAATGGAAACCAGACCTGGACATATCATCAGTAAATACTGGACGATAAGGAAGAGGAGCGCCTATAATTATAATAGTAATAATAAACATACAATTACTTCTCTAATCACTCTCGGTCCTCAATGTCCGGCTCCCCGGGGGATTCCTCCCAGACTGCACCGAGTTTTTTTATCAAAAGGGACAGAGTCTATCTGTAATGCCCGAAATGCCCTAAAATAGATATGCTGACAAGAATAGACAATTTCTGGAGGGAAGCTCCTCCCTCCCACACACAATCCGACCTTGTGTCAGAATTGGCCCTTGTAGAGATGATGATAATCCGTACTAATTACACGCCAAAAACAATGATAACATGGATATCAAAAAGATGCAACCCACCAGTCATCCAAAAGATATCAGCTGATAAACTATCAGAGCCTGAAAGCTAAATAAAAAGATCTTAAATTTAAGTAATGGTGTGAACAACCTTTCATTATCTCCTATTATAATGGAGATTGTGTCTGTAACCGAAACTACCGCACCACCAACATCACAATTCCTTTCGGTATTTACGTTATATTCTCAATGGTTATCAAATAATTATTTAATCTTAATTAGCATCTTATTTATGGATGTTTCTATTAAGGTCTAGTTGAGATAGATTTACCTCAAAACAGCCCATATTATTAATGTGTTTAAATTCCTGCGATGTGTGTTATATATCATTAAGAAATAAAGGTTTACATAGTATATGGTGTGAACAATTTGCATACTGGTTTTAACAAAACCATGTTTAATAATTTTTTTTATTATTGATTTCTGATATTATTGTTGCATTCTCAAATGTATTAAAAGCAATCCTATGTATAATTCTGTATTGAAATCAATACGAATAAAGTAAAAATAAGTAAATATTTTTGTATTCGTATCTAATTTCATAAGTCTTTCTAATTTAATATAATATTTAATTATATTAAAACCTAAATACTTATGCTCGGTGAGAACATTTTTTTGCTAGTAGAAATTAAAATATGGTTTCCTGTATGAATTAATTCACTGTCAATGGTCTGGAAGATAAAACAAATATGTGCTCTATAACAAGATGTCAAAAATGTTAATTCTTGGTGTTGAAAGACAAAGAAAAATGTTATCCTTGTATAAACACATTTTTGTTATTTTATGTATTTTTGAAATGAATAATTTTGATTTGTTATCCTCATCTTTATTGTGGTATGTATAAACACAACTTTTCGATCGCTGTATAAAATAATAGATCGAGAAGGATATTGGAAAAGAAGAAGTCTCGAAGAGACAGCGCATATATTGGGCTGTATTGACCTCTTGAATAGACCAAGTGTAGAGATGAACACAATATGGGAACCACTAATTGAAAAGGCTAAATCAAATTGTTGTTTTTAAGTAAATTACTTTAAAAATAAAAATATCGAAAAAGGCTGATGTCATCAGATTTTACACATCAAGTTGTACAGGAAACACCAATAAACACTTTTTTCCTAAATGATCGTGATTCTTCTCATGACACATGTCGGAATGATAGGCGTGCAAAAACAATGATGTCATTATTTGAATGAGATCTTCAAAAGTTATTCGACGCCTGTTTAATCGACTGTCAAACCATTAAAAATCATTTCCCAGGTTAGATAGTTACTATGCTCGGATACACAGACCGGAGGATACAGCGGTCGAAACGTTGTATATAAAATACATACTACAAACAAGATGAGAACAACAGACCGAAATATCATAATTATTTCCTAACCTCCTTCAAAGCCGAATCAATTACTAGGCCAAAAGATAAAGGGTGGGGCAGAAGTAACAGGGCAGTCAATAATACAGAATCCGGCAGAATGATCATCCGGCAGCATGGATATCCATGAATCCCTCTCACCAACCATCCCTTTGATTGGTCATCGCCGCTGATTGGTCCTTCACACAACATCTCAACTCCCAGTTAGGAAGGAATTACTCCACAAGAAGACAGAAATTAAGAGCATTATTTCCACAATTGCGTATTGGTAGTTCACTTAGGTTGGCATAAGGCCAATAAATACTGTACTAGGCCAGAAGTATGAAGTGACCGATAAGGATCGAACTCAGGAAAAAACTCGCTAACTATTATACTACGGCGAAGCGCCCTAATATATATATATATATATATATATATATATATATATAGGTAGCTTACTGAAGAGACTTGATAAGTCGAAACACGTGTCTGTGGATGACTCTCTCTCTCTCTCGCTATATATATATATATATTATATATATATATATATATATATATATATATAGTGAGAGGGAGAGAGAGGGTGTCATCCACAGACACGTGTTTCGACTTATCAAGTCTCTTCAGTAAGCTACCTACAGCCGGAATTGAAATCCGATCGGTTGGGTGCCAGTCCGACACCTTAACCATTAGGCTGTTTTCACTTACAGAATGCGAAGGGGATTTTAGCTGTTTTCATAAACACATCGCTTTGTATGTAAAGGCCGTCATAGAGTGCTCCATCCCTTATATAGGAGAGCGTTATATATATATATATATATATATGTGTGTGTGTGTGTGTGTGTTAGAGAGAGAGAGCGAAAGAGATGCGTAGGTGTGAGAGCGAGAGAGGTGCGTAGGTGAATGGAGTTCGGTATAAATATACATACACACAAATACATATAATTTGTCTGTGTTTGCTTGTGAGTGAGTGAGTGAGTGAGTGAGTATGAGAGAGAGAGAGAGAGAGAGAGAGAGAGAGAGAGAGAGAGAGAGAGAGAGAGAGAGAGAGAGCACATACAGAGGCTAAGAGAGTGTCGACAGGTGTGTGGTTGTATGGCGTATCAAAACCGGTCTGAAAATAAAAATCGACATCAACGGTTGCTTTATCACAACCGCTAATGTCAATTTCTGTTCGTGGACATTTTTTTTTCTTTTTTTCATCCAAATTTGGAGGCAGCGAGAATCTGCTTAACTAATTCGATGTCGATCTCTAATCTTCATCTGATCAGTATTGATTGGGAGTCTTGTCACCCACTTTTGATGTTCTCAGCGAGAAATGATTGAAAATGAATAAAAGAACGGAACGCTGATCAATGTTCAAGGACAAGGCTGAAACTCTAAAATGCCAGGTTGGCAAATTAGGGGCGGGAAAAACACAAAGGGTTCGTTAAATGAACCCCCCCACCCCGGCTGTGTTCATAACACATAAATAACCCCCATCGCACATATATCGGTGTGCGCGTGCACGAACGCGGTTACGATCACACATCTCTCTCACTATGATGGAATCTCCCGTCGATCGACGTATGAGTGTTCATACAATGAACATCCACACAGTGATTTGTTTATAGTGGTGAAGGCTTGTGTTGGACCATCCACACTTTTTGGCACAGTCGATAGGAAAGAATTGGTGCATCAAGGGTTGCCACAAACCCAATCAACGACCGACCTCAAGAATTTTGAATTTAGAGTTATCCCTCTCCTAGACTGGTTACCTACCAAAGGCTGAAGGGCACAGTCTGCCCTACTATTTAACCCATAGCTGGAGGGAGAATATATGGATTCATACCTTTCCCAAGGGTATTAGCGCCATGTGAAATGCCAACAGCTTCGTCTAGGAATTGAACTCGAATCGACGAGTCTAACCACTAGCCCACGCGCCTCACACACACACACACACACATATATATATATATATATATATATATATATATATATATATATATGCACTTCTTGTGTTGTAATAGTTGACGGGCTAGGCTAACAATCTACTGCTAGTGTGTTTAGGTATAATTATGTGCTCCATATCTCACCCTTGTGCCAACCTATGACAGTTATACCCATAAATGTATGTGTATGATATATTGCATAACGGATATCAGTACTGGATTATTATATTTGTATGAATCAGATAAGGGTAAGTTTATTATATATACTAGCAAATATATGCACCCTCCGGGTGCAAGTATTTAAGTTTTAATATAATAAAATATCATATTAAATTAGAAAGGCTAATTAAACTGAATAAGAATGTAGATAAAAAGATTTGGAACAGAAGGGGTATAATTGAAAAATAGAACAACTTTGAAACTAACTATTCCATCATTTTCCGTTACTCCCGTCTTTCATTGGTAAATTTTCCTAATTTAACTGTTTAGTTAAAATAGGAAGTAAAGAATAATATTAGTTATTTCTTCTTGTTAATGGATTTCTTTTAAGATTTATTGAAGAGATTTTTGCTCATATTCATTAAGATAAAATCAAACAATTAGAAATCAATAATACTAAGCATATATTTATTAAAATCAAATTTTTAAGATCAATATGCAAATAAGACTTCCCATTCATACTGTAAACCTCTATTTTGTTGTATATATAAATACAATTGCATGTTATTAGTATGTAGTTATGGTCAACAGTATAAGTATTGTAAAACACTTTTATTAATAATTGAGGTATAAATAAAAATAAAATCATGGTAAATGTGATGTAAATAACGAAGGGAATTGTGACTTGTATAGTAATATAGTTTCGGTTACAGACAAACAAACCCACAATCTCCATTATAATAATATATATATATATATATATATATATATATATATATATATATATATATATATATATATATATATAAAAGGTAAAAGTATCCAATTGACTGGTAATTTGGGAGGATTCTATTTGGAACATATCCTCTATATATCCACTGTGCATACTCATGCAGATGCACACCTTATAATTTATAGGTTTATACAAGGATTATTTCAAATCCCTAAAATAGCTCAATGTAAGATAATAGATTAATTATATACTGAACAATATTTACACTTTTCAATACGAAAAACTCATAATATGATATCGTATATAATACAAGCTCGCGTCGATAGACGGATGGAGATCGATAGAAAAAGAAAATGAATGAGGGGAAAGAAAGAGAAAGAAAATAATTGTTTGCTATTAATAATGGGGATTCGGTCTATTTGTCTATAACCGAAACTACGTCACTGCTTACGTCATAATCATTTCAAGAATTAAGTAAGTTAATCAATGATAATTTAATTTATAGTCAATATAATTAATAATATAGAATACATCTTATTTTATCAACGATGACTATGAAAATCCGAATTAGATTTGCATTAAAACATCCCATGTACGTCCTGCAATGTGTCTGCCACTAAGAAATAAAGGTTTACTTAATATATGGCGTGGTTAATTTGCATACAGGTTTTAACAAAACCGGATTTATTAAATAATTACTCGGTGTTTTGATCTCTGATATTATTGTTTTATTCTCCAACATATTTAAAGCTAACCTATGAATGATTTTATATAGAAACCAATCAAAATATAATCAAAATAAGTATAATCTTTTTATATGCGTTCTTATTTAATTTATTTACTCTTTCTAATTTAATATATTTCATTACATTAAAATTTAAATACTTCTTGCTAGTATATTTAATGTGTTTCTGTGATTGTTTTAGGTCTGGTCTCGCTCATCCACGCCGACGCATAATTTTCGTCTGACGCGTTGTTGCACTAATATGTCAGCACTACTTTCCTCGGTGTATTATTCGAAGAATCGGTGTGCCTTCTCTTCGTAATTTTGGTGGCACCGCATCGTCTCTAGCAGAATTGCTATTGGTTTTATTGGAACCATCTGCGATAGAGAAGCGAAGCTCTACAGAATATCACAACCGCAGTAAACACCAATTCCACAGAAGCCTGGCGCGCAGCTTTTACCATTTTCTCTGATGCTAGAACCGGATCGATATTTATTGATTTTTCTTTTTCCTAAAGTCGATGTTTCTGCGTTTGAAGAAGAAAGTGTGTGTGTGTGTGGGGGGGGGAGGATAGAAGCGGACGCGAACGACGAGCACTTGCTCGAGCAACAATGGAGGTCGCGTCACGTGATGGTGGATGGGGTGGGGGGTTGGCACACGCCGATCGTTCGCACGTACGAACGATCGGCGCGCGGTGCGATCGAACGGCGTAGACGTGTGAAGCAGGTCAGTTTTGAACCCCTACCCCTGCCAGACTTGAGTGCCCAACCCCTAACCAGACCCCCCACTCGATATAAATGGTTGAATCGCACCAGAATCCTTTCAGGTGAGGGAAAAGTCCCTTATCGCGTTCGTTCACGCGATTTGAACGGTTTTAGAAAGAAAACCAAATAGATTACCAGGACTGATGAAAAGTGCGAACACCTTGTTTAGAATAGAATTATAAGGCTTCTAAAGAATTTGTATATTATTATTATGTATAATAAAATGCATTATACACACACACACACACATATATATATATATACACACACATATATATATACATATACACTCACATACACACATATATACATACACACACACACACATATATATATATATACACACATATATACACATACACACACATATATATATATATATATACACACATATATACACATACACACACATATATACACATACACATATATACACACACACATATGTTGGCTGTCAACTAGTGTTCGAGTAAGACCATTTCCTTTTTTTAATCATAGTTAGGTGCCAGTAGCATTTGACACTCTATTCTTGTGTTTTCTCAGATGACTCACCAGGCCTGCCCTGGAGAGACATACTCTTCCCCAAAACTACATGTTGGAACTTCTCCACCTTGAATGTTGCTGGGCTGAAAATTACCATTTCTAATAGCCCGCTTCAATTTTACATATACACACACATAAGAAAATAGAAAAAATATATATGTATGCATGAGAGTACCTCATGTGGTATAATAGTTAGCAGGCTAAATTAGCAAACCATTGTAAGCGAGTTCGATTCTCACTGGGTGCACATACTTCTGGCCTTGTGCCGCATCTAAGCTACGCTTGGTAAATAACTGTATATCTCAATAAGTAAATAAACAGTTTAATTGGTCTTAGTAATGATTCCTTTTGTAACAACGGAGTGTTAAAATTTGTATAGTCCAATTTGAGAGCTCAATGCACAATAATTAAGGATTTAAAACTAAATTTAACATGAGTGAAATCTAATTTAACTTACAGTTTGGTTTTATCAGTGGCCCGATCATTAAACTTAAACAAACACTATTACAGATTCATCGATGTCCCTTGCGTATTCTTTGTAGAAGGAGAAAAAAGTTATTTTTTATGGTTGTCTATTGTAAGGGCCTAGCGTAGACACAAAGTCAGCGCCACTTAGTGATTGTCAGTTTCTCACCTATATGATCTTGGTTTAAGGATCACAATACCAATACTATCCTAAATTACACACACATATATATATATATATATATCCTGTAACACCGATATTGACCACTCTTTATTTAGAAATAAATCAAACTATACTCGTTTGGCTAGAAATCACAAGGTTCCTAGTTCGATACCGGCTCTCACCAACTCAAGTGTATGCGTAGCACATGGATCTGTGCGGTAAAGTAAGGAGCTGATGGTAGGTGCGACGCTTCACCCCAGACGCAATCTCCTTGGTCTAGCGCTAGTGAAAAGCGGGATAGACTTCCTCGCTGATTGGCTGATGCCGACTTTAGGCTACCCCGACGACTTACTGTTATATATTGATGGGTGTACCGTTGCTTTTTGGGACGGTTAGTGTAGAAACAGTTTTAAATTAAGTTGTTGTTGAGGCCGTTGAGTGACTGACGTTCAATGACATCAATTTGACACCAGACTTCCTGTCGCTAGGAAACGGTGGTAATAGACAGTAAGAGAAGGCTTTTAGTTAGTCAGCTACAGGGGATCCGGATGTGAGGAGGCGATTGGTATTGGCTCCCGCATGCGGTTGACAAATCCTAAGATTTAAGGTCTAAATAAAATATGAAACTATATGCCTTGAGTTTGCCTCTAAAATCTATGGCAACCTTGGCGTATCTTAATAACCAGAGAATTTTACCAGTATCTTGAAAGACCATAAGAAGTTAAGAGAAGTTAGCAGAACCAGACCGATTGGAGAAATACAGAAAGTAGAATATCTGCCCAGCCACACACAAGAAATACAGATAGAAAAAAATGCCAGCCATGAAGATAGCTACTCAAAAAGCATGGAGAATATTGTATATGGGAGGCTCCACGGATATCTCCCATGACTAATATATCTCATTCCATAACAGAAGAAATAGTCTATTAGATATGAGGGAATAACCACGGGTGTCTCTCATAAGAAGAATAGAATCAAAACGGATGACTTTCCATAATGTATATACACAGTAAGTGACTCTTATATTCATTAAGAACACTTTCTTACTTCCCAAAGACTTTCGTCATCACAGTTTGTATTGTGTTATATATGTCATGTTTCATGTTCTCAGACAATAAAGTATTGTTATATTGTATTTCTTTGTTTGGATTTTATTATGTACATTAGGTTGGAAGGTTTGTCTGAAGCCTTTCTAACATATTATAAGAAGCAGTTTTGGCCAATAAAGCCAAAACCACACATTTAATTCTTTGAAGATATAACCACGGATCTCTCATCCCATAACAGAAGAAATAGTCTGTTAAATGAGGGCATAACCACGGGTGTCTCTCATAATACAATCGAAACATAACCTTCACCATACCCAGCAGAATATGGGTAAATAACTACCACTGGCAAAAATTATGGAATGAGAACTCTTAGAAGATACTCACTTATTTTGTTTAGCAGTAAATAAACTAATAATAGTTAAGACGCAAATATTTTTTTATCTTAATAGCCAAATGTTCTGGTTTCAGAAAATACTCCTTAAGCAAACCAGATTACAATATACAAAGATTTTTTTTCAAACCATTCAAAGGAAAATAATATGGTCTAGCTGAAAATTTTTTTGAACTTGAGTCTTTTCTATCAACAACAGTAATCCCTTTCCTGCAACGGTCGGTCTGCCACCGGGGTAATCTCTTTCCTCTGACCTTCCTTCACTCAACAATCCCAGTAGTCGCCCGAATTTTTCCTCTCTCTCTGTCTCTCGCTTGGTTCATTCTGACTATCTCAGCGATCGCATATTTTTTTTTTTATTACAGCTCGCCTAGTCCACATGCAAATTACGTTTCGTCCCATCCGGGTCTCACGTACACGACACAAGCGATTCTTTGCCGTTTACGTCGGGGGATCGGCTATATCCATTACACTAGCATATCTTGTTCGTTTGACTCGTTTTTAATTTGAGTGAAACTTCATTTTTTTGTAACTACAAGAGAGTATCTATCATTTTTGCCACATTTCACTGGTCGTTTGTTCATTAATGAGTATGTTCAATTGGGTTTCATCATTCTTTCTGAGTATTTCATTTTCAATCTTTACAGTAATCCATCGACTATTTTTGTTTTTATCATCAATATCCTCCCCCCACCACCACCACCTCTCAAGTTTAACAAGGAAAGATAACCCATGTTACATAATTGTTTCCCGCCGAGAATTGATGGGGATTTGTCTCAGTAGCAGCAGATCCAATTGGGGATATTTATTAAAGATAATGGCCGAGTGTTTAGAATTAGAATAACATAAACGAACTACTAATCTCTCATTCAACTTTCAAAAGGGGAAAGATAATTTGCCATAAAACAAGAGACGCCTGGCTCGTGTCTCAGGCGTCAAGGTCAACAAAAATGAGATAATAGAATAGAAACCTTGAAATAGAAATTGATAATTCGACAAGATTAGTTTAGTTCCCCATTTAGATATTTACCAACACCTCCACACGAACAGGATGTGACACACAATCAATTACTTAAGCGGAGTTTAACAAGTTTGAATTTTCCTTCTATTTTGGTTACCTAGCCAAATTTAAAGAGCTCAGTTTGTCCTACTATGTACCCATAGCTGAAGGGAGTGTAGTTGGATGCATGCTTTCCCGAGGGTATTAGCGGTGTGGGAAATGCAAACAGCCTCGTCCAGGATTAGAACTCGAGTCGACGAGTCCATTTCCTACGTTTTACTTATAGGAATACTAATTGGAAGGGGGGGGTGAGTTGCATAAATGGTTGTATAGAGAAATTGATTAACCATTCAGACATGGGTTAACCGTGTGTGGGGGGAGAAGAAATTGATTGACATTCAGTGATTGTAATGGTAGTATTATATTCATTGAATTATTCTGGTCGCTTAATTGCTTAAACGCCTTGTTGGCGGGGCGTAGAATACGCTGACTATCTTCATGCAGGGGGACAAGACCCCCCCCCCAAAGAGGTGCAACGAATAGACGTATGACTAAAGGCTCCAATTCTGGAGCTCTCGGAGAGTGTGGAACCCTTTCATTGTCATTATTTCCAGGTTCACGCTGACTTGGGGAGTGGAAGGACATCAATGGGTCAAAGAGTCCTGCTTGAAAATTATTCGTATTTGATTGAAATGTGCAAAAAAGAAAACCTTAAAAATAAATCACAGAAAAATTGTAAATATGAACCTGCAATTAATTTGGTGTAATGGTTATCGTCATAGGATAAAGACACAGCGACGCGTGTTCAATTCCCGGCAATGGGTAAATAGTAGGACAGACTGGACTTTTAACCCTGGTATGGCAACCGGTCTTGGAGAAGGAAAATGAATTTAAATCTGTCAATCCCTGCTTAATAGAACTCTTGTCACATCCTCATCGTGCGAAGGGGTTGATAAATACAATGAACGCGATTCCCTAACCTCTAGGCATAAAGTAACCTTTAGATGGGTTGTCATACCATTAAAATCAATCAATCAATGATTACTTGCTAAAAATACAAATTTTAAAGGCAAATTGATTTAGTTGTATTTTTTTAGATGAGGCCTGATGTGAATAATTTTGATTTTTTGGACTGTTGTCCTAATCTTTGTGGTATGACTAAACGACGTTTTGACTGCTGTATCCTCTAACCTTCCTCATGTGTTCCTGTATATCCGAAGTCATTACTATGCATAGGGGACACCTGAGAAAGGCCAAAGGATACAGTGGCAGAAACATTGTGTTTATACATACCATAATAAAGATGAGGACAACAGTCCGAAAAATTAAAATTATGTGAATTGATTTGTCAATCAGATAATATTTCTAACAGATTTCTGCCTCCAATTCAGTTCTCTTTTCCTTCTGTTGAGGGAAAAATAAAATTTAAGTTTAAAAAAGGTTTTATTGAGTGGGGGGTGGGGGTGTAAAACATCGAGTTGTTCTTCCAAGCCTCTCGCTGCTACTGTCTGATCTCGTAACACGCGCTTTTCCCTCACTCCCACATGGGTTTCTGTCGGTCTATTTATACACCCAGTGCCCATGTGAATGTAGCATTTGGTTTGAACATACGGAAATCTGGGTAAACTCAATCCTCAGCACTACACTCAAGTATCGCTTTTTCGTATTGAGAAGGATGCAGGTTTGATCTTGGATGCCAGACAAAGCGTATTCTCGAAGGAAGCGGGTTAGGCTAAGTCCTCATTTTTGCTACTCGACTTGTGTTCTGTCACACCTTCCCCATCAAAATTGTTGGATGTAGTTTCAATAACGTCAGAATGAATATAACTACCCCACACCACCCCCGAAATTCTTGCATGGGCTCAGAACTAAAGAGACAAGAAATATTTTAATAAAAAAAAATGGAGAAAAAAATTAGTTATAATTTAACTTTTTTTTTTTTTAATTTCTGGAGAATAAATTAAATTGCCAAAATCTGAGCCGATTCCATTGGTGGAGCGGGAACGCAGCATTTTGACTTTAATTAATTATGAAGAATTAGTATGCAGCATTTTAATTAGAGATAGTCTGAGAGGAATTGGGTGGGGGTGGGTGGAACAGAGCAGCGCGTATACTACATCTAAAAGTATTGGGTTACCCAAAAGGTGTATTTTCTTTTTCATTTGGTCTTCTTTATTTGTTTAACGGTACATCGACACCTTATGGGTTATTTTATGCCAAAATTTGATTTATTTGTAAATGGTTGATCATATTGATAACTATTTATATTCTCAACGTACCATTCCACATTTTTATTTGTCTATAATAATTCTATTTAATAATAATTATTTGTTTGCACACAATTATATTGTATGATTAATCAACTCTCTGGGGATACTGGGTACCGTCTAGAGGACTTACAAATAGCGATGGCAGATATATATATATATATATACATATATATATATATATATATATATATATATATATATATATCATTACTAACCCTCCACACGAGTAGGATGACACAAAGTCAATTTCTTAAGCGGAGTTTAAGAGATTTTATTTCAGTTTTCCTTCTCCTAGACTGGTTTACTAACCAAAGTTTAAGAGCCCTGTATTTCCTTCTATCTACCTATAGCTAGAGTGAGAATAGTTGGATTTATACCTTCCCAAGAGAATTAGCGTTATGGGAAATGCAAACAGCCTCGTTCAGGATTTGAACCCGTCTTGCCGTGTCCATTTCCTACGACGGTAACCATTACACCCCGCGCCTCCATTAATCATACAGTATAACCAATTATTATTATTAGATAGAATTATTATCGTCTATAGACAGATAAAAAAAAGTGTGATTTAAAAAGAATGACTGCAATGAAATGTTGAGAATATAAATAGTTATTATAATCAAACATTTACATTGATTCTGACGGCATATCAAACTGTCTGGGGTTATGTCAGGCAAGATTTACATTAAGTCTCAATTGTTGTTTGTTGATGGGTTATTTGTTATTAGGGCAGGTCGATTTTACACTTTAAAATATCAAATTACACGAAACGCTGAAAGTTGTGTATTGGTATATTAAGTATTTATACCAAAAAATTCGATCTTTAGCTTGTACCAATTTTTCAGGAAATGACATTAAAGATCATAAACAAAAATGCACTGAAAAATCCTCGGATTTGCAACATTTAGCCAAAAAATGATCAGAAAATCTAACAATTTCAGTATTTAAGGCAGGGAATGTTGTCATTTTATTTTGTCAAAATTAAACTATATAACGAAATTATAACTAAAGTTCAAATTAAAAATATGCCCCCCCCCTTATTGCAAAACCGAGGATTTTTCAGTGCATTTTTGTCTAAGATCTTTGATGTTATTTCCTCAAAAGTTGGTACAAGTTCAAGATCTATTCTTTGGGTTCAGTACTTACTAGACCAATACACAACTTTTGTCATTTCATGTAATTTATTAAACAAACAAATATTACATATACGTGTAATAACATTAATTATTACTATTAATAATAACATGTTAATTATTAGTCACAATTAAATATGTCTAATGAAACCAAAATTCTACAAAATAAGGACACTTAAGATAATATGCTACTAATTTCATTAGTGTGATACTGTTTTATACCTACTTTTGCACCTCCCTATATAGGTGTATTTAATTTTAGATACATATATTTGGGCGGCATCTTTTTATTTAAACAAATTTGATTAAATATAATAGAATCCTTATTGTTTAAATTTTTCATTTTTTCTTTGTCTTTTTTGTCAATTTTTCTTTTCTAACAATTTTTTTTTATATTATTATCTTAAAATGTGTTAATCAGTTGTCCGAAAGAGTTATTAGTAAACCAAGTACTTTTGGGTTTTTTCTGATCGATTAATAAGGTTGTTTATATTTGTGTAAATTATCATTATCAAGACTGTTTTATCATTTGACTAAACTATTTTCTCTCGCTAAGGTGACGCTAAATAACGCTGGTAGTTTATTCTTAAATATTATTAATGAGCTAGACAAACGCGATTTAGAAAAAAAATTGTTCTGCCTATTTTAAGCATTTTAAAATATTGTCGCTCGTTTCAATTTAATTTACATACGATAATGCAGCAAAAATTTAAAAAAATCTGTTACATTCATTGTCAGTCGTCACATGGATGAAGGAATATTTTGAGATATATTCTATATTTTATTGTATCATTTCTATCTTCTGCGAGAGTCGGCATGCGCGTATATCCAGCTGTTCATATCTCGTGGATCTTTGTAAATGAAAATAATACCATTGAGAGGTGTGAAAAGAATAATCTGGAAGAATTTCCAATGTACAGAAAAAAAATCCCTTTCATAAAAATGTATTACATATTTCGTAAGTCCATTGTTATATTTAGAAGAAAAGTTTCTGTTTGCCGTTAACGTCCATCATGCAATTTACAGACAATCTGGGCGTTATGAAAAAAAAAAAAAAAAAATGAATATATATATATATATATATTCACCAACTCCTCCGCACGAGCAGGATGCAACACAAAGTCAATTTCTTAAACGGAGTTTAACAGGTTTGAATTCAGAGTTTTCCTTCTCATAGACTAGTTACCTAGCCATGGTTAAAGAGCCCAATCTCACTTGCTATTTTCCCATAGATGGAGGGAGAATTGGACTCGTACCTCTCAAGGGTATTAGCGCCATGTGAAATGCAAACAGCTTGGTGCAGGAATTGAACTCGGGTCAACGAGTCCAAAAAATTGATATGAAAAAAATCTACGGAGGGATAGAAAAGTATCCCCCCTATTTTAAACTAAAATTTTATATATGAAGTTACATTTTTCTCAATTCTTTAATGTATTTCCTTTAATATACGGCAATTAGATTTGTTGTTCGTGAATGACTGTTTTAAATGTTCAAACAGAACATAATTGAAATAAAAGCTTATCTATAAAGACTACATTAAGAATTTGCAGAAAACTTTCAGTTCGATTCAACGATCTTCTAAACAAAGACATTTCTGAATGGAATTTTTTCCATTTAATGTTGAAGTGGAAAGTGCAATTCAATTCAAAATTGTATATTTTCACATATTACACAATATAAACAATGACACAATATCAAATACTGATAATTTTTACACACAAAAAACACAATTAAGTAATCAACAGAGTTTTGGGCTGCCCCAGGGCAGGTTTTGTGGCATTAATGTTGGTTGTTGTAATGTGTGGAGGATGATCACTAAGTAGGACTCAGCCTTTTTTTAGTAGTGACCACCTCATCTGATCCAAATTTTTTAAAGGTTTTAATTGATTTAAAACAAAAATAACTTTTTTTAAGATCCAGGTATCTGGAAAAAAATTAATTTGACAAAAAAAAATTACAAATACCATAATTTAGTTGTGTTCAGGAAGCAGCCATCGCTTGGAAGTTTATTTATACGAACTAAAAATTTGTTTTAATAAATATTTTGAGTTGTTATTGTATTCCAGGAGCCTGTGACAGAATTAAGGCCAAATGTTTTCGACACCTTTTTTTAAACAAAGATTGGTAATTTTAACGTTTTGTCCACTAACTCATGTCCTAATTCACGCTATGATTATACTTGCCGACCAAACGTAGATATTTTCCAAGTATGTATGCCATTCATATATATATATATATATATATATATATATAATAAATAAGTAATCCACAGACACGTGTTTCAAGGTTTCATCTGTGTGGCTATACCGTAACAGCTACCCCTGGCCGGGTTCGAGACCCGAATGTACTTTTGTTCGCCAAGCCTTTAACCCGTACGGCCAGAGGCAGCTGTCAAATATAGGAGAATATTTAATCGCTACATTTCTAAGCGGAAATGAATTCACTAGAGTCCTCAAACGTTTGTAAACAAACGCGAGGGTTAGCTAGACGCCAGAACGGTGAATACATAAAAATAATTCAAAAATTAAGGGTGGGTTTGATGGGAACTGAGATGATGGATATTAGGTTGCTGGTTTGTGAGTTTGAGGCACATATCACCACGTTCTATGTTCAAAGCTTCTCATCTCAGTAAACGATGCACGTGACTAAACCCTGATTCCAATAAATATTAATTGGAAAATCTAGTAAAATAGGTTCAACAGTAATTTGGAATGTTTTCCTACGTTTACTTTGTTCGTCTAGTAATATCTAATTCCTATAATGTGTACATACACTTCACGACGAAGAGTTATTTCAATAAATTCTTGCGTAATTTTAACGTTTTGCTGTCCCGGACTCCCGCCTTAATTTATGCTATGTTTTGACTTGCCGGCGTTAGGACTAATTCCGACCAAACATAAATATTTTCCCGAGCCGTAGATATTTTACAACCACCTCCATGTTGAAAATATGTTTTTTTGATGAATGTTTACAAAACACAAATACCCTTACCGTGTTGTGTATTTCTCGCTTTTTATCGGCAAATACATGTAGATACTACACCTGTGTTCTTGGCAGCAGTCAATTTCAATAACAAATCCGCTATCCATGTCATCACGAATACTAACTTCTGTTCAAGTGGCTTGCATTTTATT
Source organism: Doryteuthis pealeii (assembly GCA_023376005.1). Taxonomy (NCBI): domain Eukaryota; kingdom Metazoa; phylum Mollusca; class Cephalopoda; order Myopsida; family Loliginidae; genus Doryteuthis; species Doryteuthis pealeii. The sequence goes on from CM042142.1 coordinate 13,885,929, forward strand.
GAGCTACTTGCTCACGTATGTAAATGACTGATAGTCATAAAATGGCTCGTTCTGCACATGCGCGGTGATGTAGATGCAAATGGCGGCCACGATGGTACGAAGCAAGCATCGGAGAGGCTCAGAATCAGGTAAGTTCGGACCCTTTTCTTCCATTTCACTACTATATATATATATATATATATACATACACACAATGTATGTGTATATATATGTAAGTTATACATACTCTGAAAATATCTACGTTTGATCGGAATTAGGCCTGATGCTGGCAAGTAAAAACATAGCGTAAATAAGGACAGGAGTCTGGGATGACAAAACGTTAAAATGATCAATTATTTTTTTAGAACGGTGTCTAAATTTGCACGCTCCAATTTAACATTAAATGGAGAATTATTCCATTCTGGAATTTCCATGTTTAGAAGATCCTTGAATCGAACTTAACATTTTTCTTACAAATTTTTAATGTGATTCTCTTAGATTATTAGATTAGATCTATTATTTTATGTATTTAACTACTCTTTCAAAAGTTATTTCTCTCACGCAGCATCAGGAATTGAGATGTCCCTGTCGGCTGGGACTTTAGAATAAACCGACTGCACCTTTGCAGAGGGGTATGACCCCCCCCCCCAGTAAAGCCACCTGCCTGCCCTTGGTGGCAACCTGTGATGCTTAAGGATGGAACTCTGGTGGAAGAGCAGTCCATAACCTGCAATATGCCACTTTGGCCCTTACCTTGGCTAGACGGGCGGACAGAGAGCCCTACTCTGATCAATCGTCTGGCCACGTTAAGCCCTATCACCTATATGATTATCCCAATCCTATTGCCCTTATGGCAAGCCCCCAACCCTTTTTATCATATATGTGCTAGATAACAGTGGCCGAGGGTCTTAATGTCCTGGGTACGATGTTAAACTCTAACTGATGGTAACGTTCCAGTTCTGGAACTCTGGGCAATGTGGAGTACCCCTTCATCACGATTACTTCCAGGTCCACTCTGACCCGGAGTGGTACTACCTGTTAGGGTCCCATCTATGGGTTAAATAGAAAAAATGAGTTTGACAATGTGTTTTTAAAAAATTGAGTTTAAAATAAGATTTTTAACTTTAAAAAATGTGTTTAAAAAATTAAGTACACATCAATGAATAATTGAATGAATAAAACAAAATCGCCGTCGGCATAAAATGACCCAACAAGGGTTGACATGCCATAAAACCCAACTAAGCAAGGATTTGAGAAAACAATCCGATAATCTCACGTCTGATGTTAAAGTCAGTGTTTTTTTTTGTTTTTTTAGTGAAAGTGATTAAGTAGCGAACGAAATCTATGCTTAAATATCTTTGTTTTATTTTCACTCAAATCTTAACACATATATTGAAGATATCTCGGAAATGTGACTGGTCTGATGATAGAGGATAAGAGAGATGGCCCATTCCGTATCTCCTCGGTCTATGATTTATTAAAATCAATTCTATGAATGATTTTATATAAAAACAAAAACAAAAATTAAAATATAATTAAAATAAGTATAATCTTTTTATACGCATTCTTATTTAATTTCGTCAGATTTTCTTATCTGTCTATCTATCCATATATAAAGGGCAGTTGGTGTGTATGTATGTAAGTCCAGATAAAACTACGAAAATAAACAATTAACGACAAACTAAATATATATACACATTAGATATAACCGGTTCTTGCTTTTTGTGCCAAAATTATGAAAATTTGATTTAAGATATTTAAAAATTACAATATTCTTCGAATATGAATTGAATCTTCAGTTTTGCACAAAAAGCAGGAACCGGCGATATTTAATGTGTGGACTAGGGTGAGTCAAAAAGTAACGCCATTTTGTTTAAGGCAGGTATAATTACCAACACGGGAACATGTATCATACATCAAAATGAAGCTAGTCCTCTGTGGATTACATCTCTACTTCTCCACATGGTAACCGTTTCTCTCAATAGCAATGATCCACCTTCGAATGAGACCATGTATTCCTGCTCCGTAAAATTCTGTTGACTGGTCTTTGAGCCACTTCTTCACTACAGATTTCACTTCACTACAGATTACAGATAATATTTGCCACTCAACCATTATTCCATGGACGAGGAAGTAGTGAAAAAATATGTATGTGATCCAAGACCAGCATCATTTTGATGTATGATATATGTTCCTGTTTTGGTAATTATACTTATCCTAAACAAAATGGCATTACTTTTTGACTCACCCTCGTATATATTTACTTTGTCGTTAATTGTTTTATTTTCGTAGGAGGAGCAAAAAAGTTAATCTCGCAGATCCATTATTGTTGAATCACGAGTTGGATCCTCGCAGGATGCCCCATTAAAATCCCTACGTAAAAAGACCCTGTGTTGATCCGGCCTGGTGGAGCGTCAGAAAAAAGTGTGAAGACACTCTGAAAAGAAAAATTAATCTCCCCTACTTAAGATATTAAATGAAAAATGATGTAATGAATATGTAAATACCTTGGTGCCCCCTCACTCTAATCTGATTGGACAGTGTCATGTATAAATATTCGACACTGTTGTGATACAGGCGCCTAAGTCTAATCCTACCAGCCTAAACTTACTCGCCAGACAACACAACGACTGTTCGGAAGACGTACTGCTATTCGACATACCAGCTACTACTGCGATAATATACCAAATACCAACTTCATAATATATCCCTTAACCCGGATATATCACAAAAAAATCCATGATGTTACTATTCAAATTCTATTGTTTAATTATCTTCACGAATATAAATCAATTCTTTATTATTTTTGCTCAAAAAGCAAAAACCAGTGATATGTAATGTATATATATTTACTTTGTTAATTGTTTTATTTTTGTAGTTTCATCCGGACATACGCACGTACATACATACATACACACAACTGGCCTTTAAATATGTTTAGATAGATATCAAAGAAATGTGATCGGTCTGGTGGTAGAGCGGGTGGGTGGCTTATTTCGTGTCTCCTCAGCCAATATGATTTCGTGACATCTCAATGAATTCATAGTTTCAGGGCTGGAAAAAGAGGAACATTCTCATATATCAGATAAATACACAAATATCTAAAAATCTAAAAAGCGAGAGGAGGAAAGAAAAACAGAAAATGAAAGTGAAAAGAAAGGAATTCGTCATCGCTCTTCAAGATTCAATACACAGATGGGATCCAGTTTTTGCGGTGTGGAGGGGGGGGGGTTGTGAGTGTAGACCTCGAAACATTTGAAGAAAAGGCTTAGAATTCAAACTTGATATACCCAGTATATATATATATATATATATATATATATATATATATATATATATATATACTTACGTAATTAGTCCCAACGAAACAGGTAGGTCTGCTGTATTTCTCTCTCTCTCTCTCTCTCTCTCTCTTCTCTCCATGAGATTCAAGAAATACAGCCGACTTACCTGTTTCATTGGGACTAATTATATATATATATATATATATAATATATATATATATATATATATCCTGCTTCAGTAAGTTTTTCTTTGTGTTTAATATTCTTATTGTTTCCTTCTCTCTTATTTCTCGAAATCAAACTATAGTTTTTGTTCTTTGATACTATTTTCTTTTTCATTCTTTTTTTTTTCTATAGGTATTTTTCTTTCTTTCATTATTTTTCTCTTTCCCTCACTTTTTTTCTTTCTTTCTTTCTATGTTTCTAAAGGTAATAGATTTATTTTGTTTTTCTTCAAAACTTTCTATTCTTGATTTCCTAGTTTTATTATTTATCCCAAACTTCTTTCTTTCTTTCATATTATTTCAATTTCTTTCTTTTTTACCATTTTCAATTTCCTTTGGCTTCCCCCCTCTATTTCCTTTCTTCTTTCCTTCTTTTCTTTTTCTTTATTTCTCTCTCAATGCACTTTTCCGGAACACATTTTCTTTTTGTTTTTTGTATATTTCCTCTTCCTTCTTTCTTTTTATACGCAAATTACCTATCTTTCAATTTTGATCTTTCTTTTTTCTTTTTTCTCTTTTTCTTTCCTTTCTTTTTTTCTTTTTTTCTTTCTTTCTTTTTTTTTTTTCTTTCTTCTTTTTTCTATTTTTTTTCTTTATTTTCCTTTTTTTTTCTTTATTTTAAATCTTTTTTTATCTTTTTTTCTTTCTTTCTTTCTTTTTTTCTTTTTTTCTTTTTTTTTCCTTTTTTTTCTTTTTTTTTTTTCTCTTTTTCTTTCTTTTTCTTTTTTTCTCTTTTTCTCTTTTTTTTTCTCTTTCTTTTTTCTCTTTTTTTCTTTTTCTTTTTTCTTTTTTTCTTTCTTCTTTTTGTCTTTTTTCTTTCTTTCTTTTTCTTTTTTTCTTTTTTTTCTTTTTCTTTCTTTCTTTTTTTTTTTTTTTTTTTTTTCTTTTTTTTTTTTTTTCTTTCTTTCTTTCTTTTTTCTTTCTTTTTTTCTTTTTTTTTCTTTTTTTCTTTTCTTTTTTCTTTTTTTTTTTCTTTTTTCTTTATTTTTCATGTCCTTAGATATTTTTATTTTATTTTTATTTTTCGTTCGTTATTTTCTCACTACTTTTTCATTTGTGTCCTTTCTTTTCACTTCATCTTTCTCCATCCATATCTTCCGTCCCTTCTTTCAATCACTTTTACTTTCTCGTTCTTTCATTCTCTCACATTTCATCATCCCCCCCAAAAAACCGCACCGTAAAATAGAAACCGCTGAGGAAATATCCAATTATAATTCAATGATAACCTAAATAAACCTCCCCTTCCCTCCCCTCTCACTACCAGCCATGACTGATGACAGGTACCCCCACCCCACGGTCAAAATTGAAATATAAGTAAACAACCAGAAATGCGAATACTTACAGATTGCCGATAATGAATTTACTTCCTGTTAATCGTTTTTCCCATTTTCTCCACGAATACCCCATCGGGTGCCTGACCACTTACGAACAGCAGGTACCCACGGGCAACAATCTTGGGGTCAGATTAAATGAAGCATAAGAAATTCTAAGAATGATTAAATTCGGGTGACACTAGGAAATAAGAGTTTAATAAATAATCCAATCCCATCTTGGTTAATATCAACTAGCTGAAGTACCGGTCACGCAAGGTAAAGATGGATTTGGTTCTTTGTTTAATAGCATATGTAGAAAATAGAAAAACACAATGTATTAAAAAAAGATGAGTTTATTCTTGATGGTGAAGTCAACCATAGAACGTTTGGGTTTTTGGGGTGAATCCTGGCATTTATACTAAAGGTCTTCTCATGGCTCAACTAAAGGTCAGAACTGGAGGCCTATTTCAAAACGTTTGAGAGCGATGCATTTTAGTTTTGCTTTGAGATTTGGCTCATTTTAGGCAAGGTAAATAAAAAGCAAAGGGATACACAGGAAGTGAATTCACTAATTTCCATTTATAAATTCCTTTATATATCCAGGATAAACTTGTTGCAAACCATATTTTATATTATTTCTCTGAATTTTTTAGATGAGGCTTGATAATTAGTATTATTTGTATTATTCGGACTATTGTCTTTATATTCATTGTTATCTGTACAACGTTTCGGCCGATGTGCCCTCCGTCCTTCTTCAGGTATTTCTTGTCGGACTTGGGAACCTTTTTGTGGTATTCGGGAACCTTCTTGTCGTAATCGAGAGCCATCACGAAATTTTGAACCTAACCTTTTATTCAGTCCACGGGGCTACAGTAACATAGAATGATAATTAACACAGCTTAACACCTGTACCCCAGCTATGGTTAGTGGAATGAGAACAGGATACTCCCGTGGACTGAATAAAGGGTTAGGTTCAAAGTTCCGTGATGGCTCCCGATTATGACAAGAAGCTTCCCGAGTCCGACAAGAAATACCTGAACAAGGCCGGAGGGCACATCGGTCGAAACGTTGTACAAATAACAATGAGGAGGAGGATAATAGTCCAAATAATAGATATTTTATATCTTGCGTATATTGTGTTGTATAGTATACCTGTAGAGTATACCTGCATACCAGTGGTTGCATACAGGTATACTTATCTTCTTTGCTTGGATACTTAGCCTCTGTTTTTTTCTATCTTGCTATTTTCCATCTTAGCTTGGGCTGGATCTGTTTATCTTTGGGCTGGGCTGGTGGCTGAATTTCTTCTGATCTGCGACGTCCTGTGTTATTACTTTGTTTTTTAATCAACAACACAAGACTTTCTTTTTGTTTCAAGCTCACTTTTCATTTTTTTATGAATCCCAGAAAAACAAACAAACGCGCGGAGATTTTGGCTATTGGGACGAGAAACGACATACGTCTTACTCGCCTCAGCACTCAGCAAATTCTGATTTTTCAGCTACTTTCACAGTGGGCTCACGTGGCGAACTGGAAGAGAGGTAAACCACAAGTCAAAATCCATCCCTCATTCCTCCTGTGTTTTCCCACTAACCATTATTTAAAATCTATGCTACAGTTACTGTTCATAATTAATAGGCTACCTATCACTTATGTAAACTTAGTTTATACGTTGCATAATTGTTGTGTGGCGTAGGGCTTTTGACAAGCCCTGTAGCGGAAATGTGTGGAAAAATACAGACGGTTTGGGAACTTTGACCCCAAAGGCGGGAATCTCGCAAGTCACGTGATAGACTTAGTGAAGTCAGTTTCAACCTAAATGGCACGCAGGGCAGGCGCGTTCTGTGAGGCTTGGACTCAGACGTGCGGTGTGAATGAAAATGGGCAATAAATCTTTGATCAAAGACATAAATCTTGTTAGTTATTTGCATGACTTAGAAAGAACTAACCTTAATAAGTTCTTAGAAAATAAAGTCAAGAAGAATTCTAGACGATCATAGCCGAATAGAAATAGAATTAAAGATCCAACATGGCGAGTGGACGGATCACGGATGGGCGAAAAAAAGAGATAGAAAGTAACCGACAAGTCGACGCTGTATCTCTGTATCAGCCTCTCTAATACTCTCTCGATGTAAATACCAACGAAAAGGGTATATAACATACACAAGTCTACTGAGACCAATGCAAATTTCAGTATTTTGCTAATTTGTCCTTCATAGAGTAATCAGGAAAGAGTTTTAGGTAACAGTAATCATTTATTTAATTATAGATCCCATTAAGATTTACAAAAGTCTTTAAAGCTTGCATTTAAGGATCTAATTATTGAAGCGAAATCTTATTTTGTATCTTATTTATTATCGAGATTGTGTGTTTTTCTGTCTTAACCGAAACTTTATCACTACTTGAAAGTCATAATTCCCTTAGTTATTTACGTCACATTCTCCATGATTCTATTTTTTATATAAAAACCTCAAATTATTAATTAAAATTGTTTTTACATTATTTATACTGTTAAGTTATCTACATACTAATTACATGCATTATTTATTATATACATCAACATAGTGGTTTACAGTGTGAATGGAAGGGTAATTTGCATATTGATATTCAAAATTTGATTTCAATAAAAATTTTGCTTAGTTATTATGATTTTAATTGTTTGGGTTCTTATACCCTTATGAATATGAGCAAATCTCGGGGATGAATCTTAAAAGAAATCCATTAACAAGAAGAAATAACTGTCATGTTTAGTTCTTTGCTTCCTATTTTAACGAATTGCTAAAATGTAGGAAATGTAGCAAAAAAAAAAAAAATTAATACGGGGAGTGAGGAAAAGTTAAGGTTCCGTGTTCTATTTTTCGATTCAATCCCTCTCTGTTTAAATCTTTATCTGCATTCTATTTTGTTTCATTGCATTTCTAATATTGGTAAATTTATTACATGTGTAAACTTAAACTATTTGCACCCGGAGGGTGCAATATTTGCTATACATATAAAAGGAATATGGATTTATTACTAAATGAACAAAAACTGTTAACAAAAATTACTCTTTGTTGCAATTTTGTGCTAACTGTTGAGTTTTGTAGCTAGTTTTTCCGAAAAAGTTTTTATATCCGCATGCCCGAAATCTGGGTTTATCCAAGGCGATTATTACTAATCCCACTTCTCCGTCTCAAGTGGTAGGGAAATAGGAACAAAGATGTGTTTACATCCAATCTTCATGGTGACGACTTGTCAGATTATCAGCGAAAACATTCATTTTGAAAATCCTGGCCTTTTTTTACACTCGTCTCTCGCTCATGTAAGTTATTTTCTCATTCTGGTCTTTCATAACAGTGGGTCAATATATGCCCCTAAGGGGAATGAAATTTTGCAGGAGAATAAACATTGCATCCAGAAAGAGAAGTGTTGTTTGAAACGACTTTGTTTAGTCATATATATTGTAACCAACATCCTGCGCGGGCAGGATTATTAAAACATGCGATTTCTAACACTGTCCACCCACATGTTGCTAACATAAATTGGACTTTGTGTTCATCTGACATGGTGGGATGTCAGAAAACACTTACTTCATGTCTTGTGTTAAACTAAGGTCAAAACTTGGTAAACACTCTTGAATACGGTCAATCCATGCTGAAGAACACCAATTCACCGTAAATGTTAGTGGTGATTAGTTGCTCAGTTGACCACTTATAAAACGCAGGGACCGCAAACAATTTTGCAGGTTTGAGTGCCTTTGAGCTACTCCAAACATTAGTTTGAAGACCACAACAATTTATGTTGCTATCGTTATCGTCATCATCCAATCTATTGACATTGGTATAACTCAATAGAATACACTTTCGATCTAACCATTTACATTAAATTTATTTATTATGAAATTGTGAGGTTGGTCTGCAACCGGAAACTATATCCACTACTCCAAATTCAACCCAACATCTCCTTTATATTTAACAGCCTGATCTTATTTTTATTTTAAACCTCAATTATTATAATATTATTTTACCTTAACAATAGTGGCCTTATCTACATACTAATAAACAGTGCAATTTTATAATAGTACAATAAAATAGCGTTCCACAGTGTGAACTGGAAAGCTAAATTTGCATATTGATATTAAAAATGTAACTTTAATGATATGTGCTTAAGTATCATTGATTTCTTAATTGTTTGGTTTTTTACGAATCTCGGGAATCTCTTCTTTTTT
>CM042142.1:13895035-13897535 GCA_023376005.1 Doryteuthis pealeii
ACCCTTAAAATTTTAAGATCTTTTTATTTAGCTTTCAGGCTCTGATAGTTTACAGGTGATATCTTTTGGATGACTGGTGGGGTTGCCATCTTTTTTGATATTCCATGTTATCCATTGTTTTTGGCGTGTAATTAGTACGGATTTTCATCATCTCCACAAGGGCAATTCTGACACAAGGTTCGGATCTGTGTGTGGGAGGGGGGGGGCCTTCCCTCCAGAAATATGTTCTTATTCTTTGTCAGCATATTCTATTTTAGGGCACTTTCGGCATTTACAGATAGACTTCTGTCCCCTTTTGATAAAACAACTCGTGCAGTCTGGGGGAATTCCCCGGGGAAGCCGACATTGAGGACCGAGAGTGATTAGAGGAAGTAATTGATGTTTTATTATTTTACTATTATAATTATAGGGGCGCTCCTCTTTCCTTTATCGTCAGATTTACTGATGATATGTCAGTTGGTTTCCATTTTTTTAATCTTACTTCGGTGGTGATGGGGTTATCGGTGGCAAGTTATCTTCACGTCAGAAGTACTTTGATAGAATGTCAATGCTTCATTTGTCCTTCCCAAATTGCTGATAGGAACCATTCCAGAGCAATTCCTGCACTCCACTCATTGTTTGGATTATCCGCTTTAAGTGACCTGATTTCTTTCTTTGATTTATGTTTCTTTGATTAAATCGTAATTCCAAAGGTTTGGTCTTGAGAATTCTTTTAAAATCCATACGGTCTCTGTTCCTCACATCAAAGCGCATAGGAAGACCGACCACGGCACACCAGTTCTCCACAGTTAAGATAATAACCCCACACCGAACCATTCCAATCAACAAGAAGTTACAAGAGTCAACACTCACATATGGAGGCTTGTGAGTATTCATCTGAAACGTTCGTGATGGTATGTTGAGAAAACTTTTACCTCTCGCTAAAGCGTTTATGAAATTTTCCTTAATTTTTATCATACGAGGGTCGTTCTGAAAGTTCCGAGGCGACAATATACCTCACATGTAATGAGCCACAAATGTTTATTTTCAACGTAGTTCTCTTTTCGGTCCACACATTCTTCATCCTGCTACCGGGCTTGGACCCATGCCAAAAAGTCACAATCAACCCAGTTATGATTGGCAATTATATTGAAATTTTCAGCCCACCCTTGTGTTACAACACACACACACACAACACACATATATATATATATATAATATTATATACTTTATATATATATAACCGCTGGCAAATTTATGTACTCACCACTTCTAAGAAATCCTTTCTCCCTTATTTTTAATTGATCTGTTTCTTCACTAATTTAGTGATTCCATTGTTTTTTCGTGACCCAGATGCTGAAATGGTTTTGAGTTTATTTGTGGGTATATTCCATGAAGCCAGAACGTTTGGCTATCAGGGAAAGGTTTCGTCCCAATTTGTGCTATTTTATTTCATGGCGTTAGAAAATCAAAAAAAAATGGTGTGTTCATTAATTTTTCATAATTAAACCTATTAAAACAATAAATATATAAGAGCAGAGGGATTTCTTATTTCGAATTTAATGGAGATTCTTTATCTAGGTAAAAAATATACATAACATAAAGGGTAAAGTATTTCTAGGTAATAAGACAATTTAGGTTTATAAGTCAAAATTCACTCTGAATTGTCCATTTGGACACATGGCGCGAATGGATATAGGGTTGAGTTAATACAGTTCGTAAGTGACAAATTATCTGTAAGTTAAAACTGTATCCGGTCATGGTTAACAGAATGAGAACGGTTCACCCCAGTGATTGAATAAAGGGTTTATAGTTCGAAGTTCCGTCAAATACTTTCCCGATTACGACATGAAGGCTAGTTAGTTTACAAGAAGGTTCTCGCAAGTTTGAACAGAACACCCTGAAGACCGACTGGGGTTGTTACATTTGGTCGAAACGTTTGTGTATTATAACAACATAAAGATGAGACGATAGTCTAAAAATCCAAAAATTAATTAACACTATCAAAGCCTCATCTAAAAAATTCAGACAAATAGGTTCTTTGAATTTGGAGAAGAATAGTATTTAGGTTTCCTCTAGTCGGGTGAGTATTTTAAAATTCAATTAGGGACATTTTTATAGATACGGGAGTGGCGGCTAACAACGTATTAAACGGTACTAAGATTCTATTAGGCCTAAGGGTCTTCTTAAGGTCTAAATCCAGCCCTAAGTATATAATATCATATATATATATATATATTATATATATAGTGCGTGTAGAGGAGAAAGCGAATTTAGCTCGGTCCGTTGCTATAGCACTGAAAAACATTTAGCCAAATGTTGTTCATCTGATATGATGGGACACCATGAAAGAAGCCTAAATGAGCTGAGTTAATTTTGGAGCGCAATTTTCAGTCAAATTATTCTTTAAATCAGTGAACGATCAGATGAGAAAACTATTCGTGTCTCGCGGGAAATTGCGGCCATGTTACGGGTATCTTAAAAAACAGGCGGGGGCAGATAGGGTGTCTTTCCACACAGT
>CM042142.1:13902535-13907535 GCA_023376005.1 Doryteuthis pealeii
TCACTTAGAACTGTATTAACTCAACCCTTATATCCATTGCGCCATGTGTCCAAATGGACAATTCAGAGTGAATTTTTGCAACTTATAAACCTAATGTTCTTATTACCTAGAATATTTACCTTTATGTCTATGTATGATTTTTTTACCTAGATAAAAGAATCCCATTAAATTCGAAAATAAAGAAATCCCTTCTGCTCTTATATATTTATTGTTTTAATAGTTTAATTATGAAAATTAATGAACACACCATTTTTTTGATTTTCTAACCCATGGAAATAAAATAGCACAAATTTGGGACGAAACCTTTCCATGATAGCCAAACGTTCTGGCTTCATGGAATATACCACAAATAAACTCAAAAACCAATTTCAGCATCTGGTCGACGAAAAAACAATGGAATCACTAAATTATGAAGAAACAGATCAATTAAAAATAAGGGAAGAAAGGATTTCTTAGAGTGGTGAGTACATAATTTGCCAGCGGTTATAATATATATATATATATATATATATATATATATATATATATGTGTGTGTGTGTGTGTGTGTGTGTACACAAGGGTGGGCTGAAAATTTCATATAATTGCATCATAACTGGGTTGATGACTTTTTGGCCAATGGGGTCCAAGCCCGGTAGCATGGATTGAAGAATTGTGTGGACCGAAAAGAGAACTACGTTGAAAAATAAACATTTGGCTACATTACATGTGAGTATATTTGTCAGCCTCGGAACTTTTCAGCCGACCCTCGTATGATAAAAATTAAGGAAAATTTCATAAACGCTTTAGCGAGAGGTAAAGTTTCTCAACATCCATCACGACGTTTCAGATTGAACTCACAGCCTCCATATTGTGAGTGTTGACTCTTGGTAAAACTCTTGTTGATTGGAATGGTTCGGTGTGGGGTTATTATTCTTAACTGGGAGAACTGGGTGTCCGTGGCGGTCTTTCCTATGACGCTTGTGTGAGAACAGAAGACCGGATGGATTTTTTAAAAGAATTCTCAGACCAAAACTTTGGAATACGATTTAACAAAGAAACATCTCAAAGAAAGAAATCAGGTCACTTAAAGCGGATAATCCAAACAAGTGCGTGTTGATCAGGATATTTTCTGGAATGGTTCCTATCAGCAATTTGGGAAGGACAATAAAAGCATTGACATCTTATCAAGTACTTCTGACGTGAAGATAATCCTTCGCCACCGAAACCCCTCACCACCGAAGATAAGATTTAAAAAAAATGGAAACCAGACCTGGACATATCATCAGTAAATACTGGACGATAAGGAAGAGGAGCGCCTATAATTATAATAGTAATAATAAACATACAATTACTTCTCTAATCACTCTCGGTCCTCAATGTCCGGCTCCCCGGGGGATTCCTCCCAGACTGCACCGAGTTGTTTTTATCAAAAGGGACAGAGTCTATCTGTAATGCCCGAAATGCCCTAAAATAGATATGCTGACAAGAATAGACAATTTCTGGAGGGAAGCTCCCCCCCCTCCCACACACAATCCGACCTTGTGTCAGAATTGGCCCTTGTGGAGATGATGATAATCCGTACTAATTACACGCCAAAAACAATGATAACATGGATATCAAAAAGATGCAACCCACCAGTCATCCAAAAGATATCAGCTGATAAACTATCAGAGCCTGAAAGCTAAATAAAAAGATCTTAAATTTAAGTAATGGTGTGAACAACCTTTCATTATCTCCTATTATAATGGAGATTGTGTCTGTAACCGAAACTACCGCACCACCAACATCACAATTCCTTTCGGTATTTACGTTATATTCTCAATGGTTATCAAATAATTATTTAATCTTAATTAGGATCTTATTTATGGATGTTTCTATTAAGGTCTAGTTGAGATAGATTTGCCTCAAAACAGCCCATATTATTAATGTGTTTAAATTCCTGCGATGTGTGTTATATATCATTAAGAAATAAAGGTTTACATAGTATATGGTGTGAACAATTTGCATACTGGTTTTAACAAAACCATGTTTAATAAATAATAATTTTTTTTATTATTGATTTCTGATATTATTGTTGTATTCTCAAATGTATTAAAAGCAATCCTATGTATTATAGGATATTATACATATATTATTGAAATCAATACGAATAAAGTAAAAATAAGTAAGTTTTTTGTATTCGTATCTAATTTCATAAGTCTTTCTAATTTAATATAATATTTAATTATATTAAAACCTAAATACTTATGCTCGGTGGGAACATTTTTTTGCTAGTAAAAATTAAAATATGGTTTCCTGTAGGAATTAATTCACTGTCAATGGTCTGGAAGATAAAACAAATATGTGCTCTATAACAAGATGTCAAAAATGTTAATTCTTGGTGTTGAAAGACAAAGAAAAATGTTATCCTTGTATAAACACATTTTTGTTATTTTATGTATTTTTGAAATGAATAATTTTTATTTGTTATCCTCATCTTTATTGTGGTATGTATAAACACAACTTTTCGATCGCTGTATAAAATAATAAATCGGGAAGGATATTGGAAAAGAAGAAGTCTCGAAGAGACAGCGCATATATTGGGCTGTAGTGACCTCTTGAATAGACCAAGTGTAGAGATGAACACAATATGGGAACCACTAATTGAAAAGGCTAAATCAAATTGGTTTTTTTTTTAAAGTAAATTACTTTAAAAATAAAAATATCGAAAACGGCTGATGTCATCGGAGTTGTACAGGAAACACCAATAAACACTTTTTTCCTAAATGATCGTGATTCTTCTCATGACACATGTCGGAATGATAGGCGTGCAAAAACAATGATGTCATTATTTGAATGAGATCTTCAAAAGTTATTCGACGCCTGTTTAATCGACTGTCAAACCATTAAAAATCATTTCCCAGGTTAGATCGTTACTATGCTCGGATACACAGACCGGAGGATACAGCGGTCGAAACGTTGTATATAAAATACATACTACAAACAAGATGAGAACAACAGACTGAAATATCAAAATCATTTCCTAACCTCCTTCAAAGCCGAATCAATTACTAGGCCAAAAGATAAAGGGTGGGGCAGAAGTAACAGGGCAGTCAATAATACAGAATCCGGCAGAATGATCATCCGGCAGCATGGATATCCAGGAATCCCTCTCGCCAATCATCCCCTTGATTGGTTATCGCCGCTGATTGTTTCTTCACACAACATCTCAACTCCCAGTTAGGAAGGAATTACTCCACAAGAAGACAGAAATTAAGAGCATTATTTCAACAATTGCGTATTGGTAGTTCACTTAGGTTGGCATAAGGCCAATAAATACTGTACTAGGCCAGAAGTATGAAGTAACCGATAAGGATCGAACTCAGGAAAAACTCGCTAACTATTATACTACTGCGAAGCGCCTTAATATATATATATATATATATATATAGTGAGAGAGGGAGAGAGAGTCATCCACAGACACGTGTTTCGACTTATCAAGTCTCTTCAGTAAGCTACCTACAGCCGGAATTGAAATCCGATCGGTTGGGTTGCCAGTTCGACACCTTAACCATTAGGCTGTCTTCACTTACAGAATGCGAAGGGGATTTTAACTGTTTTCATACACACATCGCTTTGTATGTAAAGGCCGTCATAGAGTGCTCCATCCCTTTATATAGGAGAGCGTTATATATATATATATATATATATTATATATATATATATATATATATGTGTGTGTGTGTGTGTGTGTGTGAGAGCGAAAGAGATGCGTAGGTGTGAGAGCGAGAGAGGTGCGTAGGTGAATGGAGTTCGGTATAAATATACATACACACAAATACATATAATTTGTCTGTGTTTGCTTGTGGGTGAGTGAGTGAGTGAGTGAGTGAGTATGAGAGAGAGAGAGAGAGAGAGAGAGAGAGAGAGAGAGAGCACATACAGAGGCTAAGAGAGTGTCGACAGGTGTGTGGTTGTATGGCGTATCAAAACCGGTCTGAAAATAAAAATCGACATCAACGGTTGCTTTATCACAACCGCTAATGTCAATTTCTGTTCGTGGACATTTTTTTTTTCTTTTTTTCATCCAAATTTGGAGGCAGCGAGAATCTGCTTAACTAATTCGATGTCGATCTCTAATCTTCATCTGATCAGTATTGATTGGGAGTCTTGTCACCCACTTTTGATGTTCTCAGCGAGAAATGATTGAAAATGAATAAAAGAACGGAACGCTGATCAATGTTCAAGGACAAGGCTGAAACTCTAAAATGCCAGGTTGGCAAATTAGGGGCGTGAAAAATACAAAGGGTTCGTTAAATGAATCCCCCCCCCCCGCCTGTGTTCATAACACATAAATAACCCTCATCGCACATATATCGGTGTGCGCGTGCACGAACGCGGTTACGATCACACATCTCTCTCACTATGATGGATTCTCCCGTCGATCGACGTATGAGTGTTCATATAATGAACATCCACACAGTGATTTGTTTATAGTGGTGAAGGCTTGTGTTGGACCATCCACACTTTTTGGCACAGTCGATAGGAAAGAATTGGTGCAGCAAGGGTTGCCACAAACCCAATCAACGACCGACCTCAGGAATTTTGAATTTAGAGTTATCCCTCTCCTAGACTGGTTACCTACCAAAGGCTGAAGGGCCCAGCCTGCCATACTATTTAACCCATAGCTGGAGGGAGAATATATGGATTCATACCTTTCCCAAGGGTATTAGCGCTATGTGAAATGCCAACAGCTTCGTCTAGGAATTGAACTCGAATCGACGAGTCTAACCACTAGCCCACGCGTCTCACACACACACACACACACACACACAATATATATATATATATATATATATATATATATATATATATATATATATGCACTTCTTGTGTTGTAATAGTTGACGGGCTAGGCTAACAATCTACTGCTAGTGTGTTTAAGTATAATTATGTGTTCCATATCTCACCCTTGTGCCAACCTATGACAGTTATACCCATAAATGTATGTGTATGATATATTGCATAACGGATATCAGTA
>CM042142.1:13912535-13962535 GCA_023376005.1 Doryteuthis pealeii
TTCCTGCAACGGTCGGTCTGCCACCGGGGTAATCTCTTTCCTCTGACCTTCCTTCACTCAACAATCCCAGTAGTCGCCCGAATTTTTCCTCTCTCTCTGTCTCTCGCTTGGTTCATTCTGACTATCTCAGCGATCGCATATTTTTTTTTTATTACAGCTCGCCTAGTCCACATGCAAATTACGTTTCGTCCCATCCGGGTCTCACGTACACGACACAAGCGATTCTTTGCCGTTTACGTCGGGGGATCGGCTATATCCATTACACTAGCATATCTTGTTCGTTTGACTCGTTTTTAATTTGAGTGAAACTTCATTTTTTTGTAACTACAAGAGAGTATCTATCATTTTTGCCACATTTCACTGGTCGTTTGTTCATTAATGAGTATGTTCAATTGGGTTTCATCATTCTTTCTGAGTATTTCATTTTCAATCTTTACAGTAATCCATCGACTATTTTTGTTTTTATCATCAATATCCTCCCCCCACCACCACCACCTCTCAAGTTTAACAAGGAAAGATAACCCATGTTACATAATTGTTTCCCGCCGAGAATTGATGGGGATTTGTCTCAGTAGCAGCAGATCCAATTGGGGATATTTATTAAAGATAATGGCCGAGTGTTTAGAATTAGAATAACATAAACGAACTACTAATCTCTCATTCAACTTTCAAAAGGGGAAAGATAATTTGCCATAAAACAAGAGACGCCTGGCTCGTGTCTCAGGCGTCAAGGTCAACAAAAATGAGATAATAGAATAGAAACCTTGAAATAGAAATTGATAATTCGACAAGATTAGTTTAGTTCCCCATTTAGATATTTACCAACACCTCCACACGAACAGGATGTGACACACAATCAATTACTTAAGCGGAGTTTAACAAGTTTGAATTTTCCTTCTATTTTGGTTACCTAGCCAAATTTAAAGAGCTCAGTTTGTCCTACTATGTACCCATAGCTGAAGGGAGTGTAGTTGGATGCATGCTTTCCCGAGGGTATTAGCGGTGTGGGAAATGCAAACAGCCTCGTCCAGGATTAGAACTCGAGTCGACGAGTCCATTTCCTACGTTTTACTTATAGGAATACTAATTGGAAGGGGGGGGGGTGAGTTGCATAAATGGTTGTATAGAGAAATTGATTAACCATTCAGACATGGGTTAACCGTGGTGTGGGGGAGAAGAAATTGATTGACATTCAGTGATTGTAATGGTAGTATTATATTCATTGAATTATTCTGGTCGCTTAATTGCTTAAACGCCTTGTTGGCGGGGCGTAGAATACGCTGACTATCTTCATGCAGGGGGACAAGACCCCCCCCCCCAAAGAGGTGCAACGAATAGACGTATGACTAAAGGCTCCAATTCTGGAGCTCTCGGAGAGTGTGGAACCCTTTCATTGTCATTATTTCCAGGTTCACGCTGACTTGGGGAGTGGAAGGACATCAATGGGTCAAAGAGTCCTGCTTGAAAATTATTCGTATTTGATTGAAATGTGCAAAAAAGAAAACCTTAAAAATAAATCACAGAAAAATTGTAAATATGAACCTGCAATTAATTTGGTGTAATGGTTATCGTCATAGGATAAAGACACAGCGACGCGTGTTCAATTCCCGGCAATGGGTAAATAGTAGGACAGACTGGACTTTTAACCCTGGTATGGCAACCGGTCTTGGAGAAGGAAAAATGAATTTAAATCTGTCAATCCCTGCTTAATAGAACTCTTGTCACATCCTCATCGTGCGAAGGGGTTGATAAATACAATGAACGCGATTCCCTAACCTCTAGGCATAAAGTAACCTTTAGATGGGTTGTCATACCATTAAAATCAATCAATCAATGATTACTTGCTAAAAATACAAATTTTAAAGGCAAATTGATTTAGTTGTTTTTTTTAGATGAGGCCTGATGTGAATAATTTTGATTTTTTTGGACTGTTGTCCTAATCTTTGTGGTATGACTAAACGACGTTTTGACTGCTGTATCCTCTAACCTTCCTCATGTGTTCCTGTATATCCGAAGTCATTACTATGCATAGGGGACACCTGAGAAAGGCCAAAGGATACAGTGGCAGAAACATTGTGTTTATACATACCATAATAAAGATGAGGACAACAGTCCGAAAAATTAAAATTATGTGAATTGATTTGTCAATCAGATAATATTTCTAACAGATTTCTGCCTCCAATTCAGTTCTCTTTTCCTTCTGTTGAGGGAAAAATAAAATTTAAGTTTAAAAAAGGTTTTATTGAGTGGGGGGTGGGGGTGTAAAACATCGAGTTGTTCTTCCAAGCCTCTCGCTGCTACTGTCTGATCTCGTAACACGCGCTTTTCCCTCACTCCCACATGGGTTTCTGTCGGTCTATTTATACACCCAGTGCCCATGTGAATGTAGCATTTGGTTTGAACATACGGAAATCTGGGTAAACTCAATCCTCAGCACTACACTCAAGTATCGCTTTTTCGTATTGAGAAGGATGCAGGTTTGATCTTGGATGCCAGACAAAGCGTATTCTCGAAGGAAGCGGGTTAGGCTAAGTCCTCATTTTTGCTACTCGACTTGTGTTCTGTCACACCTTCCCCATCAAAATTGTTGGATGTAGTTTCAATAACGTCAGAATGAATATAACTACCCCACACCACCCCCGAAATTCTTGCATGGGCTCAGAACTAAAGAGACAAGAAATATTTTAATAAAAAAAATGGAGAAAAAAATTAGTTATAATTTAACTTTTTTTTTTTTAATTTCTGGAGAATAAATTAAATTGCCAAAATCTGAGCCGATTCCATTGGTGGAGCGGGAACGCAGCATTTTGACTTTAATTAATTATGAAGAATTAGTATGCAGCATTTTAATTAGAGATAGTCTGAGAGGAATTGGGTGGGGGTGGGTGGAACAGAGCAGCGCGTATACTACATCTAAAAGTATTGGGTTACCCAAAAGGTGTATTTTCTTTTTCATTTGGTCTTCTTTATTTGTTTAACGGTACATCGACACCTTATGGGTTATTTTATGCCAAAATTTGATTTATTTGTAAATGGTTGATCATATTGATAACTATTTATATTCTCAACGTACCATTCCACATTTTTATTTGTCTATAATAATTCTATTTAATAATAATTATTTGTTTGCACACAATTATATTGTATGATTAATCAACTCTCTGGGGATACTGGGTACCGTCTAGAGGACTTACAAATAGCGATGGCAGATATATATATATATATATACATATATATATATATATATATATATATATATATATATATATATATATCATTACTAACCCCTCCACACGAGTAGGATGACACAAAGTCAATTTCTTAAGCGGAGTTTAAGAGATTTTATTTCAGTTTTCCTTCTCCTAGACTGGTTTACTAACCAAAGTTTAAGAGCCCTGTATTTCCTTCTATCTACCTATAGCTAGAGTGAGAATAGTTGGATTTATACCTTCCCAAGAGAATTAGCGTTATGGGAAATGCAAACAGCCTCGTTCAGGATTTGAACCCGTCTTGCCGTGTCCATTTCCTACGACGGTAACCATTACACCCCGCGCCTCCATTAATCATACAGTATAACCAATTATTATTATTAGATAGAATTATTATCGTCTATAGACAGATAAAAAAAAGTGTGATTTAAAAAGAATGACTGCAATGAAATGTTGAGAATATAAATAGTTATTATAATCAAACATTTACATTGATTCTGACGGCATATCAAACTGTCTGGGGTTATGTCAGGCAAGATTTACATTAAGTCTCAATTGTTGTTTGTTGATGGGTTATTTGTTATTAGGGCAGGTCGATTTTACACTTTAAAATATCAAATTACACGAAACGCTGAAAGTTGTGTATTGGTATATTAAGTATTTATACCAAAAAATTCGATCTTTAGCTTGTACCAATTTTTCAGGAAATGACATTAAAGATCATAAACAAAAATGCACTGAAAAATCCTCGGATTTGCAACATTTAGCCAAAAAATGATCAGAAAATCTAACAATTTCAGTATTTAAGGCAGGGAATGTTGTCATTTTATTTTGTCAAAATTAAACTATATAACGAAATTATAACTAAAGTTCAAATTAAAAATATGCCCCCCCCCCTTATTGCAAAACCGAGGATTTTTCAGTGCATTTTTGTCTAAGATCTTTGATGTTATTTCCTCAAAAGTTGGTACAAGTTCAAGATCTATTCTTTGGGTTCAGTACTTACTAGACCAATACACAACTTTTGTCATTTCATGTAATTTATTAAACAAACAAATATTACATATACGTGTAATAACATTAATTATTACTATTAATAATAACATGTTAATTATTAGTCACAATTAAATATGTCTAATGAAACCAAAATTCTACAAAATAAGGACACTTAAGATAATATGCTACTAATTTCATTAGTGTGATACTGTTTTATACCTACTTTTGCACCTCCCTATATAGGTGTATTTAATTTTAGATACATATATTTGGGCGGCATCTTTTTATTTAAACAAATTTGATTAAATATAATAGAATCCTTATTGTTTAAATTTTTCATTTTTTCTTTGTCTTTTTTGTCAATTTTTCTTTTCTAACAATTTTTTTTATATTATTATCTTAAAATGTGTTAATCAGTTGTCCGAAAGAGTTATTAGTAAACCAAGTACTTTTGGGTTTTTTCTGATCGATTAATAAGGTTGTTTATATTTGTGTAAATTATCATTATCAAGACTGTTTATCATTTGACTAAACTATTTTCTCTCGCTAAGGTGACGCTAAATAACGCTGGTAGTTTATTCTTAAATATTATTAATGAGCTAGACAAACGCGATTTAGAATAAAAATTGTTCTGCCTATTTTAAGCATTTTAAAATATTGTCGCTCGTTTCAATTTAATTTACATACGATAATGCAGCAAAAATTTAAAAAAATCTGTTACATTCATTGTCAGTCGTCACATGGATGAAGGAATATTTTGAGATATATTCTATATTTTATTGTATCATTTCTATCTTCTGCGAGAGTCGGCATGCGCGTATATCCAGCTGTTCATATCTCGTGGATCTTTGTAAATGAAAATAATACCATTGAGAGGTGTGAAAAGAATAATCTGGAAGAATTTCCAATGTACAGAAAAAAAATCCCTTTCATAAAAAATGTATTACATATTTCGTAAGTCCATTGTTATATTTAGAAGAAAAGTTTCTGTTTGCCGTTAACGTCCATCATGCAATTTACAGACAATCTGGGCGTTATGAAAAAAAAAAAAAATGAATATATATATATATATATATTCACCAACTCCTCCGCACGAGCAGGATGCAACACAAAGTCAATTTCTTAAACGGAGTTTAACAGGTTTGAATTCAGAGTTTTCCTTCTCATAGACTAGTTACCTAGCCATGGTTAAAGAGCCCAATCTCACTTGCTATTTTCCCATAGATGGAGGGAGAATTGGACTCGTACCTCTCAAGGGTATTAGCGCCATGTGAAATGCAAACAGCTTGGTGCAGGAATTGAACTCGGGTCAACGAGTCCAAAAAATTGATATGAAAAAAATCTACGGAGGGATAGAAAAGTATCCCCCCTATTTTAAACTAAAATTTTATATATGAAGTTACATTTTTCTCAATTCTTTAATGTATTTCCTTTAATATACGGCAATTAGATTTGTTGTTCGTGAATGACTGTTTTAAATGTTCAAACAGAACATAATTGAAATAAAAGCTTATCTATAAAGACTACATTAAGAATTTGCAGAAAACTTTCAGTTCGATTCAACGATCTTCTAAACAAAGACATTTCTGAATGGAATTTTTTCCATTTAATGTTGAAGTGGAAAGTGCAATTCAATTCAAAATTGTATATTTTCACATATTACACAATATAAACAATGACACAATATCAAATACTGATAATTTTTACACACAAAAAACACAATTAAGTAATCAACAGAGTTTTGGGCTGCCCCAGGGCAGGTTTTGTGGCATTAATGTTGGTTGTTGTAATGTGTGGAGGATGATCACTAAGTAGGACTCAGCCTTTTTTTAGTAGTGACCACCTCATCTGATCCAAATTTTTTAAAGGTTTTAATTGATTTAAAAAAAATAACTTTTTTTAAGATCCAGGTATCTGGAAAAAAATTAATTTGACAAAAAAAAATTACAAATACCATAATTTAGTTGTGTTCAGGAAGCAGCCATCGCTTGGAAGTTTATTTATACGAACTAAAAATTTGTTTTAATAAATATTTTGAGTTGTTATTGTATTCCAGGAGCCTGTGACAGAATTAAGGCCAAATGTTTTCGACACCTTTTTTAAACAAAGATTGGTAATTTTAACGTTTTGTCCACTAACTCATGTCCTAATTCACGCTATGATTATACTTGCCGACCAAACGTAGATATTTCCAAGTATGTATGCCATTTCATATATATATATATATATATATATATATATATATATATATAATAAATAAGTAATCCACAGACACGTGTTTCAAGGTTTCATCTGTGTGGCTATACCGTAACAGCTACCCCTGGCCGGGTTCGAGACCCGAATGTACTTTTGTTCGCCAAGCCTTTAACCCGTACGGCCAGAGGCAGCTGTCAAATATAGGAGAATATTTAATCGCTACATTTCTAAGCGGAAATGAATTCACTAGAGTCCTCAAACGTTTGTAAACAAACGCGAGGTTAGCTAGACGCCAGAACGGTGAATACATAAAAATAATTCAAAAAATTAAGGGTGGGTTTGATGGGAACTGAGATGATGGATATTAGGTTTGCTGGTTTGTGAGTTTGAGGCACATATCACCACGTTCTATGTTCAAAGCTTCTCATCTCAGTAAACGATGCACGTGACTAAACCCTGATTCCAATAAATATTAATTGGAAAATCTAGTAAAATAGGTTCAACAGTAATTTGGAATGTTTTCCTACGTTTACTTTGTTCGTCTAGTAATATCTAATTCCTATAATGTGTACATACACTTCACGACGAAGAGTTATTTCAATAAATTCTTGCGTAATTTTAACGTTTTGCTGTCCCGAAATCTCCCGCCTTAATTTATGCTATGTTTTGACTTGCCGGCGTTAGGACTAATTCCGGCCAAACGTAAATATTTTCCCGAGCCGTAGATATTTTACAACCACCTCCATGTTGAAAATATGTTTTTTTGATGAATGTTTACAAAACACAAATACCCTTACCGTGTTGTGTATTTCTCGCTTTTTATCGGCAAATACATGTAGATACTACACCTGTGTTCTTGGCAGCAGTCAATTTCAATAACAAATCCGCTATCCATGTCATCACGAATACTAACTTCTGTTCAAGTGGCTTGCATTTTATTGAGCTACTTGCTCACGTATGTAAATGACTGATAGTCATAAAATGGCTCGTTCTGCACATGCGCGGTGACGTAGATGCAAATGGCGGCCACGACGGTACAAAGCAAGCATCGGAGAGGCTTAGAATCAGGTAAGTTCG
The DNA here is from genome assembly GCA_023376005.1 of Doryteuthis pealeii. Taxonomy (NCBI): domain Eukaryota; kingdom Metazoa; phylum Mollusca; class Cephalopoda; order Myopsida; family Loliginidae; genus Doryteuthis; species Doryteuthis pealeii. The sequence continues at coordinate 13,920,014 of CM042142.1, forward strand.
GACCCTTTTCTTCCATTTCACTACTATACATTTCACTACTGAAAATATCTACGTTTGATCGGAATTAGGACTGATGCCTGCAAGTAAAAACATAGCGTAAATAAGGACAGGAGTACGGGATGACAAAACGTTAAAATGATCAATTCTTCTTTAAGAACGGTGTCTAAATTTGCACTCTCCAATTTAACATTAAATGGAGAAATATTCCATTCAGGAATTTCCATGTTTAGAAGATCCTTGAATCGAACTTAAAATTTTTCTTACAAATTCTTAATGTGATTCTCTTAGATTATTATTTTATGTATTTTATGTACTCTTTCAAAAGTTATTTCTCTCACCCAGCATCAGGAATTGAGATGTCCCTGTCGGCTGGGACTTTAGAATAAACCGACTGCACCTCTGCAGAGAGGTATGACCCCCCCCCCAATAAAGCCACCTGCCTGCCTTTGGTGGCGACCTGTGATGCTTAAGGATGGAACTCTGGTGGAAGAGCAGTCCATATCATGTAACATGCCACTTTGACCCTTACCTTGGCTAGACGGGCGGTCGATCAATCGTCTGGCCACGTCAAGCCCTTATCACTTATATGATTATCCCAATCCTATTGCCCTTATGGCAAGTCCCCAACCCTTTTTATCATATATGTGCTAGAAGGCGGTGGCTGCGGATCTCAGTGTCCTGGGTATGACGTTAAAATCTGATGGTAAAGTTCCAGTTCTGGAACTCTGGGGAATGTGGAGTACCCCTTCATCACGATTACTTCCAGGTCCACTCTGACCCGGAGTGGTAGTACCTGTTAGGGTCCCATCTATGGGTTAAATAGAAAAATGAGCTTGACAATGTGTTTTTAAAAAATTGTGTTTAAAATAAGATTTTTAAGTTTAAAAAATGTGTTTAAAACATTGAGTACACATCAATGAATAATTGAATGAATAAAACAAAATCGCCCTCGGCATAAAATGACCCAACAAAGCTTGACATGCCATAAAACCCAACTAAGCAACGATTTGAGAAAATAATCCGATAATCTCACGTCTGATGTTAAAGTCAGTGTTTTTTGTTTTTTTTAGTGAAAGTGATTAAGTAGCGAACAAAATCTTTGCTTAAATATCTTTGTTTTATTTTCACTCAAATCTTAACACCTGTATTGAATATATCTAGGAAATGTGACTGGTCTGATGGTAGAGGATGAGAGAGATGGCTCATTCCGTGTCTATGAATGATTTTATATAAAAAACAATTAAAATATAATTAAAATAAGTATAATCTTTTTATACGCATTCTTATTTAATTTCGTCAGATTTTCTTATCCGTCTATCTATCCATATATAAAGGGCAGTTGGTGTGTATGTATGTAAGTCCAGATAAAACTACGAAAATAAACAATTAACTACAAACTAAATATATATACACATTAAATATCACTGATTCTTGCTTTTTGTGCAAAAATTATGAAAATTTGATTTATATTTGAAGATATTTAAAAATTACAATATTCTTCGAATTTGAATTGAATCTTCAGTTTTGCACAAAAAGCAGGAACCGGTGATATTTAATGTGTATACGCGGGTGAGTCAAAAAGTAACGCCATTTTGTTTAAGACAGGTATAATTACCAACACGGGAACATGTATCATACATCAAAATGAAGCTAGTCCTCTGTGGATTACATCTCTACTTCTCCACATGGCAACCGTTTCTCTCAATAGCAATGATCCACCTTCGAATAAGAGCATATATTCCTGTCCCGTAAAATTCTGTTGACTGGTCTTTGAGCCACTTCTTCACTGCAGATTACAGATGGTATTTGCCTCTCAAACATTATTCCAGGGATGAGGAAGTAGTGAGAAAATACCTATGTGATCCAAGACCAGCATCAATTTTGATGTATGATATATGTTCCTGTTTTGGTAATTATACTTATCCTAAACAAAATGCCATTACTTTCTGACTCACCCTCGTGTATATTTACTTTGTCGTTAATTGTTTTATTTTCGAAGATTCATCCGGACATGCCTACATACCTATCCTTTGTATATGTACTAGAAGTGGCTACCCAGCATCGCCTGGATAGAGGGAGGGGCAAAAAAGTTAATCTCGCAGATCCATTATTACTGAATTGCGAGTTTGATCCTCGCAGGATGCCCCATTAAAATCCCTACGTAAAAAGACCCTGTGTTGATCCGGCCTGGTGGAGCGTCAGAAAAAAGTGTGAAGACACTCTGAAAAGAAAAATTAATCTCCCCTACTTAAAATATTAAATGCAAAATGATGTAATGAATATTTAAATACCTTGGTGTCCCTCACTATAATCTGATTGGACAGTGTCATGTATAAATATTCGACACTGTTGTAGTACAGGCGCCTAAGCCTAAGCCTACCAGCCTAAACTTACTCGCCAGACTACACAACGACTGCTCGGAAGACGTGCTGCTATTCGACGTACCAGCTACTACTGCGATAATATACCAAATACCAACTTCATAATATATCCTTTAACCCGGATATATCACAAAAAAATCCATGATGTTACTATTCAAATTCTATTGTTTAATTATCTTCACGAATATAAATCAATTCTTTATTATTTTTGCTCAAAAAGCAAAAACCGGTGATATGTAATGTATATATATTTACTTTGTTAAATGTTTTATTTTTGTAGTTTCATCCGGACATACGCACGTACATACATACATACATACACACAACTGGCCTTTAAATATGTTTAGATAGATATCAAAGAAATGTGATCGGTCTGGTGGTAGAGCGGGTGGGTGGCTTATTTCGTGTCTCCTCAGCCAATATGATTTCGTGACATCTCAATGAATTCATACTTTCAGGGCTGGAAAAAGAGGAACATTCTTATATATCAGATAAATACACAAATATCTAAAATCTAAAAAGCGAGAGGAGGAAAGAAAAACAGAAAATGAAAGTGAAAAAGAAAGGAATTCGTCATCGCTCTTCAAGATTCAATACACAGATGGGATCCAGTTTTTTTTTGCGGTGTGGAGGGGGAGGTTGTGAGTGTAGGACCTCGAAACATTTGAAAGAATATTGAGACTTCACTAAGCTTAGAATGGCAAAGGCTACAACTGTGATATACCCAGTAATATATATATATATATATATATATATATATATATATATATATATATACTTACGTAATTAGTCCCAACGAAACAGGTAGGTCTGCTGTATTTCTCTCTCTCTCTCTCTCTCTCTCTCTCTCTCTCTCTCTCTCAGATTCAAGAAATACAGCCGACTTTATACTATATATATATATATATTATATATATATATATATATATATATCTGCTGCTTCAGTAAGTTTTTCTTTGTGTTTAATATTCTTATTCTTTCCTTCTCTCTTATTTCTCGAAATCAAACTGTAGTTTTGTTTTCTTTGATACTATTTTCTTTTTCATTCTTTTTTTTTCTATAGGTATTTTTCTTTCTTTCATTATTTTTCTCTTTCCCTCACTTTTTCTCTTTCTTTCTTTCTATGTTTCTAAAGGTGATAGATTTATTTTGTTTTTCTTCAAAACGTTCTATTCTTGATTTCCTAGTTTTATTATTCATCCCAAACTTCTTTCTTTCTTTCATATTATTTCAATTTCTTTCTTTTTTACCATTTTTCAATTTCCTTTGGCTTCCCCCCCTCTATTTCCTTTCTTCTTTCCTTCTTTTCTTTTCCTTTATTTCTTTCTCAATCCACTTTTCCAGAAGACATTTTTCTTTGTTTTTTGTATATTTCCTCTTCCTTCTTTCTTTCTTTTTATATGCAAATTACCTATCTCTTTCAATTTTGATCTTTTTTAAATTTTTAAAAATTTTTCCTTTTTTTCTTCTTTTTTTCTTCTTTTTCTTTTTTCTTTTTTTTCTTTTTTTTCTTTTTTCTTTCTTCCTTTTTCTTTTTCTTTTTTTTCTTTTCTTTTTTCTTTTTTCTTTTTCTTTTTTTCTTTTTTCTTTTTTCTTTTTCTTTTTCTTTCTTCTTTCTTTCTTTTTTTTCTTTTTTCTTTCTTTCTTTCTTTCTTCTTCTTTTTTCTTCTTTTTTTCTTTTTCTTCTTTCTTTCTTTCTTTCTTTTTTCTTCTTTTTTTCTTTTCTTTCTTTTCTTTTTTCTTCTTTTTCTTTCTTTTTTTTTCTTTTTTTTTCTTTCTTTTTTCTTTTTTTCTTTCTTTTTCTTCTTTTTTCTTTTCTTTCTTCTTTTTTTTCTTTCTTTCTTTCTTTTTTTATCTTATTTTTCATGTCCTTAGTTATTTTTACTTTCTTTTCATTTTCGTTCGTTATTTTCTCACTACTTTTTCATTTGTGTCCTTTCTTTTCACTTCATCTTTCTCCATCCATATCTTCCGTCCCTTCTTTCAATCACTTTTACTTTCTCGTTCTTTCATTCTCTCACATTTCATCATCCCCCCCCCAAAAAAAGCACCGCACAAAATAGAAACCCGCTGAGGAAATATCCCAATTATAATTCATTGATAACCTAAAATAAAACCTCCCCTTCCCTCCCCTCCACTACCAGCCATGACTGATGACAGGTACCCCCCACCCCACGGTCAAATTGAAATATAAGTAAACAACCAGAAATGCGAATACTTACAGATTGCCGATAATGAATTTACTTCCTGTTAATCGTTTTCCCCATTTTCTCCACGAATACCCCATCGGGGTGCCTGACCACTTACAAACAGCAGGTACCCACGGGCAACAAGCTTTAAATGAAGCATAAGAAATTCTAAGAATGATTAAATTCGGTGACACTAGGAAATAAGAGTTTAATAAATAATCCAATCCCATCTTGGTTAATATCAACTAGCTGAAGTACCGGTCAACGCAAGGTAAAGATGGATTTGGTTTCTTTGTTTAATAGCATATGTAGAAAATAGAAAAACACAATGTATTTAAAAAAAGATGAGTTTATTCTTGATGGTGAAGTCAACCATAGAACGTTTGGGTTTTTGGGTGAATCCTGGCATTTTATACTAAAGGTCTTCTCATGGCTCAACTAAAGGTCAGAACTGGAGGCCTATTTCAAAACGTTTGAGAGCGATGCATTTTAGTTTTGCTTTGAGATTTGGCTCATTTTAGGCAAGGTAAATAAAAAGCAAAGGGATACACAGGAAGTGAATTCACTAATTTCCATTAATAAATCCTTTATATATCCAGGATAAACTTGTTGCAAACCATATTTTATATTATTTCTCTGAATTTTTTAGATGAGGCTTGATAATTAGTATTATTTGTATTATTCGGACAATTGTCCTCATATTCATTGTTATCTGTACAACGTTTCGGTCGATGTGCCCTCCGTGTTTCTTCAGGTATTTCTTGTCGGACTTGGGAACCTTTTTGTGGTAATCGGGAACCTTCTTGTCGTAATCGAGAGCCATCACGAAACTTTGAACCTAACTCTTTATTCAGTTCACGGGGCTACAGTAACATAGAATGATAAATAACACAGCTTAACACCTGTACCCCAGCTATGGTTAGTGGAATGAGAACAGGATAACCCCGTGGACTGAATAGAAGGTAAGGTTCAAAGTTCCGTGATGGCTCCCGATTACGACAAGAAGGTTCCCGAGTCCGACAAGAAATACCTGAAGAAGGCCAGAGGGCACATCGGTCGAAACGTTGTACAAATAACAATGAGGAGGAGGGCAATAGTCCAAATAATACATATTTTATATCTTGCGTATATTGTGTAGTATAGTATACCTGCATACCAGTGGTTGCATACAGGTATACATTTTCTTTGCTTGGATACTTAGCCTCTGTTTTTTTTTCTATCTTGCTATTTTCCATCTTAGCTTGGGCTGGATTTGTTTATCTTTGGCTGGGCTGGTGGCTGAATTTCTTCTGATCTGAGACGTCCTGTGTTGTTACTTGTTTTTTAATCAACAACACAAGACTTTCTTTTTGTTTCAAGCTCACTTTTCATTTTTGTATGAATCCCAGACAAACAAACAAACACGCAGAGATTTTGGCTATTGGGACGGGAAACGACATACGTCTTACTCGCCCCAGCACTCAACAAATTCTGATTTTTCTAGCTACTTTTCACACGGCTCGCGCTGGCGAACTGGAAGAGAGGTAAACCACAAGTCAAAATCCGTCCATCATTCCTCCTGTGTTTTCCCACTAACCGTTATTTTAAAATCTATGCTACAGTTACTGTTCATAATTAATAGGCTACCTATCACTTATGTAAAACTTAGTTTATACGTTGCATAATTGTATGGTGGCGTAGGGCTTTTGACAAGCCCTGTAGCGAAAATGCCCAAGTGGAAAAATACAGACGGTTTGGGAACTTTGACCCCAAAGGCGGGAATCTCGCAAGTCACGTGATAGACTTAGTGAAGTCAGTTTCAACCTAAATGGCACGCAGGACAGACGCGTTCTGTGAGGTTGGACTCAGACCGTGCGGTGAATGAAAATGGGCAATAAATCTTTGATCAAAGACAAATAAATCTTGTTAGTTATTTGCATGACTTAGAAAGAACTAACCCTTAATAAGTTCTTAGAAAATAAGTCAAGAAGAATCTAGACGATCATAGCCGGAATAGAAATAGAATTAAAGATCCAACATGGCGACTGGACGATCACGGATGGGCGAAAAAAAGAAGATAGAATGTAACCGACAAGTCGACGCTCTATCTCTGTATCAGCCTCTCTCTAATACTCTCTCGATGTATATACCCAACGAGGGTATATAACATACACAAGTCTACTTTAGACCGATGCAAATTTCAGTATTTTGCTAATTTGTCCTCTATAAAGTAATCAGAAAGAGTTTTAGGTAACAACTCATTTATTTATATAGATCCCATTAAGAATTTACAAAAAGTCTTTAAAGCTTGATTTAAGGATCTAATTATGAAGCGAAATCTATGTATCTTATTATTATTGAGATTGTGTATTTTTCTGTCTGTAACCGAAACTTTATCACTACTGAAGTCATAATTCCCTTAGTTATTTACGTCACATTCTCCATGATTCTATTTTTATATAAACCTCAATTATTAATAAAATTCTTTTACATTATTTATACTGTTAAGTATATCTACATACTAATTACATGCAATTGTATTTATATATACATCAACATAGTGGTTTACAGTGTGAATGGGAAGGCTAATTTGCATATTGATATTCAAAATTGATTTCAATAAATATGTGCTTAGTATTATTGATTTTAATTGTTTGGTTCTATCTTAATGAATATGAGCAAAAATCTCGGGGATGAATCTTAAAATAAATCCATTAACAAGAAGAAATAACTGTCATTTTATTCTTTGCTTCCTATTTTAACTAAATTAGGAAATTTTAGCAAAAAAAATATTAAATACGGGAGTGATGGAAAAGTAAGTTTCCGTTGTTCTATTTTTCGATTATATCCCTCTCTGTTTTAAATCTTTTTATCTGCATTCTTATTTTGTTTCATTAGCATTTCTAATTTAGGATAATATTTTATTACATTAAAACTTAACTATTTGCACCCGGAGGGTGCATATATTTGCTAGTTCATATAAAGGAAATGGATATTACTAAATGAACAAAGAACTGTAACAAAATACTCTTTGTGCAGTTTTTGTGCTACTGTTGAGTTTCTTACTAGTTTTTCCAAATTTTTATATGATGGAATCTGGGTTTAATCAAGTGCATTATTTACTAAGCAAACTTTGAACATCGAATATGACTAAGTGGTAGAAAATAGGAACAAAAGATTGTGTTACACCAATCTTCCAAATGGTGACGACTTGTCAGATTATAGCGAAAAGCATCATTTGAAATCCTGGCTTCTTACACTCGTTGGAATATGTAATTATTTCTCATCTGGTCTTCATAAAGTGGTCAATATATGCCCCTAAGGGGGGAATGAATTTTGGCAGGGAGAATAAAAACATTGCATCCAGAAGAAAGTGTTTTGAATAACGACTTGTTTATCAATATATATTTACCAACATCTCTGCGCGGGCAGGATATGATACATGCGATTTCTAACACTGTCCACCACATGATCTTTGGTTTGTGCGTAAACATAAATTGGACTTTGTGTTCATCTGACATGGTGGGATGTCAGAAAACACTTACTTCATGTCTTGTGTTAAACTAAGTCAAACTTGGTAAATCACTCCTTGAATTACGGTCAAATCCTGCTGAAAGCACCAATTCACCGAAATGTAGTGGTGATTAGTCTGCTCAGTTGACCACTTAAAAACCGCAGGGACCGCAAACAATTTGAGGTTTGAGTGCCTGACTACAAAAACATTAGTTAGAACCACAACAATTATGTTGCTATCGTTATCGTCATCATATATCTATGACATTAGTTATAACTCAATAAAATACACTTTGATTAACATTTACATTAAATCTTATTATAATGGAAATTGTGAGTTTGTCTGCAACCGAAACTATATCACTACTCAAATCAAAATCTCCTTTGATATTTACAGCCATGATTTTATTTTTATTTAAACCTCAATTATTAATAAAATTCTTTTACCTTAATAATACTGTTGGCCTTATCTACATACTAATAACATGCAATTGTATTTATATATACAATAAAATAGCGGTTCACAGTGTGAACTGGAAAGCTAATTTGCATATTGATATTAAAAATGTAACTTTAATGAATATGTGCTTAGTATCTAATTGTTTGGTTTTTACGAAAATCTCGGGGATAAATCTTAATGAAATCCATTAATAAGAAATAACTTCAGTTTTATTCTTTACTTATTATTTTAATTAAATAGTTAAATTAGGTAAATTTAGCAATGTAAGACGGGAGTAATAGAAGAGAAAATTTCAGTTCTATTCTTAAAATTATACCCTCCTGTTTCAAATCTTTTTATCTGCATTCTTATTTAGTTTCATTGGCCTTTCTAAATTTAATATAATATTTTATTACATTAAAACTTAAACACTTTCACCGGTGGAGGGTGCATATATTTGCTAGTTAATATAATTCACCTAGTTCTACAAGAGATGTGTTAGCTAGCTGTAAGGGTTACCATCGTAGAAAATAAAAGTTGTGAACCAGTTTCGAATTTCAGTTTAAACTGTTTATTTTGCTGTAACTTTAGATCTAATTTAATAAAGTGTTATTCTTGTTCCATCTAAGCGCGGCGCACACACACACACACACACACACCACACACACGCACACACACGCACACACAGATGCCTTGAGTTAACAATAGAGTAAACGACTTTTACAATATTTTCAAAACTTAATTTTAACATACTAAATTCTTTTTTTTATTTTTGTGGATTAAACAGAATCACTGATAGATAATGTTTTGGTCAGAAGATTGCATAAGCTTGGAACTGTCTGTAACCTGGCGCCGTTGACTCCATGTCCCTCCTACTTTAACTTATATATATATATAATATATATATATATATATATATATATATAATATATATATATATATATATAAGGAAGTTTGGTATGTATGTGTCGACGTATAATCCGAAAAGAGACGTCACACAGATTCAAAATCTTGCATACACCTTAATACCTTTCTAACTAAGAAACACACCAAATTTGGTTACTGATTTTTACTGATTAAGAGATATAATTAATTAAACCAAAATCAACCGATTTGCGAAACTGGCCATATACCAGCTGCTGTTGATACTAAAATATTACTCTCTGCCTTCTTTCTATTATAACGATTCCAGTAGTTTAGTTTAATTTTAATTTTAAATCGCAGTCTAAGCAGTTCAGCTCGGAATTTCTCGATATTTAGGCGCAATCTTTAAAATATTTATTTGGCTAGAAAGAAAATAGAATAATCTTTCTAAATATGTAATTGGTATGTTTTTATCCATTGAATTATTTTTTACGAGTTTAAAAATATTTTGCTTTGGACAGCCGATAATACGAAGTATGATGTTTTTTTTTTTTTTTCAGACTAAATTTTAACGTAAAATCAAATCTTTGTCCATATTCTTAAATTGTACACTCACTTTAATTTAGATTTTTGTCATGCACAAAAATTATGCGTTAACCCCCCCCCTATATTTAACACAATGAAACTTGTATAAAGGTTATAATTTTCAAAATTTTTGGACCATTCAAAATAAGAAACTTAAACAAAAACTCCTGATGATTTTTTTTTAAATTTCAGCTTACGGAAATAATGAAAATTATGAACGAAAACAATGTTTACATTTTCGCATCATCAGATCAATTGAAATTTAAAGTAGCCAAAAACAAGTTATGACTACCGGCTTTTAAAAAAATTCTATGAAAAATCAACTAATAGTTAAATTTTCACGAAATTGTCGGTAATTATTCCTATGTTGATAAAGATATGATTGAAATTGGGTTTTTCATAAAACATATTCGGGGGAATATTTTTACGAACACCCACTCTCTCTGATTTTATTTTATGAAATCTGAAAAAAAATTAACAGATAAAAAACGATTTTTTTTCTATAAAGATAATATTCTGAATAATTATATCAGAAGATTTTTATAAGTTTCTATACGGGATTTTTCTTTTTTGTAAAAAAAAAAAAAAAAAAAAAAAAAAAACATGAATTCTTAATTCTGCTAAAAAATGTCAATATTAGGATATAAAATTGTTTCAAAACACTCAAAAATCTAGGATTACATTTTTAAAAAGATACTTTCAATGTTAACAAAAATTTTAAAAATCCCTAAAATAAACACTGTAATACCCACATTTTCAGTGATTTTATTTTTAAATTTTATTTTTAGGTATATCCCCTGATGTTCCTAAAAATGTTTTTGTCCGGTCATAGATCGGTACTTTTGCTAGTATATATATATATATATATATATATATATATATATATATATATATATAATGGAGAGTCAGTGTCTGTAAGTTTATCAATGAGTATTTAATCTATAGTCCAAATCTTTAATACCTACAATATATCTTATTTAATCACAATGTCTCTATGAAAGCCAGAGTTAGATTTGCCTCAAAACAGCCCATGTTATTGGTGCGTTTAAAATCCTCTAATGTGTCTTATATATCACTAAGACATGATATATGCTGTGGTTAATTTGCATACTGGTTTGAATAACACCGGATTTAATAATTACTTTGAGTTCTTGAATTGTAATATTATTGTTTTATTCTCCAATGTATTAAAATTAATCCTATGAATGATTTTATATAGAAACCAATTAAAACATAGTTAAAGTAAGTGTAATCTTTTTACATACATTCTTATCTAATTTCGTTGGTCTTTCTAATTTATTATATTTCATTATATTAAAACTTAAATACTCACGCCCGGCGGTGGGCGCATATTCCTGCTGGTATTAAAGTCTCATTGTGTTTCTATTTATGAAGATAACCATTAGTTATTCCTGGATAAAATGGTGGGCAGCTCATTTCTAAAACCTATTTTATTCACGTAGTCGACCGTTGCATGTGCACTATGCGAAAGGGCGTTGCTTTACACGAAGATAAGTTCCTACGTAGACTGAGAGATCTGTTTTTTTTTAGACTAAGGCTCAAATCGTCTTTTAAATGTGCAATATATGTCAGTTTTATTCCATCTGGTCCACACTATGTAAAATCAACTGGTCGCCTACAATATCAGCACAAAACATAGACTCCTTCATCGCCTCGTTGGCGCCTTCGTCGTAAAGGATGCAGCTTTTTAAAAATTATTTCAGTTATTCAGACTGTTGTACGCATCTTTATTGTTTTATACCCAACATTTACGCCGATGTGCTCTCCGACCTTCTTCAGAACCTTCTCAAACTCGGGAATCTTCTCTTCGAACTTGCGAACCTTCTTGTCGAATTCGTGAGCCTTTATATCGTCATTAGAGCCTTCACAGAACTTCGAACCGAACCCTTTATTCAATCCACCAGCATAGACTGTTCTGATTCCGTTAACTATGACTGGATACAAGTTTTAAGCTATGTTAAGTATTCTGTTAATATCGACCTTGGCCAGGATTGAACCTGCAGCCTAGAGATGATTGTCACTTAGAACTGTATTAACTCAACCCTTATATCCCTTGAGTCGGAGGGTATATCGACCGAAACGTTGTGTTGATAACAATAAAGACGAGGACAATAGTTTGAATAATATAAATAAAACAAATTATAATTTTTATAATTATCAAGCGTCATCTAAAAAAATCCAGACAAATAGTGTTTTATATTTTTATTTTTGTAACCCTGCACGCACACACACACACACACACACACACACACACACACACATATATATATATATATATATATATATATATATATATATATATATATATATATATATATATATATATATATATAAATAGGATCTGATATATATATATATATATATATATATATAGGGATCTATATATATATATATATATATATATATATATATATATATATATATAATCAGATCCCTATTTTACCCCACAGATCCAAGCAGTGATACTTATGCGTTGAATTGAAAAGGGCTGGTATCGAACTCGGAAACTTGTGGTTCCTATTTTGGAGGATGCTCTACCGATTGATGTAAATATATAACATATTTATAATATAAATAAAAGTTCGTTAAGTGGCCTATTGTCGGTATCAGCAATCTTCCGTTAACATAAAAACATTAAAATAAGTTTTAAATATTTTCTCGCCCATTTCCAGATTTTCTCCCCATGTGTTTTTGGCCTCCAAAATCGGACAAATATCCGTCTTGATTCAATTTGCCACGTTGCTTGAGAAAATCCGGCGTCAAGATGATTTGGTCATATTACAAACTTCCCGAATAATATTGCTGTTCATGGCGTTTTTTCCCCTAACAATATGTTTAATTCGAGACACTTCCTGCTGTGTTATTACATTAGACTTTCCTGTATCACATCTACAGGACATGCCAAACTCTTCAGTATATTTCTATTACGGTCAATTCATGCTGAAAGCACAGATTCCCGTTAGATCCCCAAAGTTAAGGAGCGTTGAGCCTGTTCAATACTTAATTGGGTGACTAAATAACGACAGATACTGTAAGCAACCCGAATCCTTTGTTTAACAAAATTATTTGATTCGGCATTAAATAACCCAAGAGAGGTTGATATGCCGTAAAATAATAACCAGAATCAATGTATTTCTTCACTGTTCTATGATTCCACTTAAGACATTTTGGGATTTTTAAAAAGTTGCGTGATAGGATTTTCTCAGCGTACGATAAAGTCCTTTAACGACATTAAAAGGGTATTGGCTCTGTGTAAAATACAAACAGCCTTGTCCAGGTTTTGAACTCGGTTCGCCGTATTCATTTCTTACGACAATAAACATTACACAACGAGAATAGTTAAACTGAAGGCAACTATGGCCCAGAAATTCCCTTTCGACGTTGTCTCACCCCATTTATTTTATTCCCCAGATCCTAGAAGATATTTAATCAAAAGAAACATCTTATCATAATGGAGATTATGTAACTGTCTGTAACCGAAACTACGTTGCCAGTGACGTCACGATTTCCTTAGTTATTTAAGTTGTATTCTCAACGATTATGAAATAGTCATTATTAAATCTTAATAAACATCAATTTTTATTAACGATGTCTCTATTAAAATCTAGCGAGTTAGATTTGCCGCAAAACTACCCATATTATTAAGGTATTTGCCTCTCACCCCACTTATGAGGGCGTGACACAAGGTCATTTTTATGTGGGCCCACCCACAAGCCGAAGCTCATGGGTGGTAGACATAAAATGCGTCGATCCCGTCGGCATTCCCCTCGAGGGGGGCGCCTCAGGTGCTAGGCAATAAACCCAGCCCTGTCCCTTTAAATCGAAGGGGCAGGTATTGCCTGGGGGGGATAGCCCCCTGGGATCGACGCTGTTAATTTCATTAATAAACACAGGCTCCGAAAGGCCCATGTTATTAGTGCAATTAACATCTTGAAATATGAGTTATATATTTCTAAGAAATAAAGCTTTACATATTATATGGTGGGAATAATTTGCACAATGATTTTAACAAAACTGGGTTTAATAAATAATTATTTGCTGTTACTGATTCCTAATAGTATCATGTTATTCTCCCATGTATTAAAAGCAATCCTATATATAATTTTATATAGAAATCAATTAAAATAAATTGAAAATAGGTATATTTTTGTATTCATTCTTAGTTTCGCTAGTCTTTCTAATTCTATAATATTTTTTTTTACATTAAAACTTAAATACTTGCGCCTAGGAGGCACAGACTCTGGTAATGCTTATAATTAATTTTCCCATTTGTATTTGGAAAATCGTACTGTCTCCGACACATGAGAGGCGCTCCAATACTTTGCACCCTGGGCGACTGTTTGTGTTGCAGCTACCGTGAACCTGTCCTTGGTTCGACGTGGCTTAACTACGGTAATCTGATGAGAAGCATTACTTATCACGTCACTCGCTAACCCGTCTGATTAAAACTGAAACATTTGGGTGACATTTGGAGCAAATGATATAAGACTATATGAATAGTAGACAGTATGATTCTAAATAAAGAAAAAAGGTGGATATATTTAAAACTCAAGTCGTGAAGATCGGCTTTGAAATAAAATAAAAAACCACGAAACACGAACTTCTATTTATAAAAGACGTCTGAGTAATATTTGTTTTGAAAGAGTTAGGTAACCGCTGTCAAACTTGATAATTCTTCCTTTGCTGGAATAAAAATGTCGTTGTTTAAAATCCGGGGAGAAAATTGAGGCCAACAAGTGACTTTCAATAAAGTTGGAAAAAAAATTAGAATGAGTTAAAACAGTTCCGTTTATTTTGGCAATTCTTTATTTTGGTTCTTTTTTTAGGTTTTTATTCGACTCATTCTCAAGTTTATTAGGAGGACTTTTTGTTTTTTTTAAAATTCGTTATTTTTTTTTTTTTTTTTTTTTACTTATGATCACCTTTCATAGTTTTATTGACTGTTTTTTCTTTCTATCTTTCTTTTCCTGATCTTTCTCTCTCTGTTCCTCTTTTCTTTCTCTTCTTTTCTTCTCTCTTTTCTTCTTCTTTCTTCTTTCTCTCTTCTTCTTTCTCTCTTTTCTTCTTTCTCTTTCTTCTTTCTCTCTTTTTTCTTTTTTTTTCTTTTTTCCTTTTCTTTCAGTCTTTCTTTCCTTCAAATGTTTAATTTCTTTAGTTTTTTTTTCATTTTTCATGATTTTCGTCGTATTCAGTATTTTCTTTTTTCTTTTTCTTTCTCGGATTAAAAAAAATCATTTCTTTCTTTCCAATGTTTCTTTTCTATAGAAATGTTTACTTAAGAGCTATTAGTTGGTTATTCGATATGTAAAAAAAATTATATCTATATAATCTTGATTTAACTCTCTCCCCCCTCTTTTTCATTATGTTCGAGAGAAATAGATTAGCGTTATCTCTTTTGCGCGCCCAACGCCTCTCTCTCTCTCTCTCTCTCTCTCTCTCTCTCCCTCTCTCTCCCCTCTCTCTCTCTCTCTCTTTCCCCTATTCTCTTTCTTACTATATTTTGATATAGCATGTTCCTTTTCTTCCCTATCTATCTTTATTATAAAAATGGAATGATCCATTATTTATTTGGGGTAATGACATTAATAAGAATTCGGTGGATAAGCAACACCAGATAATCAGGATTTTATCTTAGAAGATTTAGACGGTCTCATTTTTAACCAGATGGCGTTGCAAGATGATAACGATCGTACTTTAAAGGAACACGTCGCTTAATCGCAGATTTTTTATTTGCACAATTTTATTTCACCCAGTTTTTAAAATGAAACATTCCAAATGGTCTTGCGTTGCTTAAATGCCCAACGTAAAATTGAGATCCTTTTTTGAAAAAGTTACATATTTGTTTTATTTGTAATATTGAAATTGTGAATTACGGAAGATGTTTTGGTAATTTTAATCTTATTTCGTCCAGGCCTCCTAATTTACTCTGAATCCAAATGGTGGCGCCCACCAGTCATTAATAGAGACTTACCGACGGCCTGCCACTAATATTTGCATAACACCACAAACGGTCACTCTAAATTAACTATCAATAAAGAGAGGTTACTCTAACCATTAATAATGGCTATCTTACAACCCGTATGTAATATGGGCAAATATTGTTACTTTAAATAATATTGAAAAAAAATTATAGAACTTCACTGTACATTGTTTACATGGTGGGAATTCAACCTTGTTGTTTGAATGAGGGGCTTCTCGAATGCTGGAATAAAGACCCCTTAAAGAAAATTTAACTTGCTCCCCTTTATTAATTTTCTACTTCAATGTAACTTTTTGAAATTTTCCATTTAAAATAAGACCATTTTCGTTGAAGCATTAACGTAAACAGAAAAGAATAGAGGCTGGTGGGGAATAGGAAGAGTACTTAGCAGAAAAGGAGGAATTCGTTAGTGCAGTGGGAGTGAAGAACAAAGCTTTTTAAATTCATGACGTATGGGGGGGGGGCATAGTGAAAGGAAAAGTAATTAAAGGTGTGTGAGTTGAGAAAGAATATATATATATATATATATATATATATATATATATATATATATATATATGTGTGTGTGTGTGTGTGTTCAAAACACGCTCTTTTTACACGCGCGAAAATTGTTAAAAAAATACTTTAAAACGTTAATAAAAAAAATGGAAAATTAACTTTTTAATGTTTTAATTCCAAGTTTATGTGTTATAAAAAAGAAGAAAAAAAATCTGTTACATAAAACGTAAATTTTGGCATTTTAAAGTAAGAAAATAATCTAACAATTTAGGAAAAAAAAAGATATATTTTTTTCTGATTTGCGAGATTTAAGTTTCAGATGTTTAAGATGCCCTATTACCAAAACAGAATTAGTAGCGATTTTATTTTTTTACATATATTCTGTCATTAAATTATCTTTCCAATAATGTACAATTTATTTATATGCAAAGAAAATTTTGTACAGGGAATCAATGCGCAAAACAAAAACTAACGAAAAAAATTATTAGCTTTTTCAATTTAGTAAACATTTATTTACAATGAAAGTTCGTCTTTTATTGCTGCATATACCGAAAGTTTTATTAAAATCGGATAATTAGTTTATTTTATATGATTTTTAGAAAAGTTTCCTGTGAGCACCCTTTTTAGAGCCAGCGAGAAAATGTACATACCTATATCTATATATATATATCTTATTATAATGGAGATTGTGGTTTTTTATGTCTGTAACCGAAACTACATTACTATTCAAGTCACAATTTCCTTAGTTATTTACATCACATTCTCCATGATTTTATTTTTATTTAAACTTCAATTATTAACAAAATTCTTTGACATCATTAAGACTGTTGGCCATATCTACATACTAATAACATGCAATTGTATTTATATATACAACAAAATAGCGGTTTACAGTGTGAATGGGAAGGCTAATTTGCATATTGATCTTAAAAAATTGATTTTAATAAATATATGCTTAGTATTTTGATTTCTAATTGTTTGGTTTTATATCAATGAATATGAGCAAAAATCTGATAAATCTTAAAAGAAATTCATTAAAAAGAAGAAATAACTGTAATTTCATTCTTTACTTCTTATTTTAACTAAATAGTTAATTTAGGAATATTTACCAATGAAAGACGGGAGTAAGGGAAAATGATGGAAGAGTTAGTTTCAAAGTTGTTCTATTTTTCAATCATACTCCCTCTGTTCAAATATTTTTATATGAATTCTTATTCAGTTTCTTTGGCTTTTCTAATTTAACATGATATTTTATTATATTAAAACTTAAATACTTGCACCCGGAGGGTGCATATATTTGCTAGTATATATAAAGTAAGTAAAGTCGTCGGGCGGTCTAAAGTCGGTATCAGCCAGTCAGCGAGGGAGTCTATCCCCTTTTCAATAGCGCTAGACCAAGGAGATTGTTTTGGCATTTGAGGTGGAGCGCCACACCTACCATCAGCTCCTTACTTTACCGCACATATCCCTGTGCTACTCATACGCTGAGTTGGCGGGGACCGATATCGAACTAGGAACCGTGTGGTTTCTAGCCGAACGCTCTTCCGACTGAGCTATACTATTTTGAGATTCCGTCAAGACCAAAATATTTGTACATCTTTCCATAGATAAAATATTCTTGCTTGTCGCAATATTTCACCCTTTTCTGTATTTAAATTGTTCCTCCTCGTAACCCCACTCTCTCCTACAGTCCTTCCTCGGTAATTTTGAAGTTTATACTTAAGATGCAATTATTTTCACCAGATAATGAGGATTTACATTTTTTTATCTAATCTTGGACGATTTGGGTGGTCTCGTTTTCATCCAGAGCCTGGTGCAAGATAACTGTCGTACGAAAACGAATTTTTATATATAGACTAGCGGAACTTTTGGATATACCACAGTATATTTAACCACAGTATTATTCAGGATATACCACATTATTATTTATTACAATGTTTGATGTGTTTACTTAAGAGCTATTGCAAGAGTTCAATATGTAAAAAGTATCATTATCTTGATTTAAATCTTTCACTCTTTTTTTTTCTTTCATTCTTTTCATCGTTTCATTATGTTCCATTGAAACAGATTAGCGTTACCCCTTTCGCGCGCAAAGCCCTCTTTCTATTTTTCCCCTGCTCTCTTTTTTCTTTCTTTCTTGTATTTTTCTGTGTAGCACGTCCCTTTTCTCCCCCTTTTTCTTTATAATAAAAACAGAATTGTACATTATTTAGCTGAGGTGATGACACTCATAAGAAATAAGAATTCGGCGAATAAGTAACTTGCATTTCATCTTAAACGATCTAGATGATCTCATTTTTAAGATGAGAGAAGGAACACGAATATTATAATTATTATTAATTTTATTTTTGAGTACACATAATTATTATATTGCAAAAATTCACTTGAAATAAACAACAAATTCTATGTTAAAATGACATTTCAAACCGATCACTTCAATAGGCCATTATTTTTGTAACGACCTAATAGTATTACTATTATTAGTAGTATTACTATTATTACTATTGTTATTATTATTACTATTATTATTATTATTAGTAGTAGTAGTAGTATCATTATTAGTTGTAACTGGAGTTGTAGTTGTTTTGCTACAGAAAAACAACTAATTTTTCTTTCTTTTTTTTTTAAATTTCTTTCCTCGCTTGATAATTTGATTTCGTAGATATACTTTGTTTTTAATTATTTTATTTCTCTTCTACGATTCCTCGACATTTTCATTGTTCTTTTTGTTTCTTTGTAATTGGTTCATTTTGTTGAATTCAGCTGTCGTCGTTTTATTTGATTACTTTTTCTTTCTTTCCTCATTTGCAATTATTCAGCTTTCTATAATTATTTGCGTCGACTTTCTTCGCTCGGAAAATGCAAATATATTTCACCTTCCAAATCTGACACGGCTTGCCTTTCGTAGGAGAAGGCAATATTTATTCATTTATTTTAATTTCCATTCATGAAAAGCTAAATCTGTCTCTGTCTGTCTGTCTGTCTGTCTGTCTCTCTCTATCTATCTTATATATATATAATGTGTGTGTGGAGGCGCGTGATGGAATGGTTACAGTCGTAGGAAATAGACTCATCCATCCGAATTGACTTGCTGGATAACCTTGGGAAGTTATGCATCCAACTACTCTCCCTCCAGCTATGGGTAAATAGTAGGGATGACTGGGTTCTTTAACGGTGGTTAGGTAACTGGCCTAGGAGAAGGGAAATTCTGAATTCAAACCTGTTAGACTCTGCTTAAGAAATTGACATTGTGTCACATACTGATCATGTGGAGGGGTCGGTGTATGTGTGTATATATAGATTCACCGTTCTAGCGTCTAGCTAACCCTCGCTTTGTTTACAAATGTTTGAGGACTCTAGTGAATTCATTTCCGCTTAGAAATGTAGCAATTAAATATTCTCCTATATTTGACAGCTGCCTCTGGCCGTACGGGTTAAAGGCTTGGCGAACGAAAGTTCATTCGGGTCTCAAACCCAGCCAGGGGTAGCTGTTACGGTATAGCCACAGTGATGAAAGGTAAAACCTCGAAACACGTGTCTGTGGATTACTTATATATATATATACCACTGTCGGTACCTATCTATTTATCCTGGTCTGTCAATATCTATCTGTATATTTATCTGCCTGTCTGTTCTAGTCCCAATATGTATCTGTTTCTTTATCAGTATTATTTGCATTATTCGGACTATTGTCCTCATCTTCATTGTTATCTGTACAACGTTTCGGCCGATGTGCCATTCGGCCTTCTTCAGGTATTTCTTGTTGGACTCGGGAACCTTCTTGTCGTAATCGGGAGCCATCACAGAACTTTGAACCTAACCCTTTATTCAGTCCACAGGGATATCCTGTTCTCATTCCCCTAACCATAGCTGGGTACAGGTGTTAGTCTGTGTTAATTATTATTCTGTTACTGCTGCCCCTGGCCCGGACTGAACCTGCAGTCTAGAGATAACTGCCGCTTAGAACTGTCTTAACTAACTCCTTTATCACTAGGCTATGTGTCCAATTGGACGAATAATACACATCTACTAATTATGGAGATTCGCTTCCGGTTTTTGTCTGTAACAAAAACTACGTCACTGCTTACGTCACTATACTCGAAATCGTCATAACAGAATAAATACACTCAAAATTTGAACATGCAACATTAGACAGTCCTCATTGTTTTTTAAAACAAGTTTTAAGACACATCCCCATTATCATATATTCATATATAGTTTGTTTTATTTTAATAGATATTCGAAGTTAATAGAACTTGGTTTCGATTTCAAATTGTTTTTTTTATTACTCCTTTAATAAATTTGATGATTTCATGATTTATGGTTCAAAATCTTCGACATTTAATTTTTAACTTCCACCTCCTCAAGCAATATCTTTCAAAAATTTATTTTTACATCGCCCCCTCCGGGCGATGTAAAAATGAGATGTGTTTTTTTTTATTTTGCTAGGAATACTAATTATCAAGCCTCATCTCAAAAATTCAGAGAAATAGTTTCTTTCAGTCTCTTCATGTCTATCTATCTATCTATGTTCATATCTTATGTTATTTCTCTACTCGTTATTTTCTGTATGAGTTGTTTTCCCACACACTACCTTTGTGTCATATGTACGCACGTATTGACTAGGTTTATCTTTAGTCTTGCATAATGACACAACTGTGGGCTGTCCTGTCGGTGGGGCGTTAGGATGCACCGACTTCACCTCTGCAGAGGGGTAAGACTCCACTAATGGGGCCACCTGTTGGCCGTGGGTGGTGACCCGTGATGCTTAAGGATAGAACCCAGGTGGATGAGCAGTTATTGAGCTAGACGAGCGGTCGGACAGGCCCCCTCTGATCAATCGGCTGGTCACGTCAAGCCCTAGCACCTATATGATTTTTCCCTTATGGCAAGCCCCAACCCTTTTTTATTATATGGGTGCTAGAAGGCGGTGACTGAGGGTCTACATGTTCTGGGAATTACGTTAAACTCCATCTGATGGTGAGGTTCCAGTTTTGGAGGTTTTGGGAATGTGGAGCACCCCTTCATCACCATTGCTCCCTAGTCAACACTGACCCGGAGTGGTAGTACCTGTTAGGGCCCCATCTCTGGGTTAAATAGAAAAATGCATTTATAAAAAAATTGTATTATCCATTAAGAATTGATTTATTTCAAAACTTAATCGGCATTAAATGACCCACTGAGGTTGATATGCCATAAAACAAAACCAAAACCAAAACAAAACCAAACAACTGTGGGTCATTGACTGAAGATCAAACTTATTCAAATAATGCTAGTTCAGCGTGCTAAATACGGTAACAAAGCAAACACTTAATGTTGTATAGTCATTGTAAAGATATTGATAAGGAATAAGGTCACGTGTTTAGGGAGCGTCTATTGTTTTATTGAATATATTTCATTGTCGAACACGGTATCTTAGTAAAGTTCTGTGAGAACAATTTATTATTGCTTCAAAGGTAAGCCACATCCTTCATCTGTTTACTAGTACGTGGGTAGGTCAGGGATGGGCAACGTTTAAGTACTAGACATGTATGCCGAAAAGGGGGTCCTCTTAAAAAATTGTCATATTGTAAAAAGTACCTCCAAAGAAGGCGGCTTCATTCCTGAAATAAGGTAACCAAGTTAGTACAGGGTACTTTTCGTATTTTTGTAATTTAACAATTGTAGTTCTTTTTTGACAATAACAAAATAAATAAAATTATTCTAATCAATTATTATTCTGATAAATCCATTGCAATACATTATATTTCTATATGTCACAGTTGAATGAGCTGTTTATCTTTATTAAATTATAAAATGGCTTGGTTAGTTAAGTTAAAGTTAATAAAAACTATGATATCGTGACATGCATTAAGAATTGAAATAGTTTATTATAAATCATTTTAATCTATAATCTAGATATATAAATGAATTTTCTTTATTATATCTACATCTATTAATAATGGAGATTCGCTTCTGGCTTTTGTCTGTAACAAAAACTACGTCACTGCAATCCATTATGAGAACGAGAGTTAATAACTCTCCTAATTCTTATACTTTTATAATTCAAATAACAATTTTGATATAATCTATTAATAATGGAGATTCGCTTCCGGTTTTTGTCTGTAACAAAAATTACGTCACTGCGTACGTCAATTACCCAAAATCGGCATAACATATAATAATTACACTCAAAATTTGAACATGCAACATTAGACAGTCCTCATTGTCTTTTTTAAAACAAGTTTTAATAAATACATGACTGGTATTATATATCTATATATAGTTTGTTTTATTTTAATACATATTTAAAGTTTACATTTCAAATTGTTTTATTTTTTAATCCTTTAATGAATTTGATGATTTTACTTACTTAGGGTACAAACTCGCTGACATTAAATTTTAACTCCCACCTCTCAGGCAATATGTTTCAAAAATCTATTTTACATGTTTTTTATTTTGCTAGTCTAGATAATAAATGTAATACTTAAGTAATACGTACCAGGTACTTTTCACAATATCCCAATTTTTAATTAAGAGATCCCACCTTTTAGGAATACATATCCGGTATCTAAACTTTTTACCCCACCTGTATATATATATATATATATATATATATATATATATATATATATATATATATATAATCACTTTATAACACACACACACACACACATTGAAAGAGAGAGTGACATTGAGATTTATTTGAGAAAACAATCTAATTGCATCGATTTTGTTTTTTGTATTGTTTCTTGTCTGTGAATAAGATGTAATGGCTGAGTGATAAGTATGAACGAATATCAAACATTAATTTTATTTTCGATTGAGTACATTCGAGTATCAATACTCATTATCAAGAACAATGATAATGGATTGTTTATTGTCTGGCTTCTTAATCGAAATAAAAGATTTGTTTTGCGACGGGCATTTCAATATATATATATATATATATATATATATATATATATATATATATAAGTCGGGGGCTTAGTGTCGGTATCAGCCAATCAGCGAGCGGGTCTATCCCCTTTTCACTTGCGCTAGACCAAGGATATTATTTTAGCATCTGAGGTGCAGCGCCACACCTACCATCAGCTCCTTACTTTACCGCACAGATCCCTGTGCTACTCATAAGCTGAGTTGGCGAGGGCCGGTACCTTGTAGTCTCTAGCCGAACACTCTACCGACTGAGCTAACCCAAATTTAAAAAAATAACATACTTTTATTGATCAGCAATTTAATAGAGCGAAAGAGAAAAGAAAAAAAAAGAGAAACTTAAGGGCCCTTTCAACCGGTGCTTTTTCAAAAGTAACGACCGGTAGATTTTTAAAAACTTTTTGGTGTTACCACCGATTGATCGGAGAGGGCTTGGCCGTCTTTTTCAAAAGTAACGACCGGTAGATGGTTTTTAAAAACTTTTTTGGTGTTACCAGCCGATTGATCGGAGAGGGCTTGGCCGTCTAGACTAAGTAAAGATCAAAATGAAGTGTTGGGTGTAATGGACTGCTCAGGATTCCATCATTAAGCATCACAGGTCGCGACCCACGGCCAACGGGCAGCCCCATTGGGGATATTTTACCTCTCTGCGTATTCGACAGTCCCAGCCGATAGGGTGGGGCATGTTAAGGTGTACTGGATAACAAGTCTAATTACTGCTGAATTTGAGTTCAATATACCGGCCCTCACCAACTCAGTGCATAAGTAGCATGGTTAGGATATGTGCGGTAAAGTGGGGAGTGATGGTAGGTATAGCGCTCGACCCCAGACGCAAAAATAATCTCCCTGGTCTAGCGCCAGCGAAAAGGGGATAGACTCCCACGCTGTCCGGCTGATCTCGACAATAGGCCACTCCATCTACTTTACTTACTATAGATAAGTTAAAGCTAGTCAACAATAACGTGGCTTTGTCTGTGTCTGCGACTAAGCACTAGAGATATTCATTTCAGCGATTGATTACTTTTTATTGGAATGAAAATCTCCAAGAAATCTCATCGTTTATTCGATAGTAGAAATGATAAGTAGAAAATGGTGGAACTTCTTCTTCTTCCTCTCTCTCTCTCTCTCTCTCTCTCTCTCTCTCTCTCTCTCTCTCTCTCTCTCTCTCTCTGCAATTTCATCAATTCGAAGGGAAAGAAGAAAAAAAAAGTTTTATGAACTACGAGTCACCAAGTCTGGAAATTTTTTCCACTATTATTTTAACGAATTGTCGAAAAAAAAAAAGATATTGAGAACAATAAAAATACAAAAACAAAATCAGGAAAAAAAGTAAGTAGTAGTAGTAGTAGTAGTAGTAGTAATTGTGGTTGCAGAAAATGAACATAGAATATAGAAGAAGAACAAGAAAGAAGAACATAGAAGAATATAGAAGAACGAAGAAGAACAAAAAAGAACAAAGAAGAACGAAGAACATAGAATATAAGGACTGATTATAGATTAGAAAGTTCCGGGTTAGCTCAGTCGGTAGAACGTTCGGCTAGAAACCAAGGTTTCTAGTTCGATACCGGTCCCCGCCAACTCAGCGTATGAGTAGAGGGATCTGTGCGGTAAAGTAAGGAGCTGATGGTAGATGTGGCGCTCCACCTCAGACGCTAAAATAATCTCCTGGTCTAGCGCTAGTGAAAAGGCGATAGACTCCTCGCTGCATGGCTGATGCCGACATTAGGCCACCCCGACGGCTTTACTTATAGATTAGAAGATATACCTAGAAATAAACAGAAAACTGATAGAAGAAAATACATAAAGAGTATAGCAAGTGTAGAAAAAGAATACATTCCAAGTGGAAAGAAAAAGGGTAAAACAACAACAGAAAGAAAGAAAGAAAAGGTTTAAATTAATAGCTCAGAAGAAATAAAAGAAAAGAAAAAGAAAAAGGCAGGTCACAAGAAAGAAAGTGAGACAGAAAGAAAGAAAAGGTTGAAACTTAGAAGAAACGAATATCAAACACATAAAGAACAAAAGAAAATGATAGACTGAAAGAAAGAAAGAAACATTAAGGGAAGAAAAAAAAAAGAAAGTTGAATTAATAGCTCAGGAGAAAAAAGAAAGGGAACAAAAGAAAAAAAACAGACCACAAGATTTCAAGAAGAAAGAAACAAATTTACAAAAAAATGAAAGAAAGAAAGGACAGATTTAAACTAATAGCTTAGAAGAAACGAATATCAAATATATAAAGAACAAAAGAAACTTATAGACCGAAAGAAAGAAAGAAAGAAAGAAAGAATGGTAAATGTAGAAATTAGTTAAGACTTGAAAAGAAAGCCTGACTCATAAAAGTATATCAAGCCTAAAAAAATAAAATAAAATAATTAAAAAATTGAAAGTATGAAAAGAGTGTCAATCCATCCCTTAAATATGAACAGACTGTTTATCATAAATTGGAGCCAAAAAAATGGTGAAAAGAAAATTTAACATAATTACATTTCGGTGGAGAAAATAAGAAAATTTTCACAAAGGAAAGGCGAGGAGGAACAAACAAAAAAAATCCTTTTCGGAAGTGAAAGGAAAATGTGTGTAAGGGCGAAAACTGTGTAGGGGTGGTTTGGGGGGTTGTGTTCATTCAGGTTTCTCATCTGTTAAAGTTACATTCCAGTCTGATGGCCATTGTGTACGATTCTGTAGGCAGATGTGTACACTTGTAGAATCGTATGCGGACAAATTTGGATTTTAATTTTTATTCCATTATTTTATTTGCAATCCTAGTTTTAAGTCTCTCTTGCTACAATTTCACTCTGCCTGCACCTCTCTCTCTCTCTCTCTCTCTCTCTCTCTTTCACTGTGAACACACACACACACACACTCCCTATCCCTCGCTCTCAAATATATATATATATATATGTACATTCAGGGATTGACATTTTGTCGATCTGTTTAGCCTTACATTTGAACATATTAACTAATTAATTTCCAAAAATTAGGTATGACTTCAATTAAGCACATATCCTCCAAAAATTGTCAGCTAAAAGCCATATCAAATAAACACAGTGTTTATTTACGTACTTTCATATATATATATATATATATATATATATATATATATATATATATATTGATAATACTACAAATGAGTCAGGTACTACCAACTAACAGTTTCGCGTTTTAACTCATCAGGGTAAGATTCTGACTCTTCGGTTAGTGCGACTCTCTTGGTCTTTTTTTTTTCACAGGCAGTCATTTGTAGTATATTTTTACTTGCAAATTATTTACCTGTTTTTTTTTCTTACCGCAAGGGTTCACACACACACACACACATATATATATATATATATTAAATCAATAACGCCTAGTAAATATTTATTAAATACGGTTTTGTTAAAACCAGTATACAAATTAACCACACCATATATTATGCAGACGTTTATTTCTTAGTCGTATATAAGACACATTGTAGAATTTTAAACAGGGGCTTATTTTAGTCAAATCTAACTAAGACATCGTTGAGGATTTTGACTATGAATTAGATAATCATGTGTACACCAGAAATATTTGTTCTTTAATCACTGAATTAATATACAAATATTTCCCTTTCACGTAGTATTTTGAAATGACCAACAAACACGTTCTGCAAATGTCCCAAGATAAATAATAATGTAGCTAAATATCAAATGCTTTTTCATGTTGAACATTTAAGCTCGGTTTTTATGTTCATTCTCTCTATATACCACCGTAAAGTCCAATCCTTCCTCATCGTGGCAGGGTGGTGACAGCTCAAGTTCCTGGTAGGGCCTCCCAAGGCGGATTAGTCTGTCACCCAGTGGTATTAGATCCACAATTGGCTAAAGGGGATCTGGTGAAAATCAAAAGGGCGTCTCCATCATCGTCAGGAATCAACGGCTTTTGTCGTATTTGTGTCTGTGTTTGTGGAAAATTTGCGGCAAACAAGGGCATCCCTTTCCTCTGACCGGGATATGCGGATTTGGGGACCGCTTATGAATTTCCTATTCCCCTGTTACTCTTTTCATGTATTCACTATCTCGTTCATTGAGATTCGGTTATAACATGTGAGGAGGTTATATTAAGGTTAGAAGGCTTAAAATAACCTCCCAACGTGGGTACAAGTGTATACATAACATTTCGACAAGGGTGTGAAAACGATAACATATTCATTCCGTAAGTGACGGAGATATATTTAAGACAAAGATATACACAATAGATAAATAAACGTATTGTGAGGAAATAGCCGTACGACTAGCGTCGTAGAGAATGTCACTTACTGGTAGCTGGTTAGGGGGCAAAGCCCCCTAAGGGTTATAAGCGGCAGGCGCTTAGACCATGTTTACTCGTTGCCGGCTTGAATGGAAAAGAGATAGAAATCAGATCTCCCGGTCCGTGGCCAAACAACAACGCCACCTATCGACCGAACGAACCACAACAAGGGAAGATAACTCCTTTTGGACTTATGTGCACCCAGACTTCGTTTTACTGACCCAACACGGTGAATTCGTTGGGTGGAGCCAGCTGAACCGACCTGGGGTGAATGCCGTCACAACAACAACATTCTTTGTATATACAAACCGAACATTTGATTTATACAGATGTAAGAAAAATAAATAGACACGCCTATTTTCCAACAACATATTCTTTTCAGGGATCGGGGTGTCCCATCGTGTTATGATGATTTGCAAGCTAGTCTCGCAGATTCATTTCTGCTGAATAACGCATTCGATCCCCGTTGGATGCCCCATACTTACGACCTTGTGTCACATCCCACCCATGGTGAATGGGTTGGGTAAATACCTATACTTTTCAAGGATCTAAATGAATAGTTCTCAATCGGAAACCAGATGGTCCCTGGGGGTCTATTTAAGATTATTTAGTGTCTACGCAAGCAAAATAGTAAATTTGGGGTCCACGGTAGTATTTTAGTAGTCAATGAAAAATGTTTGCTTTAGATGTGTTCATTGTGGGAAATAATTAAGTTTCTTTCTTTAACACTTAACATCGTTCAACATAGTAGTTGTAATGTAGTGAAAATCTTCAATCAAGGGAGATAATCTACTCTAAGTTTCATTTTGGGACACTATTGTTTTATTACTGGGTTACAACCATCTTGGAGACCAAATGGTCACAGCTAAATGTAATATATTACACTTGTCAGAGATATTTGATACAATTAATTTACTTAATAAAAATCTTCCAGGAGAAAATTCTGATCTCATATCTTCTAAAGCAGCCATGTTAAACATGCGTCCTGCGAGCCACATATAACAAACATTGAAGGATTTTAACCACATTAATAACATGGGCTCTTCGGGGCATGTGTCTGTTAATGTAAATTAACGGCGTGATCCCAGGGGGCTACCCTCCCAGGCAACACCTGCCCCCTCTATTCAAATGGGCTGGGCTGTGTTTATTGCCCAGTGCCTGAGGCGCCCCCTTGAGGGGGAATGCCGACGGGATCAACGAAATTTTTCCATCCGCCACCCATGAGCTTTGGTTTGTGGGTGGACCCACGTTAATAGGGCCTTGTGCCTGATCCGTACAAGTGGGGTATGAGGTACATAAATTAATAATATGGGCTGTTTGGGGGCAAATTTATCTCAGATGGACCATAATAGAGACAGTGTTAATAAATAATATGCTAATTAAGATTGAATAATTATTTGATAACCATTAAGAATATAACGTAAATAGCTAAGAAAATTGTGACGTTGGTGGTGACGTAGTTCGGTTACACACATTTATGATACTTCATTGAGTCGTATGTTGCTTAACAAGGTAATTTGCGGCCCCCATGACATACATATGTAAATCCATGCAGCCCCCCCCATGACATACATATGTAATCCATGCAGCCCCCCATGACATACATATGTAATCCATGCGGCCCTAGAGGGCTACTCAGTTTGACATGCCTGCTCTAAAGGAACTATTATTGCTTATCTAGGAAAAGTACAGTTCTAAAACAAAATGAAAATCGTACATTGTGCATTATCCCAATTTCCTGGTGATGAATCGATTTAGTCTTCTGCACGGTGATCCCCTTTGCATTGTCTGCTGATCATTTGAAAAAACTTTCACGATGATCTGCAAGTTTTGGTTTTAGTGATCTACTCAATCTAAATATATCACGTTGGGTGTCACTTCCTTTTAGAGTTAATGTTGCTGATACAGATATGGTTGCAGGAAAAACTCATTGAATTGCAGACAAACTATTTCAAGCAAGATTTACTGATGGAAAAGTAATGACATCGCTAAAAACGATATCCACTAGAACGAGAGAAAATGCAGTTGTATGTTATTCATTTCCCTTCACTTTATCTTGTGAATTTGTTGAATCTGGTGTCAACCATGTTTTTAACTTACTATTAAAAGCTTGTAACCGACTCGACATTGTAAAAAGAGGTGATCTTCGATTTTTTTTCCAAAGGTCAAAGGTTTACCAAGTGATATATAAACGCTATTTTATGCTGCATTCAAAAATACTATTCATGTTTAGTCAGGTCTGGTTTTTAAGATGTACTTGAATACTTCACAACGAATTGTTCATAATAATAACACTTATTAAAAAGTCTGTGGACTCTACTTGTCACAAATAGATAGTTATAAAATTAGTATTATCTGCATTATTCGGACTATTGTCCCCATCTTCATTGTTATTTGTACAACGTTTCAGCCGATATGCCCTCCGGCCTTCTTCAGGTATTTCTATTCGGACTCGGGAACCTTCTTTTCGGACTCGGGAACCTTCTTTTCGGACTCGAGAACTTTCTTGTCGTAATCGGGAGCCATCACGGAACTTCGAACTGGCTCCCGATTACGACAAGAAAGTTCCCGAGTTCGAAAAGAAGGTTCCCGAGTTCGAAAAGAAGGTTCCCGAGTTCGAAAAGAAGGTTCCCGAGTCCGACAAGAAATACCTGAAGAAGGCCGGAGGGCATATCGGCCGAAACGTTTTACAAATAACAATGAGGATGTGGACAAGTCCGAATAATGCAGATAATACTAACCATCAAGCCTCATCTCAAACATTCAGAGAAATAGTTATAAAAATGTTCTATAAATATCAAGTAAGAACTTGTATCTTAAAAATCTGATCTGATTAGAAAAAATGAGTATGATTTTTGGATTCAGCATAAGATAAAATAGCTATTATATATTCGACTTTGAAAATACTGCAGACCAGTGTTATTGACAACTTTGGAGCCGAATATTGTAAAACTATCAGAGCAACATCAATCACAAAGCTCGCATTGAATAAAATAGCACTGAATAGTATCTTTTTTTTTTAAATAAATATTTCTTTGGATATTTAGTAGGGCCGGTTTAGCTCGGTCAGTACACCATAGGCATCAGAACCACAGGGTTTCATGTTCGATACCGTACCCCGACAAATCTGTGTGTCCATTTACCTCCCATCTCCCAAACCATCCTCTGCTGGAGAAGTAAGGACAAACTTATGAGCGACATTCTTGTACATGGTCACGCAAGTATTAACTGACCAGTAAAAATAACATACCTCAGCTCTGTATAGACACTAGATGCGGTCGTAGGGGTTTGTCCCTAGAGCGATGGTCGATTGGGATGGATGGCACGAGAAAGAGAGAGAGAGAGAGAGAGAGAGAGAGTGTCAAGGTAATCCGTGCTCTTAGCACGACTTGCTGCTGCTGATGATGATCGTTCAAATGAACGTTTGTAGGATTGTTGCATAGCATACTCATCTTGCGTACATTGTATACCTGTATACCCGTGGTTGCACAGAGATGTACTTGTATACTTTACTTAGCAAGATAAAAGAAATACAAGATAACTATCTATCGTCAATTTTAGTTTGGGATGGTATCTTTTTAGCTGGTGACTTTAGCTGGATCTTCTGTTATTCTGGATCTTCTGTTATTCTGGATCTGTCTGTCTTTGGACTTGGTTGATGTTTCTTTTCTGTACTTGTGTTTACTGTTTGTTCTTAGTAACAACCCAAGACTTTCTTGGTTTTTTAGTTCATATATTATTTGAATGGTCACACAAATGTTGGTGAATGCGCCTATATAATGGTTAGTCGTAGAAAATGGATTCGTCGACCCCAAGTTCAAACTGGACGAGGCTTTTAGCATTTCACATAGCGCTAATACCCCTGGGAAAGGTATTAATCCAGCTACTCTCCCTCCAACTATGGGTAAATAGTTGGGCAGACTTTAACTTTGCTTAGGCAATCAGTTTAGGAGAAGGAAAACTCTTAATTCAAACCTGTGTCACATCCTGCTTGTGCGGAGAGGTAGGTAATATATATTATTTTCTAAAGATCCCAGATTTCAAACACGGGTGTGAGAATGTAGCTAATTGAACGAGAGCCGCCATTGCAGTCTCTCTAGCTCAATGGTTAGCCGGAAAATGATTTTCTCTAATCTAACTTCCCACATTCGCACTCGTGAACCACAAGTGTATTCCAATACATGGTTACATCGTGCTACACGCAGATCCCTATATATTTCCATTAACCGTTATTTTAAAATCTACACTACTGTACATAATTAACAGGCTAACCATCAATTATGTAACAGGATGTACAAGCTAAAGAAGCCCCAATCCAAAAATTCTAGTTTTATTTTTGTTGCGTTTGCATTTTTTAAAACTCGAATTAATTATCCAAATCCGTCATAGCATCACCCTAGCGGCTTTGGTTGGCACGCAAGCCACAATTTCCTGTAAAACAACATATCCTCCCAGGATATGGATCCCATCTGGCTTTCTGGGTCTCGTGTGGTTTCTTGGTAGTCCCTTCTTATTCCGCAACATTTCTTGATTACGCAACGACGGTCTTATAAACATGTTCACTTGTAAACCGATCTATGTTTGTTGAATAAACACAATTCAATCAAGACGATTCGTGCAACCCTCATCGTGTTTATCATTGTAATTATTCGCTAACAAATTGCCTCATTTAATTAATCAATTTAGCACCTTTATTTTATTATTTGAAGAAAGTTTGTTTCTAATATCTGAAAGAATTTACTTGCGCGCATTGCCCTCTCGAATATAACGTGACCCCCGTTTTTGTTGCTAAAATCAAGGCTATTATATTTTAAAATAAACTGCCACCGTTATTTTGCGACAAAACAAAACAATAATAAACAGTTGATAATGATAGTTTGGAAAAATATAAACGGCCTTGATAATGGTTCAGAAAAGAACTGAATTTACCAATAATAATTTGTTCGGTTAACTGATTTACGCATTTTAAGATAACATAAAAAAAATTGTTAGAAAACTTGAAAGAAAAAAAGAAAAAAATGGAAACAATAAGGATTCTATAATTTTTAACAAATTTTTTTATATACACGAGTGTTCGCGTGCCTATGATTTAGTGTATCTAACAAACGCGGAATTTTGAAAAAAACAAAGCTAAAGAATAAATAAAACAAAGAAACGGGAAAATCACACCAGTAAGACCGAGATTAAAATATTTAAAAAAAAAAAAAGAACTAAAGAGACTATGAAGTCGAAATAAATTATATTCTAAAGGTATATATCCTTTTATTTGTTCATTTATTCATAATACTTCGTATATATATATAAATATATGCACAAATCTTTATATGTAAGTTTGAATTCTCAGTTTTGGTTGAATCCTATCAAAGTAACACTTGATATCATCCACTTATATATAAGTTAAGAGAAAGGAAATGAATCCGACGGTATGAGTATAGATAAAAGGATATGAAAACAACACAATATGCTGTTAAAGTGAAAACATTTTATATCATATTCATAGCTAATATTGAACAATATTTCGATTTATAAAAATCATCTTCAGAGTTTATTTTTTAATCCGGACTTATCGAGAGCGGAGACGATAAGTCCGGAGTAAAAAAACAAACTCTGAAGATGATTTTTATAAATCGAAATATTGTTCAATATTAGCTATGAATATGATATAAAATGTTTTCACTTTAACAGCATATTGTGTTGTTTTCATATCCTTTTATCTATACTCATATATATACATATATATATATAAGAGAGTGTATGTGTGTGAACAATCGCTGTAGATACCAATGTATCCTGGAAGATAATATTAACTACGACACAATTATTATATGTACATAGATAAACCTGTTTCCTCCTTATAGCCAATGACATTGAATGACATTTTGAACAAATATGGTAGTGGCGGTTGTTGGAGGTCCGTGGTGTAATGGTTAGAATCGTAGGAAATGGGCTCGTCGACCCGAGTTCAAATCCTGGACGAAGTTACACATCACATAGCGCTAATACCCTTGGAAAACGTATGAATCCAACTGCTCTCCCTTCAGTTATGAGTAAATAGTAGAGCAGACTGGCCTCTTTAACCTTTGCTAGGTAACCAGTATAGGAGAAGGAAAACTCTAAATTCATTATCTATTTCATTAATTTTTTGAACAGTTCTTTGTTTTTGGTGTCTGTTTTTATAATAGTCAGCTATATTGATGCACCCAAGTATCTTCACACCCACAAACAAAGAGATATATAGAATTCATTGGCTTACTATGCAAAAGGGCCGGGTTAGCTCAGTCGGTAGAGTATTCGGCTAGAAACCACAAGGTTCCTAGTTCGATACCGACCCTCGCCAACTCAGCGTATGATTAGCACAGGGATATGTGCGGTAAAGTAAGGAGCTGATGGTAGGTGTGTCACTCCACCCCAGACGCTAAAATAATCTCCTTGGTCTCGCGCTAGTGAAAAGGGGATAGACTCCCTCGCTGTCTGGCTGATACCGACATTAGGCCACCCCGACGACTTTACTTACTTACTTTACTATGCTAAATATTCCTTCCGAGTTCAACATACTTAGTACACCGTTATTCTTTTTTTATTCATTTAATCTTTTTAAAAATAAACCAATATCTATATATTCATACTCGTATTCCTTAATCTTCCGACCGTTATCAACTTGTAGCACCCCTGGCTAAAAATGAAACCGTCAAAATCGTCCAATACAAAATACAAAAAAACTGATTATCTGGTATTGCTTATCCATCGAATTCTTATTTCTTTTGAGAGTTGTCACCTCAGTTAGATAATGGACCATTCCGTTTTTATTATCAAGAGCGTAGGGGAAAGATATAAAGAGGGGATGAGCGCACGGAGGTGATAACGCTAATTTGTTTCAATAGAGAGAGAGAGAGAGAGAGAGAGAGAGAGAGAGAGAGAGAGAAAATCCAGTCTTTTTTTCTCTTTTTTCTTTTCTTCTTCTTTTTTTCTTCTTCCTCCTTTTGTTTAAATTTCTCTTTTTATCCACACTGTAACGCTGATGTTATACACTTGTGTTTATGCGCGGGAGTGGATGAAAATGAGAGAAGAGAGAGAGAGAGAGAGAGAGAGAGAGAGAGAGAGAGAGAGAGAGAGAGAGAATACTTATTGAACTATTTAGTAATACCTCTTAAGTAAATATATCAAAATTGCAATAACTAAATTATCATACTGTGGTATATCTACAGGTCCTGCTAGTATTTTTAATTCGTTTCTTGGTCAGCCGAAAATAACTTTATTTTTCTCGTATTTTCTTTCTTTTTGTTTGTCATCATTTTTATCTTATATCGTTCCCACTCCCAAATATTTTTATTGACTAGAAATTTGAAAAACAAAACAAAACAAAACAACAAAAACCACCTGCTGCCAAAAATAATTAGATTACATATAAAAAGCATAACATTTCTTGACATTTCACGAAAATATCCGAAACTTCTGAGACACTAGGGTAAGGGTTAGTGCTAGGCTACTTCGGGAGTTTCCGAAATCTAATGCTGATGAGCTCATAAGCGACGTTCTCTTGTGGAAGCTAACACATGGACATGCAAGTGTGGGGCGTTCAGCAAGGACCTACATTGACCAGCTATGCGAAGATGCTGGTTGCTCCACAGAGGACCTCCCAGGTGCCATGAATGATAGGGAAGGTTGGCGAGAGATTGTCATGGATATCCATGCTGCATGCGCGATATGATGATGATGATGATAAGTAAAATGCGATTCTAATGATATTATCTCTAGCGCGCTATTCTGCATTTGTACCCTTAAAAAAAAAAAAATTATTCAATGTTTTAAAAAATCAAAATATCTTTTTAATTCGTTTCTTGGTCAGCTGAAAATCACATTTCAGTATTTCATTTTATTTTCACCATTTTTCATCTTATCTCGATCCCACTCCCAAATATCTTTATTAACTAGAAATTGAAATAAAACCCAACTGTCAACATTAATCACAATCAAACTCAACAACTCAAAGACCCTTTCCTGTCCTATTGTCGATTGCGGCTGTAGAATACACCGACTGCACCTCTGTAGAGGGGGTAACCCCCCCCCCCAAAAAAAAAATTATCTCTTGCACGCTATTCTGCATTGTACCAAATTCATAATGACACTATTTTATCGAAGAATCCTTTTGGATTTTATTTGTTTCTTTAGTCATATTCAAACTCAACAACTCAAAGACACTTTCAATACTCTTCCGTTGTGAAGACATTTACAAACCCTTCAAACTTTGGCAATTAGAGGAGAACCTTGGTTTAAGACACTAAACTCAACCTGATGATTGGGTTGGTTGGTTGGATTTTACGCCATGTTAACCCTAGTTGGGTTATTTTATGCCAAAGGCATTTTGTTTTATTCAATATTCTTGGGTATGCAATTCTCAGAATTTTTAAACACATTTTTCATGTTTATCTATTTATTCCATGTGTGTGTTGATATCGCTTTCAGTAGATGAGATATTGCTACCGAGGTATATGAACTAGTATAATAATTTCAGAGGCTTGCCATTTAGTAAGAAGATGACACCATCTTGATTAAAACATGATACGAATTTGTTCGAATCAATACAACTGCATGTTTTAACACGAAAATATCATAAAATGTGTTCTTAATAACAATTAAGTTCATTTCAAATAATGCACAAGCACAATTAAGAACACATTTTATATTTTTGTGTTAAATCATTCAATTGTATTGATTCGAACAAATTCGTATTTTCAGTGTAGATTTACGGTGAAATGAAAATGACCGACACAAACAGACGGCTTCCTCAAATTGAGAGAAACAAGGGGGTTACTCTCATTTATGTATCTAATGTTCAGATTACCACGAAGGTTGTGTAAGTATTCTTGTATTTGTATATATTTCTCTTTTCTCTGGTTTTCCATTCTTCTTATTCGGCTGGAAGGCAAAAATTTCAAAAGGATTCATTTATTTAGAAGTCTTTGAATGCTGATTTTTCTTTTCTTTAATTCCACGCGATTTGAGCGAATTTCGCGATACGAAATGTCACGAAGTTTTGTTTCAAAAGAGTCCATTTCTACGATAAATGTCTGAACATTTGAATAAAAAAAATGGGCGACATTCACAGTCTGGTGTCTGGAGTTAATAACAAAGCACATTTGCAATGAACTGCGTATTTAGCAGAAAGTTTGGTAAACAATTTATACACAGTGTTTTAGATATCTATACATATATAAAAGGGCATTTGGTGTATATGAATATATGTATGGAGGAAACTAGGAAAATAAAACAATTAACGGCAAAGTAAATACAAATACAATTTAAATATCACCGGTTCATGCATTTTCTGCAAAAATTATGAAGATTTAATTTATATTCAGAGATATTTGAAAATTAAATATATACATAGAAACAATGTTGCATAGCCTCTTCATTGGCACTAAATAATTATAATGTTGCATACCTCTTTCTTTAATTCTATTTCTTGGCCGTCTTTAGTATTCTGATTATCTTTGGTATTTCTTCTATCATCTTGACTTGGTCTGGAATCTTCTAAGGTCTGGAATTTCTTGGGGACTTCGGGTCTGGTTTTCTGTTAGGGATTTCTCCTTATCAGAAGCCCTGTGTTATTGTTAGTTTTTAGGTAATAAACACAAGACTTCGATTTACTTTTGATCTTATTTTATTGTTAAATCCCCACCAGACATCTGCTAACTAACATAGCGCGCGCATGCAGAGTGAGTCACAGTTCGGCAGTACATCTTCACTGCCTGACGTCCAACTGCAAACTGGGGACCGAACAGGTCCCACGTGACTTCACGTATTTTGGCGGGCTTCTGTAATTTTCCATGGAAGGGCCCGGCCATGCTATGAAAATGGTCATCCCCTCAGAATTACAGGGGACTGATAATAATCTTATGCAACCGCATAGATTATGTAACAATAACACTGAAATTCTACCGAAAAATGTCCAGCATTTGCAAATCTCAAAAGTAAACAGATCAATACACCAGAGTTTTTTTTACCTCTCTCTCTCAACCTAAGCGACGCCGGATAGCCGCTTCTCGGGCCAAATAAAAAGATGTTATCATTGGCACACGTAGACAAATATAAACAATCTTTCACATAAAGACTTTTGTGCAATTTACAAAGGTACGAACAAGACTAAATGTTTGGAATTTGAACAAGATTATGTAGCGTCAAAAAGACCTGCATGCAAGATCTTAACATTTTTATGAGGGTTAGAAAATAAGCTACTGGCACCAGTGGAAAATAAGGCAATATCTGAACAATGAAGCAGACCCACAAACGTAAAACTTTATCTGTACTACAAAAAGATGATGATAGGTCTTCGGCCCAAGACATGATTTTTATCGCACGAGTAGGATGTGACTCAATTTTTAAGTAATTTTACTTAAAATTTACCAGGATTTAATTCAGATTCTTTCCTTCTCCTAGACTGGTTGCCATACCAAAGATTAGTATACCAATGGTTAGCGGAAACAGACTTAAGCTTATCAAATAATTATATATATATATATATGGGAGAAATGTGAGGAGGTTAATCCGACAGTACTGACGAACTTTTGTTTTAGCATTTTGAGAATGTCCATCATTGAAGCAAGTACTATATCCAAGTCCTGAAGATGGTATAATAAGCGACCGAAACGTTGCATCGTCGACATTAACATCCAATTTCCATAACATCCCGTGTTTGTCTACTTTTCTCCACACACACACACACACACACACACACACACACACACACACACACATATATATATATATATATATATATATATATATATATATATATATATATATAAGGGCTGGTTTAGCTTAGTCGGTAGAGTGTCCGCCTAGGAATCACAAGGTTCCTGATTCGATACTGGCCCTCGCCAGCTCAGCATATGAGTAGCACAGGGATCTGTGCAATAAAGTAAGGCGCTCCACCTCACTTTCCTTGGTCTTGTGCCAGTAAAAAGGGAATAGACTCCCTCGGTTTCTGGCTGATACCGACTTTAAGCCACCCTAATGACTTTACTTTATATGAGAGAGAGAGAGAGAGAGAGAGAGAATAGCATGGTTGATAAAAAATTAAATTGTATTTTATATCTAAGCAGATTATTGAGACTAATATTTTCATTTCAGTGATCAAGTGAGAAGTCCACATTTCAAAATAGACAAACGTTTTCATGTGTAGGGGGTGAAGGGAGGGGGTGATTCCAGCCAAAAGAGGCACCATCGTTTAGTTTCTATCATTTTTTTTTTATAACGAGCCTCATTAATTCGGCACCCTTTATTAAAACAAAGCCTTTGTTCGGGTATAAGTTACACTGGAGCTTATTAGATGTTTATATTTAATTTTTGTCTTGTCTTTTTTTTATTATTGTTATAATGCAAAAACCAGGTCTTCCTTTTTGGTAACATAACAAGGTTCAACAAACACTCGCTAATAATCCGTTAACAAATTGGTTGTTAAACGCACTGTGCTTTTACCCGAGCCACCCAAACTTTCTTAGAAGTGGCCGCCATATTGGGAGTGGCAAAACACTGGAACAAAAGATCAAAATCAGACAATAAAAAAGGGGGAAACTCCTAGGTGGGGTAGGGAAGGGAGCGTTGGATTAGGGGGAATTAAAGGGTTCGGTTGTTACAGACAGGCAATTTTTTTTAAGGAATCAAGGAAAATACGGAGCTGTTCTGGAGCCGTCTGCCTATCATCGGATTTTGATCGTTTCTTCATATGAACCCATTCCTTCATCTTGCCCTTCATTAAGCGGCGGGTTTCCAACCACACCTGCCATTGTCGGATACTCGCCGGATTGAGTAGTAAATGAGGTGTGGCTCTGCGAGGAGAGAAAGTGCCAGAGAAATAGAGAGAAAGAAAAATGAATAAATAGAGAGGGGAGTTGGAAAGAATGTACCAGAGAAAAAGAAAGAAAAAGAAAATTGAGAGAGAGAGAGAGAGTGTGTGTGTCGGAGAGGGAGAGGAATGAATGAGAGAGAGAGAGAGAGAGAGAATGAAAGAGAGTGAGAGAGACCGAGAGGGAGAAAGCGAACGGGAGAGAAAAACGAAAGACAGAACAATGGAGAAAGAGAGAGGGAAATAGAGGAATATATAGTGAAAAAATGAGAGAAAATCGGAAAAAGGATAGAGAGGTGAGAGAAAGAGTGAGAGAAAAAAACATGACTAAGATGAACATTAAGAGACTTTGAACGATAGATAGATAGATATATAGATAGATAATGTTAAGTTCCCATGCTAAAATGATTTATATACTTCGCGGGTGGGCAGGGTATTCGTCTGCCAAAAATGCAGTAAAATTCTGTTAAAATCATTTTGCTTTCAGCTCAGTGCGTTCCCTCTTCATACATTTTAAATTGGCTGTTACCGACACTGCGAAGCGTGTTAAAAACATTTCTAATTACTTATATACAATATATTGCACACTCCTCTTGCAACGCTTCGAATGCTGTGGGGAATATGAGTCGTGTTTTTTGGTCAGAACAAAAAGAAGAAAATTAACTAAAACATAGAAAAGGGGCTAAGGATATTAACAAACATGGCGATGGTTTGGTAAGGTAATAAGAAATAATTATGGACCGGAATGTTTGGACAAAGGATTTTCCGAGTGCACATGGATACCAAGGCACGAGTAATTTTTTTTTTTTTCGTGTGTGGACCGGAAGTCCAACACTGACCGGAACGGGAAGAAAACATGTTCTCTGCTTTGTTATTTACACTGAAACCTTTTCTCTATCGTTATTTTACAAGCTAGCTTACCTTAGTCTGGCACAAGGTTATAGTAGTGAGAGATTGAGTGAAGATCAATATCACTACTTTTAATCCACCCTGTCGACTGGGTCAGAAGAATATACCGACTGTACCTCTGCAGAGGGGTAAAATCCCCCCCCCCCATGGGGCCACCTTTTGTGGTAACCCATGATAATTAATGATGGAACCCTGGTGGCTGAGCAGTCCATGACATGCAACACCACTTTGGATCTTACTTAGGCTAGAAGTACGACCGGAAAGTCCCCCTCCGATCAATTTGTTGGTCATGTCAAGCCCTAATACCAATCTGATTGTCCCAGACTCAATTACCCTTAAGCCTCTATTGACCTTAATTAAAATTAGTAAAC
The DNA here is from genome assembly GCA_023376005.1 of Doryteuthis pealeii. Classification (NCBI taxonomy): domain Eukaryota; kingdom Metazoa; phylum Mollusca; class Cephalopoda; order Myopsida; family Loliginidae; genus Doryteuthis; species Doryteuthis pealeii. The sequence goes on from CM042142.1 coordinate 13,960,769, forward strand.
TAGTTCATATACCTCGGTAAAAATATCTCATCTACTGAACGTGATATCAACATACACATGGAATAAAAAAAGATGTGTTTAAAAAATGTGTTTAAAAAAAATGTGTGTTTAAAGAAAAACAATTGAATACCCATCAAGAATGAATAATAGAAAACGCCTTCGCATAACATAACCCAATAATGGTTGAGATGCCGTAAAATCCAACCAATTAACTGAATAAACGAAACAGACGTATTTGAAATGTATAACTCGCCTGGCCAATTCCAGTTTCCACTCCAATAACCATTATGCCACGTGACCTTCTTGAGCCAGAAAGTGAGTATTAGCTACAGACACAAACATGTTTTTACTCATCTATCTTCTTTTATGAGATCAAATATCACACTTAGCACATTCTATTATAAATATTCTGGGCAACAAAATTTTGTAAACTTTTTTCTTTCTTTCTTGTCAACTTCAAAACGTAAATGGCTATCTGTTTTAGTCAGACATCCCGAAATTTGATCCGTCCACAAATGAGGATTGACCACTTAATCTGATAAGAGCGAAAGGCAAATATTTATTTTTCTGTCACTCCGTTATCACTTCCGGTAAGAGATAAGGCCCGGCATTACCGATTTGCTGATTGGAACACAATCTCAAAAGACCCGGATGTTCAAAGCAGAGTTCCAGGAATTTATCACTTATAGGATTTTAATTAAAAAAAAAAAAATAGCTGACACATTTCTTTAGCATTAAAACAATTAAAATTTCGAAATGCTCTTTGTAAATCTCGTATATTATTATTATTATTATTATTATTATTATTATTATTATTTGCTGTCCATCGTATCCGATGAAGACACCACGCGAATCATTTTCCTTTAATTTATTCGGTCTCTGGTTGCGTCTTACCAACTGCCTAAGGGGATATTAAAGTCTTCAGGTTTCTTTTGATGTTGTCTTTATATCTTCTTTGGTCTACCGATTCCCCGTGATCCTTCTCTCAGTTGAGAGTACAGAATCTGCTTTGGCAGTCTGTCATCCCCAAGTCTGTTTAAGTGGCCAGCCCATCTCAGGTTGCGTTGGACAAGTATTTCGTGCAAGCCAGGGAGTCCAATTCTCTTCAGGATGGTCCTCCACTTGACATTTAATATTCTGCGTATGTAATCGATTGATTATATATCAGATACAAGTCGATATTGTCACCAATTTATGGGTTAAATAGTACCATTACTGTTCCTCTACAAGAATAATTATACATTGAATAACCCACGAAGGTTGTTATGCCGTTAAACAAAGAAACCAAACCAAACTCAATCTGTGTATATATATATATTTGACAACCCCAACACACGAGTAGTTTAACATGTTTCAATTCAGAGCTTTGTCTCCTAGATTGGTTACCTAGCCAAGTTAAAAGAGTCCAGTCTGCCCTATCATTTACCCATAGCTGGAGTTGGATGCATACCTTTCCCAATGGTATTAGCACTATGTTAAATACAAACAGCCTCGTCTATGGTTTAAATTCGGCTCGTCGAGTCATTTCCTACGACTCTAACCATTAGACCACGCGCCTCCACACTCTATTGACTGATTATATAAGTCAGGGGTATAAGTCAATCTTGTAACCAATCTATAGGTTAAATAGTACCACTACTGTTCTTCTATAACAATAGATCATGCATTAAATAACCCATGAAGGTTGTTATGCCAATAAACAAAGAAACCAAACCAAACCCGGTTTTGTGTATCTGTCAACCGTTAAATTATGGTCGCGAAATCGTT
>CM042142.1:13970035-13982535 GCA_023376005.1 Doryteuthis pealeii
TTTGCATTTTATATTTTAATAGGAGACACAGATTTTTCTTTTTCGAGTCTCTGTGCACTTTTTTTCTAACAACCCACCAGGCTAGGTCAACGCAAGGTCTTTTTTTTACATAGGGATTTTAATGGGGCATCCTGCGAGGATCCAACTCGTGATTCACTAATAAGTCTATGGAAAGATTGAGGCCGTCCAGCCCTTTTGAGATCGGCTAAAATACTGAGGAGAGTCCTGGAGAACCGAGGAGACTTGTTGTCACTTGTATTCTCTTGAATGCCACCAGCTTGTATTGATGGGAACATTTCCAAAAAGCAAAATATTAATAAATATCTAAGCAACTATTTAAGGATATAAATGCTGTGTACGGGTCCGCAGGTTTAGAGCAGATGGCTAATACAAACACAGGATAATATCTCTATGCTAAATATAGACGCAGACCCACGCTGATTTCGTGCCTGCGTAAATATTAGTAGATTGTCCCTTGTTCAACTAATCAACTATCAAAACTAACATATGCACTATTAGGTTAAAGAGCAAAACTGCCTTCTGCTCTTGAGCTAAGGTATGTTTCATTTCGCCGAATGACATCACTCCAGGCCTTTTAAGGAAATTCTTATGTAAGCTTTCGAGGAAGATTTTGATTTAAAAAAATTATGTAAGTTACAATGTGGAGCCATATATCTTTTGATATAATAAAGTGTGATTTTTTTTTTACTCATTCTATCTTTCATTTTTCGTGGAACGAAGGTGAAGTATCTGCACGAAAATAATCACAATAGTTTCACTCATCAGCTTAATAAGGAACACGAGTATATATATATATATATATATATATATATATATATATATATATATATATATATATTATCATAAAAGTTACACGGTAATAAATGATAATAAAATTGCTCTACTAACGTATTGAGTACTTTATATTTGTTATATCGCTGTCTTATTGTGAAACTTGCATCAATATATATATGGTATTTGTGGAAAAAGTAACTTACCGGTGAAAATGGTCACAATGGTTAGTTGATGCAAGTTTCACAATGATAAGACAGCGATATAACAAATATAAAGTGCTCAATACGTTAGTAGAGCGAATTTATTATTTATTATCGTGTAACTTTTATTATATATATATATATATATATATATATATATATATATATATACTCGTGTTCCTTATTTGTATGACTGTTATCATCTTGCAACACCCTTTGGTTAAAAATGAGAACGCCCAAAATGTCTAAGTTGAAATGCAAAAATGTAAATCCTGATTATTTGGTGCCGCTTATTCACCGAATTCTTATTTCTTATGTGTGCCACCCCCTCAGCTAAATAATGGACCATTCCATTTTTATTATAAGAAATAAAGGGAAGAAAAACAACATGCTACACCGAAAAAAGAAAAAGAAAGACATTAGGGGATATATATATGAGAGAGAGAGAGAGAGAGAGAGAGAGAGAGAGAGAGAGAGAGAGAGAGAGAGAGAGAGAGGAAGTGGTAACGCTAATCTGTTTCAATCGAACATAATGAAAAGATAAAACGAAGGACAGAAACAAAAAAGAGTGAGAGTTAAATCAAGATTAAAACACTTTTATATATTGAACCATTTTGCAATAGCTCTTAAGTAAACATATCAAACGTTGTAATAATTATCGGTGATATGTCCACAGGTCCTGCCAGTATTTTTAATATAATAAACTGATTTTTCCTCTTTCTTTCCTATTTCGTGGGATGAAGGTGCAGTATCTGTGGGCAAATAACCACAATAGTTTCACTCATCGGCACACACACACACACACACACACACACACACACACACACATATATATATATATATATATATATATATGTGTGTGTGTGTGTGTGTGTGTCTGTGTGATATAGTTAATAGTGGTATATTAATAAGTAAACAGTGTGCAATATCTTGGGTAGAGCATTTATATTTAAGTTTGGGTAGCGTGGACATGGAAACAACAGCGCTTGGTTTCTAGCCAATGTGATTTTCAAACCAAGACTTTTTGTTCCCACAAAAGCATGAAGTATTCTTATTGAATACTACTAATGTTTTATTTGACCAATAAATGGAACCCTAACAGATACTACTTATTTGAGTAAGAATGGGCCATAGAATAATGGTAATGAAGGGATGATCCATACTTCCTATAGTACCAGATTTGGAGCCTTACCATGAAATAAACTGTAATGTAAGACACTCTTTTGGGACTCCTCATTCTGCACGGGATACAGTCTGTGTATTATATAATAATAATGAAATTTATTGTATACAGTGCTCAGGTGCACCACAACTGATCAAAGTCTCATGTCTAGTACACAGAACAATGCATCAGTGTCAGGAACACGAACAGCGCACAGTAACAACATACATGTATGTGTGCGTGCATATGTGTGTGGAGGGGGTATCAGGTATAGTGTTGGCGGATTACAGGAAGCATGGAGGCCCTGAAAGATCCTGCCGACTGGGTTATCTATGCAAGAGTGAGGTCACGTGAGAAATTGAATGGAAGGCGAAAAACAGGATAAATAACTGGACCTTGTCAAAAGATTTTTTTTTAAATCGAACGTTAATGTGACATTTATACTAATGATATAAGGGGCCCTTGGAACAATTCACAAAACCTGGAAGAGAGACAAGTAGATATGGAGGTCCGTGGAAAGATTGAGGCCGTTCAGACAACAGACCTTTTGAGATTGGCTAGGATACTGAGGAGAGTCCTGGAGAACCGAAGAGATTTGTTGTCACTTGGATTCTCTTGGAGTCGTAAGGTTGTGAGTGAAATTGGGTAAGGGAAAAGAAGCAGGGAAATTATGATGCGATACGTTTTGCCTGGAAATCTCATCTCTTTTCTAAAAAAAAACGACTTGAAAATTCCCAGCGTAGATTATTTAACTTTATCCCCCGCACTTGAATATATTAATGTCTCGGCCGGGGATACTTTCCCATTCCGCCCTCCCCCAAGCCGAAAGTCTTCTTTTATAAGAGACAATCCGCTGTTATTGGAGACAGTCAGGTCGTTGATAAGGTTTCCTTGTTTACATTTTCGTGTTTATTTAATGATAATATAAAATGCCTAATGTTATGAGAGAACCTTTAAAAAACCGATTTAAATAGCTTCTTTTTTATCATTTAGATATTCTTCTCTATTAAATACAAAAACTGCGATCAAAACTTTTGCCGGGAATTAGTTCTTCTTGGCGTTGACTTTACACAAATTTTACACATAACAATCATCATTTTATCTGCCTCTCGCGCATTCTCTCTCTCTCTCTCTCTCTCTCTCTCTCTCTCTCTCTCTCTCATATACAAATAACCACTTACTTTATATCGCACCTGGTATATATCTCCCACAAATTTGGTATGAGCTCTCTAACTGGTAATTTAAATTAACTCTCACCACTAAGCATATAAGCAATGATCGTTTCCCCGGAAATTCGATCTCTCAGTGACCGTAAGATACATACAAACCTATGTACTTAATAGTTTAAAAACACCAGTCGCCGCTATAGCTGTCAGTGGACGAGGGAATAAGATATCGGGCTACCATACGGTCAGTCTGAGTTCGACCCTAGCCAAAGATAGTTGTGTCTAGCCACACTGATAGAGGCATGAAACGCCGAAACACGTGTCTGTAGGTGACTTATATATATATATATATATATATATATATATATATATATATATGAGTGTGTATACGAGGTGTTTAAAAAGTATATGTACGTATATGTGTAAAGTCTCTCTCTCTCTCTCTCACATACACACACTTCAACGGCAAGATTTGGGGAGTTTCAGGTGGTGCCTCGACCAATGAAAAACTCACTGGAATAAGTGTCTTGAATTCCGAATGAACTAATTCGAAAAGAAAATAATGTATCATTCATTGTTCATTTGTTCTTTTGGTAAAAAGACTTCAGTCTCGACACTTTTTAACACACCTCAGAGATAGATATAGACAAATGGATGGATAGATAGACATATAGATAGATATAGACGCATACACAAATAAATAGACTTTAAAGTTTGTTTCCTAGATTTATGTATAGAGCGTTCGGCTAGAAACCACAAGGTTCCTAGTTCGATACCGACCCTCGCCAACTCAGCGTATGAGTAGCACAAGGATATGTGCGGTAAGGTAAGGAGCTGATGGTAGGTGTGGCGCTCCACCTCAGACGCAAAAACAATTTCCTTGGTCTAGCGCTAGTGAAAAGGGTATAGACTCCCTCGCTGATAGGCTGATACCGACTTGAGGCCACCCCCACGACTTTACTTTTTTTTATTTAATGTTATTCGTGTATGTTGTATTTAGATCTCAACTTACACGTCTTGAAATATATTCAACTATGTTAACATTGTATATAAAATGTATATACTGTGTATGTTCCCCTCATTGCGTATCCAACATCTATCTGTGTTTTTTGGTTTTTTGTTGTTGTTTTTTTGTTTGTTTTTTTTTCCGATGTGTCTGCAATTGTGTATGTATGTGAGCCTAAATTAAACTGACATAAACAAGACGACAAATTCACGTGTTTAACACACATCCAAAACAAAACTGATAGAGAAGTACGATAAAAGGGGAGGTGGGTTAGGGAGTAGAGGGGAGAAAAGGTGTTAATCATAATCCCAAAGCTTTTATACAGAAAAAAACAAACCCAAAGACCCTTCGCCTAAGACTTGATAAATCACATTACTTGCTTCTTCTCTCGCATTTCATGTTTAACATCAGAAAAGCACCGACATGACCAAGGTTATCAGACCCTAGCAATGTCAAAAACATGGTAAACATACATCATTGATACCTACTAGCAAGACCAGTGGATATACCACAGTATGATAATGTAATTATTGTAACGTTTGCTATGTTTACTTAAGAGCTATTGCTAAAACAGTTCAATATATAAAAAGTATAATCTTGATTTAACTTTCTCTGTCTCCTTCTCTAACTCTTCTTTTCATTATGTTCGATTAAAATAAATTAGAGTTATCACTTCCGTGCTCTCACACCCTTTCTTTATTTTCCCTACTTTTTTTTCTTTCTCTTATATATTTTTCTGTGTAGCATGTCCCTTTTCTTCCCTTTCTTTATAATAAAAACGGAATTATCCATTATCTAGCTGAGGTGATGAGACTCATAAGAAATAAGAATTGGGCGGATAAGAAATACCAGATAATCAGGATTTACATTTTTAATTTCATTTTGGCCGATTTGAACGGTTTCATTTTTAACCAGAGTGTGTTGCAAGATGATAACGGTCGGGAGATAAAGGAACACGAATATTGATATATAGATTGCACTTAATCCAGTGGTGAGTGAACACTTGCAAGACATTTGCGCATGTGCGTCTTCACAACAAAAAAAAACGTTTATACTCCTTTTTTTTTGTAATTTAAAAAAAAAGAGAAAGTGATGGATGGAATTGGTAGTGAGGTTGATGACTTTAAGGACAGCTTTAGGGGATCAGGAATCCTACATTAAACACTGAACGTGAATGTTTTCTTTTCATTTCTAATAAATGCATTTGAGCGAGATACAATGTTTATATAAAAGTTCTGGGAAAGAGTAACGTTTATGTTACACTGAAGATAATGGTGCCCCCGTGTATGTGTGTGTGGGGGGTGTATGTATCTAAAAACCAGAGCATCTAGCATGTACATAAATCTACCCGCTCAAACACTCGCGCGCACACACACACACATATTTTCTCTCTCTCTCTCTCTCTCTCTCTCTCTCTCTCTCTCTCTATATATATATATATAATATATTATTATATATATATATTATATATATATATAATATAAAGAAAAAATGCCTTTATAAATTACTTTGCTCTGTTTAATAAAATTAAACATTGAGCTCTCAAACGTGACCTGAACTCTGCAGCAACATACTGTTGGAGCAAAGGACCAGCTTAGAATCATCCTAATACCAAGAAACTTGGCACCCCACCAAAGAAAGTATATATATATATATATATATATATATATATATATATATATACTTTCTTTGGTGGGGTGCCAAGTTTCTTGGTATTAGGATGATTCTAAGCTGGTCCTTTGCTCCAACAGTATGTTGCTGCAGAGTTCAGGTCACGTTTGAGAGCTCAATGTTTAATTTTTATTAAACAGAGCAAAGTAATTTATAAAGGCATTTTTCTTTATATATATATATATATATATATATATATATATATATACCAAACTTGTTGGTAAATCCTCGCGGTGAGAAAAAACCCAGCAAATAGTTTGATTGTAAAAACATACAAATATACTACCAAACATCAGAGTCAGATCTTAGCCCTGAAGAGCATTAAGCGAAACTTTTAGTAGGTTCGTCTGACTCATTAGATTTATCTTTATATATATATATATATATATATATATATATATATATATATATATACACTGTAGTTAGATATACTTATGAATAAAGAGAGCTCAATATCTGTTATAGAGCAGAGGGCCAGTGCTAGGTTCACATACCCCCGCCGAATCTATGATACGGGCCTTCCGAATCTATTATATGGGCCTTCACTCTATTACATGTCAATTCTGTTAAAGTAGTATTCATATGAAAGCCCATTCTACTTCATGTCAATTTTCATAAAGTAGTATTGATAAAAAAAAGAAAAGAAAAGAAAAGATATATGAAGCCCGCACTTCTCGGACCTCAAGCAAATTTATCCCCCGATTGGAGGCTGGAAGTAGAACCCACCGACTCTGATAGATCATAAGTTGATCTAAGTTAGGATAGCATAGATATAGAATCAACAGGTCTGTCTAAGTTAATCAAATTTAGATCTCTCTCCCTCTCTCCCTATATATATACTAGCAAGTATTTAAGTTTTAATGTAATGAAATATCGTATTAAATTAGAAACGCTAATGAAACTAAATAAGAATGCAGATAAAAAGATTTTAAACAGAAGGGGATATAATCGAAAAATAGAACAACTGAAATTTAATCTTCCATCACTCTCGTCTTTCATTGTTATTTTTTCTAATTTAAGTATTTAGTGAAAAGAGGAAGTAAAGAATAAAATGACAGTTATTTTTTCTTGTTAATGGATTTCTTTTAAGATTCATTAAAGAGATTTTTGCTTATATTCATTAAAATAAAGCCAAACAGTTAGAAACCAATATTACTAAGCATATATTTATTAAAATTACATTTTTAATATCCATATGCAAATTAGCCTTCCTGTTCACACTGTAAACCGCCATTTTGTTGTATATATAAATACAATTGCATGTTATTAGAATGTAGATATGGTTAACAGTATAAATAATGTAAAACAATTTTATTGATAATTGAGGTTAAAATAAGGATAAATTCATGGTGAATGTGACGTCAATTACTAATGGAATTGTGACTTGAGTAGTGATTTAGTTTCGGTTACAGACAGAAAAACACACAATCTCCATTATAATAAGATATATATATATATATATATATATATATATATATATATATAATGAGGTAGTTAAAAGGAAAAGTGAGCAAGAAATGAACAACTCAAAACAAATCAAGGGTTGAAATGATTTCGTCCGTATTCACGCGGACATCTTCAGTCAAAATGATCTCATCTCCTATAACAACATACTCACCCCCTCTGACCTACCCATGCACTCCCCTACATCCACTCTACATTCTCCAAACTACCCCCACACCATCCCTCACCAAATAACATGTACCTGCACGTAACTTTGCTTTAATAAAATCATTTTGACTGAAGATGAACCGCGTGAATACGGACGAAATCATTTCAACCCTTTATTTGTTTTGAGTTGTTCATTTCTTGCTCACTTTTCCTTTTATCTACCTCATATTGTCGGATTCTAAACCCATCCACCTATCTTCATATATATATAATGTATAAACTTGGGAAGCATTTAGCACAATACCCCCAGGAATTGCGTTAGCTTATCAATGAGTATTTAATCTATAGTCAAATCATTAATACATAGAATAAAGAACAACTCAGTATTATATATACTCAGAAATTATATAACATTAAACGGTCCTCATCATTTGTTAAAACAAATTTTGATAAATACATGTCCGGTATTATTGATTTATATATAGTTTGTTTTATTAGAAAGAAAACATATTAATTTGAAATTTGACAGCGAAACTGTTTTATGCCTATTATTAAAAAAATATAAGATTTCAAAGATCTGTTTACATTTTTTTACGAAAAAGCTTGGCAAAAATTAATTTTACACCGCCCGGGGGCGTTTTTTATTGCTTGTTTTCCTAACATTCATTGTTAATTCCATCATGCTTATTCAATGAGATTTAGATCAGCTGATTACACAGACAATCACAAAATATTGATCTATCTTCATTGTTTCTTTTCCCCCATTTCAATCTATCCTACAATTCAAAATACGACAATGATTTATTCAAATGAAGGAACGACGAAAAAGCTTTTATGAAAAGTGGGGATGAAAAAAGTGGTTATTCATGAAGCTTTATTTTTTTTTTAAATATAGTGCACAAAACAAACAGTATATAATATCGCTTTTATGATAAATATTAAATTAAGATTTAACGTTTGTGAATAATTTAAATTAAAACAATTTGTATAGGATCATTTGAGAACATTAATGGCCACCGGATATGACGAGATTCTTGTACAAATCGGTGATAGTTTTTCTATTCTATTTTTCTTCTAGTTTTACCCACAAATATGTAATAGAAATTGGGTTACGCCACAATATTAACCTGAGTGCTTGAGAAAATCTAGCATCAAACCGGAAATAATGGCGTAAGACAGATTAAAGGGCTTTGGAGAAAATAGACTGAAACATGGAGATCAGCTCCGTCTAACTTAAAACAAAAACATCTGACTCTCGCTTTAGGAAATTCCATCTGTCAGTGTGGCTTCATAGCTCGCAGCAAGGCTGGGCTGCTATCACATTTGAGGAAACACAAAATGTCTTCTTGATAGCATGCACAACATGAGAGGAAACAAATCACTCACTGCTGACTCTCATCTATCGTTCACGATAGTAGAGTCCACCATATATATATATTATTAACTATTATATATATTATTATGAACTATATATATATATATTATATATATTATATATATATATATAATGTGTGTGGGTATGGGTGTGGATGACTTATCAACACAATGTGCCAGTGGAAGCCACTTTCACGGGCACGTTGTCTTGACAATAAGTGGCTAACACGCTGCTTTGAAACCAATGGTAACAATAGCACCTTAAATGTATTATACTCTATAACAAATAAATATAATGCACACACACTCACACACCCCTTACACACACACACAACACACACACACACACACACATATATATATATATATATATATATATATATATATATATATATATATATATATATGACATACTCCTCAGATATACCGACAAAGAAGCATACGTGGACTCCATAGCATCATATATATTGAAAATATTTCCATGTATATACACGTATATGGTTTATATTCCAGAAATTGTGTGGGTCGTGCTATTTTACGAATCTCCCACGGTGGTTCTGTTTGGGGGAAAATCTATGTTTTTTTACTTGGCTCTTTAAATGCAAAACATGAGCGAATTACACGCCTTGTTTGTGCCACGTTGAGTGAAAAATAGAAAGTAATGAACGAACACATCTACTAATGTATAAAAAGAATAAATATCTGATAATGTTATTGTATATAGATGTGTTTATCATCATAAATGTGAGGTATGTGCCTGTATGAGAATATATATCTAAGTGGAGTCTCAACAATCCCCCAAGCTCCATACTGTATATCCCCCTTGGGCATTAATACAGGCCTGTACTCTCACATATCATCCTCATCATCATCATGTCGCACTAGTAGCACGGATATATATGACAATATCTCGCCAACCGTCTCTATCATTCATTGCCCTCGGGAGGTCCTCTACGCAGTATCTAATATCTGCACAGAGCTGGTCAATATAGGTCTTTGCTGGGCGGCCCTCACTGGCATGTCCATGTGCTGGTTTCCACAGGAGAACGTCGCTTATGAGTTCGTCATCGCTTCTCCAGCAATGCCCAGTATGTCTTGTTCGTCTTGTTTGGATGCTTTGTGTGATAGGGGGCAAGTGGTCTTACAGTTGATTCATTGTGGGGTGTTGTTTCCACGATTTGTTTAAGATGGCACGCAACATTCTTGTGCAACTCAAATCTATATTATTCTCTTGGGGCTTTGTTAGAGCCCAAGTGGTGCAGCCGTACAGTAGCACTAGTACAACTACGGCTTGGCTCACAAATATAAAATCGTAAAAATAGTGTTTTGTTCCTAATTTGGCAACATGTACTCGATCTGTACATGGGATCTGTTATTATAATTCAACTATTACGTGTGTTTAAAAAATGTTAACATTTCTATGGGTGTTCCGTTATGAAATGATTTTAAACTTTCCACATGTTCACTACTGCTATCAGCACATAGAAATATTAACATTTTTAATCAATAATAGGATATCCCAACAATGTGTTAAGAAAGAATGTGTACATGTGGAAGCTGTTTTAAATTATATCCTAAAGGTGCTCCCATAAGGGTGTCAATAATGTTTTGAATCACCCTATTGTACTTGAGTAAATAAACATAAATTCAAAATGTAGCAATTTTATTTTCAAGCAGTACATACCATATATATTTTAGGGCAGACTGGTTTCTTTAAGCAACCAATCTAGGAGAAGGTACATTCTGAATTCAAACCAGATGCACTCGCTTAAAATTTCAGCATGTGTCAAAGGGGTGGTGTAAATATATGCACACCACATCGCAAATGAATAGGCAGCCCACTAAGAATTATCTTATAAAAAGTTAGCGTTCCTCTAAACGGATATTATTAGATATTACTTATTACCAAAATATACAATATCGAAACTCTGTAATTGAAAATGAAATTGCAATATTTCTGTGACAAAAATAAAAGTAAACACACACACACACACACACACACACACACACACACACATATATATATATATATATATATAATATATATATATAAGGAATGTTTTTTTTCATATTGGGTTATTCAAGAAAGCATTGGGATATCAGGTTCTAAAATGGAGGTTTGGAATTTCGATGGAAGGCCGTACTTATAGTCGGGAAATATGCATGCGGCGTCGAGGCCACACGATCCCTTCTCCTTGTTTACACTGCATAAGCTGCAACAAGATAATATGGTGCATCTGGCAAAAAAAATGAGATGGAAATAGGCAGAGGCTGATAAGAACGTGAAAAAAGAAGCCGTGAGAAGAAGCAGTCTTTGTTGGTAATCAGTTTTCCTTTATCATTGATTTAGTTTTGATACTGAGCACAACCAACCCGGCACGTTTATCGGTGCATATCTTATTTTATTCCTTGCTAGTTTCTCCCCAGTTTTAACTGGTGATTTTCTTTTTCTAATGACAGTCACCCTGTCGGTGGGGCTGTAGAATACACCGACTGCACTTCTTAAGAGAAGTAAAATCTTTTGGCCGTGGGTGGCGAACCACGAGGCTTAACGAGAGAATCCAACACTCCACTTTTGCCCTTATCTCTACATTTTACTACAAAGATCAGATTACCCAATCTGCACTACTCATGCGCTGAATTATCAGGGTCAGAGACCGGCATCAAACCAGGAACCTTATGATTTCTAAACGGGTAGCTCTACTGACTGAGCTAAACCGGCCCCTTAACTTAAACAGATGAAATGAAGCATATATATCTTCTAACTTTAAAGGGTTAATCAAATATTTTAGTTGCCAATGTATTGGAGGCATAGTAGAAGGGACTAAAGAGTCAAAATGCTTACAGCCCTGTTGGATGGAGCTTTGAATACACCTACTGCACCTCTGCAGAGGGATAAGACTCCCACCCCCAAGGACCACCTGTTGGCTGTAGGTGGCATCCCTGATGCTCAAGGATGGAAGCCTGGTGGCTGAGCAGTCCATGACATGCAACACTCCACTTTTGCCCTTACTTTGGCTAGATGGGCGGTCGGATAGCCCTCTCCGATCAATCGGCTGGTCATGCCAAGCCCTAGCACCTATATGATTGTTCTGATCCCTATTGCCCTGGTGGCTGAGGGTTTTAATGTCTGTCCTGGTTATGATGTTAAACACTATGAGATGGTGAAATTACAATTCTGGAGCTTTGAGGAATGTGTAGTACCCCTTCATCACCATTGTTTCCAGGTCTACTCTGATCCGGAGTGGTAGTATCTGTTAGGGTCCCATCAATAGGTTTAATAGGAAAATGTTTCAAAATGTGTTTAAAAAAATGAATTTTAAAAGAATTGAGAACCCATAAAGAATGAATAAAATAAAACATCTTCGGCTTAAAATAACCCAACAAGAATTGACATGCCGTAAAATCCAATCAATTAGTATTGTATCTTATTTCATTCCTTGCGAGATTCTCGATAATTTCAACAGGCAGTTTTTTTTTCTCTAATGACTGCAATCCTACTCAGGTCCCCAGGA
>CM042142.1:13990035-13993788 GCA_023376005.1 Doryteuthis pealeii
ACATTTCGGCATATTATGCCTAATCAGCAGAGCTATAGTCAGGAAGACCGCTTTGTGTGTGATTCGAACCCTGACTGTCAAGCTGACAGGCGGGGACTCTAACCATTACAATTTTTTTCCAGATTTTCCGTTTGTTTTGAAGTAGGTTATATTCCACTTATGGTGACTTTACTACACAACAGTATGAGAAGTAAACAAACAAACAATGTGTTTTGATATGGCTTTTTTAGCCATCCATCTCCTATCAAAATGGTGATTCACCTATTCACGAACAACAATAGCAAAATGTTGAGGAGCACCAATAACAACACGGGTTTAATTGCCATCTATCAAGGAACACACACACACACACACACACACACACACACACACATATATATATATATATATATATATATATATATATATATATATAAACGTGACCCGTTGGGCACCCATTGAGCTCTGGGTAGATAATTGGGATTCGGGAAAATATCATTATTTTACAAAAAACACGCATAACGTACTTTTATTTTTAAATCTATATATGGGCACCATTTGCTTCCAGACTCTCAGCCGCTCGGGAATCGCATCAACTGATCTTCTCAAAAATTCTTGTGGAATGGCAGAAATAAATTTTCGTATTCGTCCTTCAAGTTCTTACAAAGTCATTGATTTCGTAGAGTAAACTTGCTCCTTCAACCAACTCCAAAGAAAAAAGTTGTAGGGTGTTAAATCTGGGCTTCTGGGCAACCACTCACGCGGGCCACGTCTACCCATCTATCTCCTACCAAAATGGTGATTCCCCTATTTACGAACAACAATAGCAAAATGTGGAGGAGCACCATTAACAACACGGGTTTAATTGCCATCTATCAAGGACCATACATAAAAGAATTGAGAAAAATGTTTAAAAAAATATAGTTTAAATAGGGAGTTACTTTTCAATCAACCTGTATGAATGTATATATATTATATGTATGTATATTGTGTGCCATCTCTATATATAATATGAAGATGTTCTTTCAAACAGTATTAACCTAACATTTCGGCCCAACCCAGAAAACGAAAAGAATGCTAAGCTTTCCAAGAATGTTTTCATCAAAATTGATTCACCACAAAAGATCTTTCGAAATATGAGACCAACAATATGAATATGCCACATTGCTCGGTTCACTCTCCATTATATATACTAGCAAATATATGCCCCCCTCCGGGTACAAATATTTAAGTTTTAATATAATAAAATACGGTGCTCTTCCAATATGTGATCTACCGAATGGTTTCTAATCCAATATGTGATCTACCGAGTTGTTTACATTCCAATATGTGATCTACCCATTAACTACCCATTATTTTTCCATTAAACTAACCCTAAACCCTAACCCCAACCCTGTCTTCTTTTTTCCTAGTAGATCACATGCCATGAATAGTAGATCAATAGTAGATCATAAACCTTCGGTAGATCACATATTGGAAGAGCACCTAAAATATTATATCAAATTAGAAAGGCTAATGAAACTAAATAAGAATGCAGATAAAAAGATTTGAAACAGAGGGGGGGGGGTATAATCGAAAAATAGAACAACTGAAAATTAATCTTTCATTACTCCCGTCTTTCATTGCTAAAATTTTCATAATTCAAATAATTTAGTTAAGATAGGAAGTAAAGAAAAAAATTAGTTATTTCTTCTTGTTAATGAATTTCTCTTAAGATTTATCCCAGAGATTTTTGATCATATTCATTAAGATAAAACCAAACAATTATAAATCAATAATACTAAGCACATATTTATTAAAATCAATTTTTTTATATCAATATGCAAATTAGGCTTCCGGTTCACACTGTAAGCCGCTATTTTATTGTATATATAAATACAATTGCATGTTATTATTATGTATATAAGGCCAACAGTATTAATAATGTAAAACAATTTTATTAATAATTGAGCTTTAAATAAAAATAGAATCATGGCGAATGTGATGTAAATAATTAAGTGAATTGTGACTTGAATAGTGATATAGTTTCGGTTACAGACAAACACACAATCTCCATTATAATAAGAGATATAATATGGGCACTATATTTTTAAGTAAATAGTCCTATATCTTGTATTGAGAATTTATGTATAAGTTAGGGTAGCATTGAAATGGAGTAAACTGTGCTATGTTACTGACAGTTTCTCGCCTATGCGGTTATTCAAATCCGGTCACTTAGTTCTAATAATCCAATGGGTGAGAATGTCAGCAACCATATATATATATATATATATATATATATATATATATATATATATATAACCTGGTATTGTTAAATAAGTCAATATTTCTTTTTTATGATCAGGTGTAGACGTTTAAGTCTTCTAGTTCTTTTTCATTGATCGGGATCTAGATAGTAAAGAAACTGTTTCATATTTTTTACCCAAACGCTTTCAAGCATTTCGTGGGTCGTCCTAAGTGGGATTGTTGCCTGTAGTGTTTGTTTGGTGCGGCTTTTATTCGTTTGGAAGTTGTGTGTGCGTGTGTGTGTGTGCGTGTGTGTGTGTGTGTGTGTGTGTGTGTGTTTCAGTTACCATCAAGATCCGTTCGACGAGAAACAACTAGGATACTTGAACATCTTCACCTAAAAATCATAAAGTAGAAATATTCCGTGGTCTTTAACAATACCTGCTGAAATAATAACTTAATAACTTGCTGCGAAAATAAATAATATATAGTTATATATGTATCTTGGAGTAAATCCGACAGAATGTGGTAAAGAATGAGGAAAAATGTAGACAAAGTGTTACATAATCTATGCAATATATTATTGTCAAATCCCTGTATTCTGAAGGGATGGCCCCTTTCATATCAGGCGGGACTTTCCATGGAATATTACAGAAAGCCCGCGAAATTACGTGAAGTCACGTGGAACCGAATTAACCCTTAGTTTCAGCTTGGACGTCAGGTAGAAAGCATGTCTGCCTTAGCTGGATCAAATGCACACGCACGTTGTGTTAGTTAGAATAAGAAGTTTAAGCAATAAAAGTTAAAGAATAATATGGTGTTCTTTGCTTGGATGATGTCTTGGCAAAAAGACGAAGGTATCAAGAACGAACAGCCAACAAGAATCTAGGAATAGAATTCAACATGGAGATAAAGAATAGAAACGACTAGAGATCACCAAATGGCCAAAGAAGTAAGTAATTCAAAATGCATATGCATCTCTCTGTCTACCTATGTCTATATCTCTCCCCTCTCTAGTAAAAAAACTTGTGTATATACCCGACATGGGTATATGAGTATGTAACAAAAGGAACCACTCAGACAAGTAGATGTAGGAAATTTATTTCGCTGTGCATTGAGCACGGCTTCTTCAGTCGTTTATTGGAACATTAGTGCATCATACATATGTTTTATAGAAGAGAAAGTGAACGGGTGAGGGGTAAATTTGGTGATGAAGTCAGTAGGAGTCTCTTCTCCCCCTCTACTTCAATTAATCAACATTTTCTCCAAGCCAACCAAAGAATATTGACCTAATTTCTCGCCTACCATGATTCTCCTTATTTGCACTAAACCCACCTAACTTATCATATTTCATCCAACTTAACACACACTTTTTATCTTATATCCCTCCCATCCATGAAAGATTCCTTCTGACTAATCAAATCCTCACAAACGCTACCCCATTCTCCTGACTTCATCACCCAAATTCACCCCTCACCCGTTCACTTTCCTTCTCATAAAACACTATGATATAGCATGCACCAATGGTTCAAATAAAAATCTCTCTTG
>CM042142.1:13993888-13996388 GCA_023376005.1 Doryteuthis pealeii
AAAAAGAGAAGAGATGAATTGGAGAGAGAGAGAGAGAATGATGTGAAAGTAACAACGGAGGAAATAGAGAATGAGAGAGTAGAGAGAGAGAGAGAGAGATGACGTGGAAAGTACAAGGAGGAAATAGAGAATAGAGAGAGAGAGAGAGAGAGATGATGATGTGAAAGTAACAAGGAGGAAATAGAGAATGAGAGAGAGAGAGAGAGATGATGAGAAAGTAAGAAGGAGGAAATAGAGAATGAGAGAGAGAGAGAGAGATGATGTGAAAGTAACAAGGAGAAATAGAGAATGAGAGAGAGAGAGAGAGAGAGATATGTGAAAGTAACAAGGAGGAAATAGAGAATGAGAGAGAGAGAGAGAGAGAATGTGAAGTAACAAGGAGGAAATAGAGAATGAGAGAGAGAGAGAGAGATGACGTGAAAAGGAGGAAATAGAGAATAGAGAGAGAGAGAGAGAGAGAGAGAGAGAGAGAGAGAAGATGACGTGAAAGTAACAAGGAGGAAATAGAGAATGAGAGAGAGAGAGAGATGACGTGAAAGTAACAAGGAGGAAATAGAGAATGAGAGAGAGAGAGAGAGAGATGATGAAAGTAACAAGGAGGAAATAGAGAATGAGAGAGAGGAGAGAGTGAAGTAACAAGGAGGATGAGAATGAGAGAGAGAGAGAGATATGACGTGAAAGTACAAGGAGGAAATAGAGAATGAGAGAGAGAGAGAGAGAGAGAGACGTGAAAGTAACAAGGAGGAAATAGAGAATGAGAGAGAGAGAGAGATATGACGTGAAGTAACAAGGGGAATAGAGAATGAGAGAGAGAGAGAGAGAGATGAGTGAAAGAGGAGGAAATAGAGAATGAAGAGAGAGAGAGAGAGATGACGTGAAAGTAACAAGGAGGAAATAGAGAATGAGAAGAGAGAGAGAGAGATGTGAAAGTAAACAAGGAGGAAATAGAGAAATGAGAGAGAGAGAGAGAGAGAGATGTGAAAGTAACAAGGGAGGATAGAGAATGAGAGAGAGAGAGAGAGAGATGTGAAGTAACAAGGAGGAAATAGAGAATAGAGAGAGAGAGAGAGAGAGAGATGATGTGAAAGTAACAAGGAGGAAATAGAGAAGAGAGAGAGAGAGATGAGTGAGTAGAGAGAGAGATGTGTGAAAGTAACAAGAGGAAATAGAGAAGAGAGAGAGAGAGAGAGAAAGTAACAAGGAGGAAATAGAGAATGAGAGTGAGTGAGGAAATAGAGAATGAGAGAGAAGAGAGAGAGAGAGATGAGAGAGAGAGAGATGGTAACAAGGAGGAAATAGAGAATGAGAGAGAGAGAGAGAGAGATAACAAGGAGGAAATAGAGAATGAGAGAGAGAGAGAGAGAGATGAAAGTAACAAGGAGGAAATAGAGAATGAGAGAGAGAGAGAGAGAGAGAGAGAATGAAAGTAACAAGGAGGAAATAGAAGAGAGAGAGAGAGAGAGAGAGAGTAACAAGGAGGAAATAGAGAATGAGAGAGAGAGAGAGAGAGAATGTGAAAGTAACAAGAGGAAATAGAGAGATGAGAGAGTGATGTGAAAGTAACAAGGAGGAAATAGAGAATGAGAGAGAGAGAGAGAAGATATGAAAAGTAACAAGGAGGAAATAGAGAATGAGAGAGAGAGAGATGATGTGAAAGTAACAAGGAGGAATAGAGAATGAGAGAGAGAGAGAGAGAGACGTGAAAGTAGGAGAGAGAGAGAGAGAGTGAGAGAGAGATGAGTGAGTAGTAGAGAATGAGAGAGAGAGAGAGATGACGTGAGTAACGAGAGAGAGAGAGTGAGAGAGAGAGAGAGAGAGAGAGAGATGTGTAAAGTAAAATACGAGGGTGAGTAAAAAAAGTAATGCCATTTTGTTTAGGACAGGTATAATTACGAACACAGAAACATGTATCAAACATAAAAAATGTAGCTGATCCTCTGTGGATCACATCCCTACTCCTCTACATAGTCACCGTTTCTTTCAATAGCAATTTTCCACCTTCGAATGAAAGCATGTATCCTCGCCCCGTAATGTTTTGTTTGACTGTTCTTTGAGCCACTTCTTCACTACAGATTTCGCTTCCTCGTCACTGGAATAATGTTTGCCTCTCAAACCCGCTTTCATGGGACCCCATAAAAGAGGGTTTGAGAAGCAATTTTTCTAAATTTTCCATTTCATTCTCTCATAAGAAAATATTAACTTAAAAAAATTGACATCAAGCTATCTTACTCTCTAAACCGAAAGTCCCCGGAAAACAATAATTAGTATAAATATCTCTTGAATTCCGAATCCTTCACAATATTAATTCGAACATAACGGGTAAGTCAACTATATTTCCTAAGTATTAGTCTATTTCAACACTTATAATCACCATACGTTCATGCCTAAAAAAACAGTATTTTAAATTTTTATAATCCAGACAGCAAATATGAGAAGCATACACGAAACCCTTACAATTTAATATATATATATATATATATATATATATATATATATATAT
>CM042142.1:13998888-14018888 GCA_023376005.1 Doryteuthis pealeii
AATGCAATATAAACAGAACACTACATTTCAGAAAAAAATGACAAATCTTCAGACGGAATTGACACATCAGACATTGTTATTGCAATTAATTATAAAGTGTCTACCCATTTACAAGGGTTGTGAACTACATTAATATATTGACTCTTAAAAGATTTATATTTCCAGTAAATATGAAGTGTTTACCTGTTTGAAAAGATTGTAAAAATATATTTTGTACCGAATATAATTAGAGACCGTAATTGTTAAACTTATTTATGGTATAAAATAACCCAACAAGAGTTAACATTCATAAAACTAAACCAACCAAAGATAGCCCTATGTCAGGTGCTCATTGTAGGCACCATCGCTTGATAGGAAAATTGTCTTGTAAAACAAATCACTTATTTAGTGACTTTGATCTTAATTTGTATGCCCTACAATTGTGGCCATGTGCCAGACTAAGCTAAACCTAATGAGCAGTGTCCTGGGTAAGACGTTAAACAGCATCTAATAGTAAAGTTCTATTTCTGGAGCTCTGGGGAATGTGGAGTACCTGTTCATCAACATTACTCCCAGGTCCACTCTGACCCGGTGTGGTAGTTCCTGTTAGAGTCCCATCTATAGGTTAAATAGACAAAATTACCGTATTTTACGGCATATAGGACGCACTTTTTTTCCAAAATTTTGGCTAAAAAATTGCCCTGCGTCTTATACATCGTAGGTGAAGTTTGAGACCTCCCGTAGGTATAGGCTAATCATCTTTATGATGCTCACTAACCCAGCTTACGCTCAGTACTTTTACCTACTCTAAACTCCATACATCCTTGTGGTATTGTTATAATCAAGGTTAACAGGAGCGAACGTTTTCAACAATATATGCTTAAATACACTAAAAAGGTTTTTTTCCTGAATCTGACCTACTAAAATGGAGGTGCGTCTTATATGCCCGTGCGTCTTATATGCCGTCAATTACGGTAGTTTTAAAAAATGTGTATAAAAAAATGAGTTTAAATAAAAGAATCAAGAATGAATAAAACAATATATTTTCGACATAGAATAACCCAACAAAGGTTGACATGCCGTAAAATCCAACTAGCCAAACCAAACCAAACCTGATGAGCAACCCACCTTTTGTCTATGTATGCATGAATGTCAGTTTCTATTTAGATTCTAGAATATAACATTAAAAAAAGATTCTGTTTATACAACGACGTATGTTTTAAGAAAACGAGTCCCGATAACATAGAGTGTAATAATATCAGTGCAATTTCTTCAACTAAGATTCTCTTCTCGTGCGCTTATGTGTTGCGAACGTGTGTCCTATTTTTAGCCGGGAGAATTGTAAAGGAGACCACAGAATGGAAGCAAAGAAAACATCAGAAATAAAATTTAAAAAAAAACTTGTTTCCTGGATATCACAAACCCAACCAAAACATTTTATATTGCACAGTGACGCCTTTCACTTAACTCCGTTGAAAGACATCAACAAATTGGAGTCTTTTTTAATGTCTTCAATATATATATATATATATATATATATATATAATATATATATATATATATATATATATATATATATATTGTGTGTGTGTGTGTGTGTGTGTGTGTGTGTGTGTGAGGCATTATCCAAAGTTTAGAGAATCTTATCAGTGCGCGTGGACGAAATGCAGTACAGTACAGACTTTAAGTTTTGCCGTAATCCCGTGTAAGGTAGGGAGTAATATCATAAGCCAGCTAAAAACTATTTTTAAGTCTGAGTTCTGTTAGACAAAGGAATATATATATATATATATATATATATATATATATACTTCTAAACTATACCGGCATTTAAAAAAACCCAGATAATTCAGTTTTTAATTTTTTTTTTAAACTGACATCTGGGGAAATAAATTTTAAAAAAAGAAAAGACCAGCACACCCGTACTTTCTGAAAATATTCATCTGTACCGTATGTAGTGGCCAAAATAAAAAACACCAGAGGAGTTTTCTTATTTATATATGTACAAAGTGCTCAATATATTAAGTAGAGCATGATTATATTATATTATATTATATATATATATGTGTGTGTGTGTGTGTGTGTCTGTATGTATATTCTTCAGCTGCTCCTCCCACGTTTTCACTGTAAAAGCATTAGCAGTTAATCGAAAAAGTGCCCAATGTATTTCGTAAAATACAAAGCATTAATAGTTGTAGAAACAGTTCTTCTCTCTACCACAGTTTCGCTGTTTAATATATATATATATATATATATATATATATATATATATATATGAGAAGTAAACAAACAAACAATGTGTTTTGATATGGCTTTTTTAGCCGACAATTTTTGGGAGGATATGTGCTTAATTGAAGTCGTACCTAATTTGGAAAATTAATTAATTAATAATTAATGAATTAGGCGGGCATACTTATTCAAATGTAAGGCTAAACAAATCGAGAAACATCAATCTCTGTATGTACATTTCGGCATATTATGCCTAATCAGCAGAGCTATAGTCAGGAAGACCGCTTTGTGTGTGATTCGAACCCTGACTGTCAAGCTGACAGGCGGGGACTCTAACCATTACACCTTTTTTTTCCAGATTTTCCGGGGTTTTTTAAGTAGGTTATATTCCACTTATGGTGACTTTACTACACGACAGTATGAGAAGTAAACAAACAAACAATGTGTTTTGATATGGCTTTTTTAGCCATCCATCTCCTATCAAAATGGTGATTCCCCTATTCACGAACAACAATAGCAAAATGTTGAGGAGCACCAATAACAACACGGGTTTAATTGCCATCTATCAAGGAACACACACACACACACACACACACACATATATATATATATATATATATATATATATATATATATATATATATATATAAACGTGACCCGTTGGGGCACCCATTGAACTCTGGGTAGATAATTGGGATTCTGGAAAATATCATTATTTTACAAAAAACACGCATAACGTACTTTTATTTTAAATTCTATATGGGCACCATTTGCTTCCAGACTCTCAAGCCGCTCGGGAATCGCATCAACTGATCTTCTCAAAAATTCTTGTGGAATGGCAGAAATAAATTTTCGTATTCGTCCTTCAAGTTCTTACAAAGTCATTGATTTCGTAGAGTAAACTTGCTCCTTCAACCAACTCCAAAGAAAAAAGTTGTAGGGTGTTAAATCTGGGCTTCTGGGCAACCACTCACGCGGGCCACGTCTACCTATCCATCTCCTACCAAAATGGTGATTCCCCTATTTACGAACAACAATAGCAAAATGTGGAGGAGCACCAATAACAACACGGGTTTAATTGCCATCTATCAAGGAACATACATAAAAGAATTGAGAAAAATGTTAAAAAAATATAGTTTAAATAGGGAGTTACTTTTCAATCAACCTGTATGAATGTATATATATTATATGTATGAATATTGTGTGCCATCTTTATATATAACTAGCAAATATATGCACCCTCCGGGTGCAAGTATTTAAGTTTAAATGTAATAAAATATTAGATTAAATCAGAAAGGCTAATGAAACAAATTAAGAATTCAAATAAAAAGATTTGAAACGGAGGGGGTATAATCGGAAAATAGAACAACTGAAACTTACTCTTTCATCACTTCCGTTTTTCAATGCTAAATTTTCCTAATTTAACTATTAACTAAAATAGGAAGTAAAGAATAAAATTACAGTTATTTCTTCTTGTTAATGAATTTCTTTTAGGATTTATTGAAGAGATTTTTACTCATATTCATTAAGATAAAACCAAACAATTAGAAATCAATAATACCAAGCACATTTTTATTAAAATCAATTTTTTTAATATCAATATGCAAATTAGCTTTACGTTTACACTGAAAACTGGTATTTTGTTGTATATATAAATACAATTGCATGTTATTAGTATTTAGGTAAGGCCAACAGTATTAATAATGTCAAACAGTTTTATTATTAATTGCGGTTTAAATAGAAATAGAATCATGGAGAATGTGACGTAAATAACTAAGGGAATTGTGACTTGAGTAGTAATATAGTTTCGCTTACAGACAGAAAAACACACAATCTCCATTATAATAAGATATGAAGATGTTATTTCAAACAGTATTAACCTAACATTTCGGACCAACCCAGAAAACGAGAAGAATGCTAGGCTTTCCAAGAATGTTTTCATCAAAATTGATTCACCACAAAAGATCTTTCAAAATATGAGACCAACAATATGAATATGCCACATTGCTGGGTTCACTTTTCGTTATATATACTAGCAAATATATGCCCCCCTCCGGGTACAAATATTTAAGTTTTAGTATAATAAAATACGGTGCTCTTCCAATATGGGATCTACCGAATGGTTTCTAATCCAATATGTGATCTACCGAGTTGTTTACATTCCAATATGTGATCTACCCATTAACTACCAATTATTTTTCCATTAAACTAACCCTAAACCCTAACCCCAACCCTGTCTTCTTTTTTCCTAGTAGATCACATGCCATGAATAGTAGATCAATAGTAGATCACAAACCTTCAGTAGATCACATATTGGAAGAGCACCTAAAATATTATATCAAATTAGAAAGGCTAATGAAACTAAATAAGAATGCAGATAAAAAGATTTGAAACAGAGGGGGGTATAATCGAAAAATAGAACAACTGAAAATTAATCTTTCATTACTCCCGTCTTTCATTGTTAAAATTTTCCTAATTCAAATAATTTAGTTAAAATAGGAAGTAAAGAAAAAATTAGTTATTTCTTCTTGTTAATGGATTTCTCTTAATATTTATCCCCGAGATTTTTGCTCATATTCATTAAGATAAAACCAAACAATTAGAAATCAATAATACTAAGCACATATTTATTAAAATCAATTTTTTGATATCAGTATGCAAATTAGCCTTCCGGTTCACACTGTAAGCCGCTATTTTGTTGTATATATATAAATACAATTGAATGTTATTATTATGTAGATAAGACCAACAGTATTACTAATGTAAAAGAATTTTATTAATAATTGAGGTTTAAATAAAAATAGAATCATGGCGAATATGATGTAAATAATTAAGTGAATTGTGACTTGAATAGTGATATAGTTTCGGTTACAGACAGACAAACACACAATCTCCATTATGATAAGAGATATAATATGAGTACTATATTTTTAAGTAAATAGTTCTATATCTTGTATAGAGAATTTATATATAAGTTAGGGTAGCATTGAAATGGAGTAAACTGTGCTAGGTTACTGACAGTTTCTCGCCTATGCGGTTATTCAAATCCGGTCACTTAGTTCTAATAATTCAATGGGTGAGAATGTCAGCAACCATATATATATATATATATATATATATATATATATATATATATATATATATATATATAACCTGGTGTTGTTAAATAAGTCAATATTTCTTCTTTATGATCAGGTGTAGACGTTTAAGTCTTCTAGTTCTTTTTCATTGATCGGGATCTAGATAGTAAAGAAACTGTTTCATATTTTTTACCCAAACGCTTTCAAGCATTTCGTGGGTCGTCCTAAGTGGGATTGTTGTTTGTGGTGTTTGTTTGGTGCGACTTTTATTCGTTTGGAAGTTGTGTGTGTGTGTGTGTGTGTGTTGTTCAGTTACCATCTAGATCCCGTTCGACGAGAAACAACTAGGATACGTGAACATCTTCACCTAAAAATCATAAAGTAGAAATATTCCGTGGTCTTTAACAATACCTGCTGAAATAATAACTTAATAACTTGCTGCGAAAATAAATAATATATATATATATATATATATATATATATATATATATCTAGGAGGATTGGAGTAAATCCGACAGAATGTGGTAAAGAATAGAGGAAAAATGTGGACAAAGTGTTACATAATCTATGCATATATTATTGTCAAATCCCTGTATTTCTGAAGCGATGGCCCCTTTTCATATCACGGGCAGGACTTTCCATGGAATATTACAGAAAGCCCGCGAAATACGTGAAGTCACGTGGAACCGAATTAACCCTTAGTTTCAGCTTGGACGTCAGGTAGAAAGCATGTCTGCCTTAGCTGGACTCAAATGCACACGCGTGTTGTGTTAGTTAGAATAAGAAGTTTAAGCAATAAAAGTTTAAAGAAATAATATGGTGTTCTTGCTTGATGAATGTCTTGGCAAAAAGACGAAGGTATCAAAGACGAACAGCCAACAAGAATCTAGAAATAGAATTCAACATGGAGAGAAAGAATAGAAACGACTAGAGATCACCAAATGGCCAAAGAAGTAAGTAATGCAAAATGCATATGCATCTCTCTGTCTACCTATGTCTATATCTCTCCCCTCTCTAGTAAAAAAAAACTTGTGTATATACCCGACATGGGTATATGAGTATGTAACAAAAGGAACAACTCAGACAAGTAGATGTAGGAAATTTATTTCGCTGTGCATTTGGCACGGCTTCTTCAGTCGTCTATTTGAACATTAGTGCATCATACATATGTTTTATAGAAGAGAAAGTGAACGGGTGAGGGGTAAATTTGGTGATGAAGTCAGTAGGAGTCTCTTCTCCCCCTCTACTTCAATTAATCAACATTTTCTCCAAGCCAACCAAAGAATATTGACCTAATTTCTCGCCTACCATGATTCTCCTCATTTGCACTAAACCCACCTTACTTATCATATTTCATACAACTTAACACACACTTTGGATCTTATCTCCCTCCCCATCCATGAAAGATTTCTTCTGACCAATCAAATCCTCACAAACGCTACCCCATTCTCCTGACTTCATCACCAAATTCACCCCTCACCCGTTCACTTTCTCTTCTATAAAACACATGTATGATGCACAAATGTTCAAATAAACGACTGAAGATGTCGTGCTCAATACACGACGAAATATATCTCCTACATCTACTTGTCTGAGTTGCTCCTTTTGTCCACATTTTCCCTCTATTCTTTACCACGCACACACACACACACACACACACACACACACACACACACACACACACACACACATATATATATATATATATATAATATATATATATATACTAGACTACTTTTCATACAAGCCATTATTTATATATATATATATAATATATATATATATATATATATATATTCCGTCTTAACAAACCTTCTAAGTAGCACACACAAATAAGATAAACCCAAAGTGAATAAAAGAAAAAAGGAGGGAGCAAACTAGGAAATGGTAGATAGAATTACAAATTAGATTAGCCAAACAGAAGGGAACGGGTTAAACCCACCGTCGACAGCTTTTTACTTCAAAGAAAAAATACAAAAATAGTGAGTAAATTTAAAAACCAAAGTCTATAAAAAAGTAACTAAGATAATAACAGACCAAACTAGACTACTTTTCATACGGGCCATTATTTATAAGATGTAACTGTCTAGCTTGTTTTAGTTCTCCTGGAGAAGGGGCATCTTAAGCACCAAAACCTTTCTAGAGAGAAAACCTTTTTACAACAATTAATGCTCTATATTTTATGCAATACTTTTTAATTAACTACTAATACAACTACAATTAAAACGTGGGAGTAGGAATTGAAGAATATATATATATATATATGTATATATATTTAAAAAATTGAAAAAAACACAGGTTTAAATAATTTGAGTGGTAAGTTTATTAACCGACGCTGCAGTGTTTCGATCTATTAATTAGATCTTCTTCAGGGCATTTGTTGGTATAAAGAAAGGTGATAAAATTTTTATCACAGAATAACGAGAAAAACAGCGATAGTCCTTGTTTATCAGTCTGTTCAAAATTTGAAATTTGAAGAAAGAACGCTGGAAAGATGGACGTTTGAAATATGACGTCAAATATATATATATATATATATATATATATATATATATATATATATATAATCTCCAACTTAATACACACTTTACCACCCACACACACCCACACACTTGAACTATTTACCAATATATATAATTTTTTTCTTCCCCCCTCTCTGCCTTCATATATCCCACCATTTCGTTTGATTGAATCTTTCTTTTACCCATTTAATTTACATTGTGACTTTTAAACGATCTGCCGGTCGTTACTATTGACAAAGCACCGGTTAAAAGGGCTCTTAAGTTTCCATTTCCTTTTTTCTCTTTCGAAAATCTGTTGATCAATAAAAGTATGTCATTATTTTTAAAAAATCCTATATAAATTCAGCTGTACCAAAAATTTATATATATATATATTATGTGTGTGTGTGTGAATTTTAAAAAATATATTGTCTTTATTTACAGTTTAGAAATCCTAACAAAAGTATTGGATATAAGTATGATAAACTTAAACTTGATAAAAACTAATTGTGGACTTTAAAAAACGCTGGAAGAAAATGCTGCGTGCTGTTCTGAACAAATCCTGGAAGCAGCACCCCACAAAACAGCTACTGTACGGCCACCTACCTCCTATCACAGTAAGACGATCAAGACATGCTGGCCACTGCTCGAGAAGCAAGGACGACTAGCAAAAAAATCATACAACAGTTCTTTATGGACAATGGATGCCGTGTTGTGGACTTGCCAGAAGCGATGAAGATGGAGACGGATGACGAGAGAGAGAGAGAGAGAGAGAGAGAGTCGAGCGAATCCGAGTTGTCAGTACGACTTGATGATGATGATGAATTTTAATGAGGGATATTGTAACTACTTAGAACTAATTTGACTAACGAAAGAGAAGTTAAAATAACCCGGTTTTTGACTGATAATATTTTTGGTTGGTTAGATTTTACGGCATTTCAATCCATATTGGGCTAGTTTATGCCAAAAACGTTTTGATTTATCTATTCTTGATGGGTACTCAATTTTTTTAACTCAATTTTCAAACACTTTTTTAAACTCATTTTTTCCATTTAATCCATAGATGGGACCGTAACCGTTCCTACCATTCGGATGGAAGTGGACCTGGGAGTAATAGTGATAAATGGTTACTCCACATCCCCCAGAGCTCCAGAATCGGAACTTCACCATCAGATAGATTTTAACGCCATACTTAGGACACTAAGACACTGCCTTTTAGCCATATATGATAAGGGCAATGGATTGGGACAATTATATAGGTGTTAGGGCTTGACATGACCAACCAATTGATCGATGTGGGTGGGGAGGGGCTCCGACTGCCCGTCTAGCCTCAGTAAGGGCCAAAGTTGAGTGTTGCATGTAAAGGACTGCCCAGTCAACAAGGTTCAGTCCTTAAGCATCATAGTTCGCCATCAAAGGATAACTGGTGGATCAATGGGAGATCTTACCCTGCTGCAGAGGTGCAGTCGAAGTATTCTAATGTCCAGCCGACGGTGCTAGATAGTATTGTAATTAGAAATAATACCAGATTCAACAATCTTTCTTTGTTGTTTATTATGTATTTTAACTATCATTTTGGGATTTTTAAAATTAGAATATGGACGAGAAATAAGGTGTGAAAACCAATTTCATGAAGTGTTTATATATTTATCATTATGTACGTTTCGACGATAAGGGCTTCGTCAGATAATTATACCGAAAATTTCTGAAAAATATTCGGGAACGCTACAAGTGCCACTGGAGTTGTCATGGCAACATTATTAGGAAACAGTTGTTATGCACTGAAAACCTAAATATTTTTCCTTTTTTTTTTTTTTTCAAATTATTATCTGACGAAGCTCTGACGTATGTAATAATAAATTTATAATAACTCCAACAAATTGGTTTTCATGTCATTTCTCTTCAATTCTATCTGATATTTTATTCCCACACACTCATACACACACACTCATAACGCATACACACACACGCACACACACACATAAACGCATACACACGCACACACGCATAAACGCACATACACACACACACACACACGCGCGCACACATAAACGCACACGTTCGCACGAAAAGTTACTACGCAAAACAATTACTATGTTTACAACGTTAAAATCAGAAACGGCATAAGCATACACATATGCGTGCGTACAGTTTTTTTTTATTACTGAGATTGCTGCTTACTGAGTTCACTTTTCACCTTAAACTCAAATTCGTATCAATATATTTGGGTGCATTAGTAGGGCGTCCCATTGTGGTGTAAGCTAATCTCGCAGATCCATTACTATTGAATAGTGAGTTCGATACTCGCTGGAGGCCCCATACTTGCGACCTTGTGTCACATCGGGTTAGGTAAATACCTACTTGGGTACATTAGTAGGGTATAGATTAATAATAAATATTCATGTTCTTTCAAATTTCATTAATCTAAAATTGTTGCATAACTGACGGGTACCCAGTTAATTATGCAACGGAATGTAGAAAATAGTTTTAAATTCAAATAATAACGATGTTATTTGAATTAAAATCTGGACGGTTAGATTTGATTGACATTTAATAACCTTAGTCTGACCTGCACTTTCTTTTGCGACGCGAAGTTTGTGAAAGGCTATAAGTTTAGGCAGTTTGCTGCTTGCCCTCATGATGTAAAGAAGCTGTTCGAGTTAAATGAGGAAGATGGGTTGGCTCGGCTCCCATGCGTGGTTATGGTCCAGTGGTTAAGAATAATTAATAAAATGTGATTCACAGAAGAAATGTTTTATGGTGTTAATCAAAAGCAAACCAACAACGCAGAGCCATCTTAAGATGAAGAAACCAAAGAAATAGCTAAGAAGTCAGATTGACAGAATCGATCGTCATAATTGAAAGTAAGAAGAAATACCTGCCAAACTACAGACGAAGTACAAACTAAAGACTCACAAAATTTTACGGGGCAGGGATACATGCTCTCATTCGAAGGTGGAATATTGCTATTGAAAGAAACAGTGACTATTTGGAGGAGTAGGGATGTGATCCAAAGAAGACCAGTTTCATTTTGATGTATGATACATGTTCCTGTGTTGGTAATTATACC
The DNA here is from genome assembly GCA_023376005.1 of Doryteuthis pealeii. Lineage (NCBI taxonomy): Eukaryota > Metazoa > Mollusca > Cephalopoda > Myopsida > Loliginidae > Doryteuthis > Doryteuthis pealeii. Next base: position 14,009,748 of record CM042142.1, read on the forward strand.
TGTTCTAAACAAAATGACATTACTTTTTGATTTACCCTCGCATATATTTTACCTATGATAAATGTGATTTAGAAAATAACAAGTAAATATCATATTGGTATTTAAAAATAGCGACGCCCATAAAGAAATGTCGCATATCAACTTTTAATAAACTTTCTGATATTTTTGAAAGTTCTAGATTTTCTTACTCTGATAATGTATTCTATGCGTTGAAGACAATTTGTTGATGGTTGTATAGGATGATTGAAAGGTAAACCCATTTTTTGATGTTCCTTAAAATCAAAAAAATACACTTCTAGATTTTATCTTTTTTACTATTTCTCTGAATGTTTGAGATGAGGCTTGATGATTAGTATTATCTGCGTTATTCGGACTATTATCCTCATCTTTATTGTTATTTGTTATCGGCCGAAACATTGTACAAATAACAATAAAGATGAGGACAATAGTTTGAATAACGCAGATAATATTAATTTTTTTTTATTAAGAGACTTTTAAAAGGAAAAAATAAAAATCTATTGTCCATGAGTAGACATTTTTAACGAGAGCATCATTGTCCTGATTAAATAGATGCTAACTTGAAAATGAAAAGAGTGGTTTACTCCATCTAAGCCCAAACATCAGTCACACTGCATCTTATATATTCCAAAGAGAAATAGAATTTGAATATAGAAGGAAAAAATAGAGAGGGGGAAATAAATATTTGTTTGTTCTGCTTATGATCAGTCTTTCGATCTCCAGTCTGTTTAAGATTGGTTTGGTTTCTTTGCACAATGATGGGGTTTCAAGTAAATGTTCTTTGTTGAGGGGGTGCAAAAGAAGCGAGTCAAACGCCTTATTCGCAGGCTACAACACTTTCGTCGTCTACCAGCAGCTGAAGTCGCAACACTGTTACTGCCGTAATCTCACTTCTACTTATACTGTCGTTTCCCCTTATCATCCGGGCACATCAGTCGAACCTCGTGCCCGTGCACAATTCTCGTGCATTCGGATGGACGCGTGTAAGCCCCAACATCCGGGCACTTGAATTGCACCTCGCGTCCATCCAGCACCTAAATCTCATTTCTTTGCATTCCGGAGAGCGCGGGTTCGACTCCGGCAGGCAAGACACTCTCACTCTTTTTCCAAATGAGTACGGTGGTAATCGTTCTCCATCACAGTGAAATATACTGAACTGATTATTTATGATATTGGTGTGTGCATAGCGTTATGGTTATCATTGAAAATGGAATCGGTAAGCCAAGTTTTCATTCCAGTTCAATCTGTTTGTATTCACACTAATGCCCTCTCTTCTTATGCGTAAAAGTATTAATTTTTTTATGTTCCTTGATATATTCCAATTAAAATTCTGTTGTGCAGAATAGCGATCCTTCACATTTTGCCATTGTTGTTCGTGAAGGGCTGAATCTCCATTTTCCTGTGAGATGGATGGGTAGATGTGATCCACATAAGTGACTGGCGAGAAGCCCTGATTTAACACCCTAAGACACAACGTTTCGGCTGCCGAAATATTGTGTATATAACACCAATATAAGCGTATTCACTTTCACTAGAGGCTAAGCAATAGCAAATCTCAGATCTCCAGGACTCTTCTAATTATTCTAGCTGATCCTAACAATTCTTTCTTATTTCCAAATAGGTGTAGGTATAGATGAATAGATAAACCAGGAAAAAGAATAGACCATAAAACCAACAGAGAATTTTAAAAAATTGTGGAATATGAGGGTAAAAGTGATACCCATTGTAGTTGGTGCACTTGGAATAGTTCCAAATAGCTTAGAAAAAAGACAAGATAATTGATATCACCTAGACAACAGCATTATTGAAGTCGGCTAGAATACTCAGAAGAGTCCTAGAGATCTATGGGGAAGAGTTGTTGTCACTCAACTTCCAGTGAAAGACAATACGCATACGCTGGTGTGAAAAACTCACAAGAAGTGAATATAAACCCTTGAGGATCGTTCCAAGGGCACCAACTACAATTGGTATCTCTTTCACCCTCATATTCAACAGTTTATTTTAGATCTAAGTATTTTTGTTGTTGTTGTTTTTCTTTTTCTTTTTTTTTCTTTATTTCTTCTTTTTTTTCTTATTTTTTCTTTATTTCTTTTCTTCTTTTCTTCTTCTTCTTCTTATTTTTCTTTTTTCTTTATTTCTTCTTCTTCTTCTTCTTCTTCTTCTTCTTCTTTATTTCTTCTTTTTTCTTTATTTCTTCTTCTTCTTCTTCTTCTTCTTTTTTTTCTTCTTTTTATTTATTTCTTCTTCTTCTTTATTTCTTCTTTTCTTTTATTTCTTCTTCTTTTTATTTCTTCTTTTTTCTTTATTTCTTCTTCTTTTTTCTTTATTTTCTTTTTTTATTTTTTCTTCTTCTTCTTCTTCTTCTTATTTCTTCTTCTTTTTATTTATTTCTTCTTTTCTTCTTTTTTCTTTATTTCTTCTTCTTTTTTTTTCTTTTTTTCTTTATTCTTCTTCTTCTTTCTTTTTTCTTTTTTATTTCTTTCTTCTTCTTCTTTATTTCTTCTTTTCTTTCTCTTCTTTCTTTATTTCTTCTTTTTTTCTTCTTCTTCTTTATTTCTTCTTTTCTTTTTTCTTTCTTCTTTTTCTTATTTCTTCTTTTCTTTATTTCTTCTTCTTCTTCTTTTCTTCTTTTTCTTTTTCTTTCTTCTTTCTTTATTTCTTTTTTATTTATTTTTCTTCTTCTTTATTTCTTCTTTTTTTTCTTCTTCTTTTTTCTTTATTTCTTCTTCTTCTTCTTTTTTCTTCTTCTTCTTATTTCTTCTTCTTTTTTTTCTTCTTTTTTTCTTTATTTCTTCTTCTTCTTTCTTTATTTCTTCTTTTTTATTTCTTTCTTCTCTTATTTCTTTTTTTTCTTTTATTTCTTCTTCTTTTTTCTTTATTTCTTCTTTTCTTCTTCTTTTTTCTTTTCTTCTTCTTCTTTTTTCTTATTTCTTCTTCTTTCTTTCTTCTTCTTCTTCTTCTTTATTTCTTCTTTTTTCTTTCTTTTCTTCTTCTTCTTCTTCTTCTTCTTCTTCTTCTTCTTCTTTTTCTTTATTTTCTTCTTCTTTCTTCTTCTTCTTCTTCTCTTTATTTCTTCTTCTTCTTCTTCTCTTCTATTTCTTCTTTTTCTTTATTTCTTCTTCTTCTTTCTTTATTTCTTCTTTTCTTTCTTCTTCTTTTTCTTCTTTTTTCTTTATTTCTTTCTTCTTTTTTCTTTTTTCTTTTCTTCTTTTTTCTTTATTTCTTCTTTTTTTTCTTCTTTTTTTCTTTATTTCTTCTTTTTTCTTTTTCTTTTTCTTTATTTCTTCTTCTTCTTTCTTTTTTTCTTTTTCTTTTTTCTTCTTTCTTCTTTTCTTTCTATTTTTTCTTCTTTCTTTATTTCTTCTTTTTTCTTTATTTCTTCTTTTTTTCTTTATTTCTTCTTTCTTCTTCTTCTTCTTCTTCTTCTTCTTCTTTATTTCTCCTTCTCTTTCTTTTTCCTCTTCTTCTTCTTCTTCTTCTTCTTCTTCTTCTTCTTCTTCTTCTTTATTATTATTATTATTATTATTATCCATTCAGGAAGTTATCAATTAAATTACAGAACATATTAAGATCGCTTTATAAAATTTAAAAAAAAAACAGGAAATGAAATTCGAAATATTCCAACCCCCGAATAATCATCCTTTTGAGAAAAGTGTAATAAAATCATTGGTTGTTTCCTTTCATTTATTTTTCGAACTTAGAATACATCACTATTTCTATTTTTGTCAGTAGACAGTCACGTGCCCACAAAAAAATATTTTTTGACTTCAGTTCCACACCAATTATATTTAGTGGCGATAGAGTTGTCTTACAGTCGATTTAATAAACACTGCCAGTGTCAGCAGGTATCGCCTGCCAAAGACGACAAACCAAGGTCTGTACCAAGATGGCGACGCCGAAGTCGAAAACGAGACAGGCTGTTAACAACGAACTACCTTGTCTTGAGAATCCAGTATCTTTCTCTCATTTAGACTTCTTCCAGGCGTCTAAGATGTTTAGATAATCTCCCTCCCCCAACACCAGACCAAGCCCAGTTTTAATAAGGCCTTAGGGACAATCATCACAAAGTTAAGTTTATCAATGTGGTTTTCAGCCGCACAAAGAAAGGCAGGTAAATAAAAGGCGGGAAGGCGCTGTAAAAATGGCGGCTAATTTGATTGACGTCGCGGCACGATTCTTGTCGATAGAGAAAACTCAGTTGTACTTACACTGAAATATGAGCTGGTGGCTCTTTTACTTTTGGGAATACAACACATATGAGTATTAGTAACCTACACACACACACACACACACACACACACACACACACACACACACACACACATATATATATATATATATATATATATATATATATATATATATATATATATATATATATATATATATATATAAGATGTGTCATAAAAATATGGGGAATGAAGCAAGATAGAAATGAACAATGAATGGATTGTTTTTTTTTTTTTTTTTTTCCAGAATACAAGGTGTGATAAAAGTGCCGAGTTTGAAGCTGTATTTACCAAGATAGAGATGAACAATGAACGGAACATTAATTTGTTCAGAATACAAGGTGTGTCAAAAAGTTCAAGAAATCTCGATAGTTTTTGACACAGCTAATCTTATATATATATATATATATATATATATATATATATATATATATATAAAATAAATGTTTTAATCTATATTTATTTGCATTGGAACAATTTTGATACAATTGGTTTTTGCTGTGCAGCACTCATCAGGCAACGAAAGTGTTTTGAAAATTATATAAACTAGCAAATATATGCACCCTCCGGGTGCAAGTATTTCAGTTTTGATATAATAAAATATCATATTAAATTAGAAAGGCTAATGAAACTGAATAAGAATCCAGATAAAAAATTTGGAACAGAGGGGGTATGATTGAAAAATAGAACAACTTTGAAACTAACTCTTCCATCATTTTCCATTACTCCCGTCTGTCTTTGGTAAATTTTCCTGATTTAACTATTTAGTTAAAATAGGAAGTAAAGAATAAAATGACAGTTATTTATTCTTGTTAATGGATTTCTTTTAAGATTTATCCCTGAGATGTTTGCTCATATTCAATAAGATAAAACCAAACAATTAGAAATCAATAATACTAAGCATATATTTATTAAAATCAATTTTTTAAGATCAATATGCAAATTAGCCTTCCCATTCACACTGTAAACCGCTATTTTGTTGTATATATAAATACAATTGCATGTTATTAGTATGTAGATATGGTCAACAGTATTAATAATGTAAAATAATTTTATTAATAATTGAGGTTTAAATAAAAAATAAAATCATGGAGAATGTGATGTAAATAACAAAAGGAATTGTGACTTGTATAGTAATATAGTTTCGGTTACAGACAGACAAACCCACAATCTCCATTATAATAAGATATGGTCAAATGTGTACATTTGGTTAACTGTATTTGTGTGTGTATTGTCGGATGTGCCTGTTCTGTTTGTATGCTCTATCACAGATATTGAGCACTCTTCTAATAACACTGTACGTTGGATTACTACCACTTGCTATAATGGATATTCGGTGTGTGTCTGTAATCGATAACTACATAACTATTTACGTCACAATACCTTCAGGAATTGCATAAGTTTATTAATGAGTATTTACTTTATAGTCAATTCCATTTACCTTTTCCTTCGTTCATCATCCCAACTCTGAACCCAATTTTAATCCGTAAATCCTGGAAATTCATCACTTTATCTGCTCGGACCTCATAAAGATATCTGCCCTGGCATCAGAAGCGTCCTATCGTGGTGTAATGGTTAGCAAGCTAGTCTTGCTAATCCATTATTACTGAATAGTTCCTCTTAATCCCCCTTTTAATCTTACCCGATCCTGAACAAGATCTTTAACTAAATATCTAAATATCGTTAAAACTATTAACTACAAAAATGTAAATATAGACATAAGCGTATATTATTTCCCAAACTTCTTGGCATAAAATAACCCCAGACAGGTTGATGTGCCATTAAAATCCATCAATCAACTAACCAACTATTATACAATCTCTTTTAGACGATGGGGTTTGATGTTTTCTGAAGTGGGGGATGAATGCTTCTGTCTGCACCATAGTAAATCTGGACCTTTTAGCTGCAAAGATATAATTGACACTTAGAAAAATGTTTTTATTTTTATATCTCTTGGAATTGGTAATGAATGTTAATCAAATTTGGATGTTTTCTCTTTCCTGAAAATATGTGCCGAATTCTTTGGGGGCGAGACCTTGGCTACTATTATGAAATAAGAATCGACTGACTCTCATTTTTTTTTCTCTGTCAGATTACTGAAGTCGAAAACATATCACGCAGCCAAGTAATCAGTGGAAATGGTCAGTGATGGAATAACATCTGGCCTTTGCATTTGACCCGTGGATGATGCGGGGGTAAGATAACAATATGGCCGACTGATGAGAGGTTTCTTTTCTTTTTTTTCTTTTCGGGAAAAGAAGAAAAGGAAAGAAAAAGTAAGTGAAAAAAAAAAAAAAATCTTCTCGAAAGAAAAATTGGAGGTTCGCTTTTCATTTCTTCCTATTTATCTACGAATTATTTTTCCCCTGTTGTTGATTCAAGTGAATTTCTTTTATTTGATTTTATTTTATTCTCTTCATTTTCTTAGAATTCTCCAGCAAGTCAATTTTTAAGTTGTCTCTCTTCATTTTTAACAACTTTTTCCTCCCCCCCCTGTGTCAAACACACACACACACACACACACACACACACACCACACACACATATATATATATATATATATATATATATATATATATATATATATATATATATATATATAATGCACATACAAAGACCTATTCATTGTTTTATTCACCTCCACATTTGAAGTAATCAAAAATATTTTTCATTCTTTTTTTTTTTCAGTTCTTCCTTTTCTTTTCTTTTCTTTTTTCTTTCAGTTTTTTATTCTTTCTTTATTTTTTTCTCTTCCGATAATTGGATTACTTAATTTCTTTTTTTCTTTCTTTCCTTCCTTTTATTAATTTTATTTTTTCTATTCTTCTGATAATATTATTTTCTTTCTTTTTATTTTTTCTGTTCTGTTTTCTTTAGTTCGTTCTATCATTATCCCCACTTTTCTTCTGAGAGATTAATTTACTTCTTTCTTTCATTCTTTCTTTCTTTCATTCATTCTTTTTTCTTTTCTTTCTTTCTTCTCTTTCTTGTTTTAGCTTTCATTATCTATTGCTTTTCTTTTTTCTCTTTCTACAAAAGTCTTACGTTCTTTTGTTTTTTCTTTCTTTCGTTTTTTGTTAAATAATTTTCTTTCTCCTTCTTCCAGACTTTCTTGATTTCTTTTATATCTTCTCCATTGAGTTACATTTCCTTCGCTTCTTCTCATTTTCTTTTTTGTTTTCTTCTATCAAAGATTTTTATTCCTTTTCTTCTTTTATTCATCGGATAATGTTTTATTTCTTTTTGTTTTACTCGATTTTTCTCAACTTTTCCTTATTCAAATTACAACATATATCTTTCTTTCTTTCTTCTTCATAAAGATTAATTTACTTCTTTCTTTTTTTCTTCTTCTCATATATTAATTTATATCTTTCTGTTCTTTTCCATTTTTAGATTAATTTACTCTTCTCTTTCTTTCTTTGTTAATTTTTTTATATATATCAATTCAATTTCCTTCTTTTCTTCTTCTTGTAGATCAATGTACTTTTCTCTTTCTTTCTTTTCTTTCACCTGGATTAATTGATTTTTCTTCATTTTTTACCTTTCTTTTCTTTTCTTTTCTTTTTCGTATATATTTACTTTTTTCTTTCTTTCTTTTCTTCTTCCAGATTAATTTACTTCTTTCTGTCTTCTCTTTCTTTTTCCTCTTTCTTTTTTCTTTCTTTCTTTCTTTCTTTCTTTCTACTCTAAATTACCGAACGTACACTCAGCTGCTCTTTCTTTCCTCCATCCATCTCTCATTATCTCTTCTAATTTCCTCTGTCTGTCCGACTTCTCATCATTCTTCATTTTCAGATAAACATGGCCGCCATTTTCTTCCTTTCCTTTTCCTCCCCCTCCTCCCCCTCTTCCTCTTCCTTTCCCTCACGTACAAATGTTAATTGTTAGAAGGCGCAACAAAATCGGATAAAACACAGCTACAATTATTTCTTCGCGGCCATTTTGTCGTCAGGCGAGAAGGCTGAAGGGTGGAACTTTTCGCTGTAGGGATGGACAATTGGTGGACATAATAATGGATTTTCTTTTTGTTTTGCACCGAGAAAATGTCTGTGCAAGGCGTGTTATTTAAAACCCGGACTCTCTATCTTGGCGGCCCGGGAGAAGGGCTGGAAAGCATCAGGCGGATGAATAGATGAGGCACTGTTGTGTTTTACAGAGAAAGTTGCCTGTAACTGGATAGGCGGATAACGCAGGTATGGATCACAAGTAAAACACAAACAAAACAAAAACAAAATGCCTATTCCAATTTACCAAAGACAAAATATCACGAGATTCTCCCATTTAATACTTTGACTTGGAATTCTTATCAAAGAATTATGGGCAACGCCCTTCGTTTCACCCCAAAACAGAGTATCCAATATTATCATCTTAAGGCTAAACCTAAAAGAAGCAAAGATATATATTATATATATATATATATATATATATATATATATATATATATACACCAGCCCCTCCGCGCAAGCAGGATGTGACACAAGATCAATTTCTTAAGCGGAGTTCAACAGGTTTGAATTCAGAGTTTTCCTCATCCTAGACCGGTTGCCTAACCAAGGTTAAAGATCCCGGTCTGTCCTACTATTTATCCATAGCTGGAGGGAGAGTAGGGTTCATACCTTTCCCAACGGTATTAGCGTTAAGTGAAATGCAATTACAACATCCAGGATTTGAACTCGGGACGACGAGTCCATTTCCCATGAAACCATTACACCACGCACTTTCACTTCCAAAGATATTATATAAGTTCTTTGGTAGACCGGGAAAGCAGTACTACCCCTTTTAAAATTAAAATGAAGACAATTGTAAAAGATACTTTATAAAACCAGAGAGCATATAAAAGACATTCCGGTCCAGAACGTGAGCGTTATTTGAACCTCTCGTGCCAAACGGTTAA
>CM042142.1:14023888-14043888 GCA_023376005.1 Doryteuthis pealeii
CGTATGTAAGGATGTGTTGATCTATATAGTATAGGTCATATGTTGCTCTTGCTATCTTGCAGCATCTTTTCTGTATTATTATTATTATTATTATTATTATTATTATTATTGAGATTTTCACACCGGTGATTCACTGGGGGCTGAGTGATAGTTAATCTCCTCAAGTCTCCAGGACTGCTCTGAGTATTATTGCCGAACTTAACAGTTTGGATGGTCTCCATTCTTCCTCTGATTTCCAATTCACCCAAATTCTTTTCCAGGGTTTAGGGATCGTTCCAAGGACACGAATTACAATTGGTACGACCTTCACCTTCATGTTCCTCGGTTTTCTGGCAAGGTCCAAGTATTTGTCTATCTTTTTGCTTTCTTTCATTTTCACTCGGTGGTCGACCGGAACGACAAAATCCACTACATGACAGGTTCTCTTCTTGTTAATCAATACTAGGTTTGGTCTCCTAGCCGGGATTAGGTGATCCGTCTGTATCTCGAAGTCCCACAAAATTTTATGCGTCTCATTATCCATGACAGGTTCAAGCTTGTGCATATACTTTAGTTGTATTGTGAAAATTGAATTTCTTGCACAATTCGCAGTGGATAATCTTTCCCACCGGAGTCGTGCCTAGTCTTATGCTCTCTTTGTACTAGTTTGCTGCATTCGCTTATCATATGATTAACCGTTTCGTCTCCTCACATTCTGCACTTGCTATTCTGCTGCCTTATTATAGAGTTTTTCACACCAGCGTTAACTGATGGTCTTTCACTGGAGTCTGAGTGACAACAAGTTTCCTCATGCTTCTAGGACTCTTCTGGGTATTGCACCAATGTATTTCTCTGGATGGTCTCAACTCTTCCTCTGATTTCCAGTTTCTCAAGTCTTTTTTTCAATTTTTTTTACCGTTCCAAGTGTACCAATTACAATTGGTTTTATTTTTATCCTCATATTCCACAGCTTTTTTCAATTCTCTGTCAAGGTCCAGGTATTTGTCTATCTTTTCGTTTTCCTTTATCTTCAAAAAAAGAAAGAAAGAAAAGATGTATGTTAAATTAGAGAGAGAAAGAAAGAAAGAAAAGATGTATGTTAAATTAGAAAGAAAGAAAGAAAGAAAAGATGTATGTTAAATTAGAAAGAAGAAAGAAAGAAAAGATGTATGTTAAATTAGAAAGAAAGAAAGAAAAAGATGTATGTTAAATTAGAAAGAAAGAAAGAAAAGATGTATGTTAAATTAGAAAGAAAGAAAGAAAGAAAAGATGTATGTTAAATTAGAAAGAAAGATATGTTAAAATTAGAAAGAAAGAAAGAAAAGATGTATGTTAAATTAGAAAGAAAGAAAGAGGAAAGGAATTTCTTTCAGTACATGGCATCCTAAAGAAACTATTTTGAAAGAGATCAAATTGGTTTGTAATTAAATTAATAATAACTTTTTACACAATTAGATTTAATATTTGATAAATCGATTTTCTTTGAACAATTCATCAAAGAAAGTTATTTTTATTTAAAATATAAATTACAATACTTTTTTATGCCTAAAAGATATAAAAGTGCATTAGAAATTTCTGTAATTTATGAGGAAGTGCGTCCCGGTCTCCTGCCTCAAAAATTGCTGCCCGGTGACCATTAAAATAACGACCCAGCTACGGTGTTACTTGAAAGAAAACAACCAACTTAGGGTGTTATATATATTTTAGGGGTGGGGCTTCTCTTTTTTGTCGTAATTCTTATTTATTTATCGTAATAAACAAGAATTACGACAAAATACGATAAATAACTAAGAATTACGACAAAAAAGAGAAGCCCTCCCTTTAAAATACATTTAACGCCCTACCCTAAGTTGGTTGTTTCTTTCAAGTAACACCGTAGCTGGGGTCGTTATTTTAATAGTCAGCGGGCAGCACTTTTTGAGGCAGGGGACCGGGACGCACTTCCTCATAAATTACCGAAATTTAAAATCAAAATCGGAAACAAACAATTCTTTCGTCTAATACAGGGGTAAGATACAGTGCTACTGTAAGGCTGCACCATTTGGACTCGAATGAAATGATGGAGGCACGTGGTGTATTGGTTACCATCGTAGGAAATAGAGACGGCGAGACAAGTTCAAATCATGGACGAGTCTGTTTGCATTTCAATTACCGCTAATACACTTGGGAAAGGTATGAATCCAATTATTCTCCCTCCAGCTATGGATAAACAGGATGACAGACTGAGCTCTTTAACCTTGGTTGGGCAACCAGTCTTGATGAAGAAAAACTCTGAATTCAGACCTGTTAAACTTCGCTTAATAAATTGATCTTCTGCCGCATCCTAGTCAGGCAGAGGAGTTGGTAAATATGTATTAGTGCTATGTGAAATGCAACCAATCTCGTCCAGGATTTAAACTCGTGTCGCTGTGTACATGTCTCATGACGATAACCATTATACGACGTGTGCCTACAATTTTTATTTGCTTGTATCTTTAAAGGGATTCAACACCCGATTTAATATTTGCTGAAAGTAAATAAAGTGGAACCCAGACTCTGAGGTCGAACAATTCTAAGTTCGAAAAAAACAATTTTTGTAAAAATGGCTTCCACTGTCGAAAAGATTTTCGGACTTTGAACACATGATGAAAACAGAAGACACGCGAACGACTCCCGAGGTAAACCGAAAATGACCGAACAGCTAGTTGAATCTACCCAAGCAGCATCATTTAGCGCTAGTCGCTATCTTAAAAGAGTGTCTGATATTGTTTTGGGCAAATTCTTCACTTTGTGTTTATTCTCTGTCTTAAAGCTACTTTAACCCTTATTTATGGGTCCAAAGAAAGACAGCAGTGATATTACTGGAAAGACAAAGGGGAAAGTTGTGAGATCTGTGTTGGATTATTTTGAGTATATAGCCATGCTACAATACACCACTTAAATTTATTGATTAAGCAAGGTCACGTGGTTTAAACCTCAGCCAATCAACAGCCCGAATGCGCAGCTGGTTGACTACTTAATCACTGATATTGAAAGACGTCCATTTGCAATCATTGACGAAGGACTTGCAATACTAATGAGCACCAAGGAACAACCAATTCTTTAACAAGGATTTACGCTGGACAAGCGCTCTTGCTTGAAGCCTAAAGGATGGCTGTTGAGAATTTTGAGATATAAGGTGTGTGCTAGATGGTCGCTCCTACTTATAGAATTGGCGAGAACAATGTGATCAAACTCTTGGCCAATCACTGGCAGTACTCTGCTGCTGATACAATACATAAACTGACCATACTGGCCATAATTACGTTGACACTCTTTGACTAAGAACATAGGATTGAAACACTGGACCTTTACCAATTCTCAGATAGGACTTATACGTTTACCAAAGGATTCCATAACATAGGACTTTCGTTAAGCCCTTTTCAACTGACCAAGGATGGCATTTAAAAACTTTACAATGGACCATAAAGTCGTAACAGTCTGATGGTTAACAATTCATACATCCGCTTTTACTCTATTTCTTTTGGGAGATATTGTTTTAGTTTTCGAACAAATCAGTTCTTGAACATCATTTTGGAACGAAATATTCTCATGAACTGAGGTTCCACTGTAACTCAACTAAAATAAAGAAAAAAAAAAGAAACGTTCCTTTCGTTCCAAATCCTTAAAGTAAAAGACTATAGAACTCACACATTCGCAGCAGAATTTTACTGGTGCCATAATCCCGTCTATTCTAATTGGTGTTTCATTTTTAATGAGCAATAATTATTCCAGGCGAAGTTCTAATTGAATTTTGACTCAGCCCATAAATATCAGTTGGCTGGTTGGTTGGATTTTACAGCATATCAACCCTTGCTGGGCTATTTTATGCCAAAGACGTTTTGTTTAAATCATTCTTAACGGGTATTCAACATTTATTTCAAACTCCATTTTTTAAACTCATTTTTTCTATTTAACTCATAGATGTGACCATAACAGGTAATACCACTCCAGGTCAGAGTGAACCAAATGGGAATGAAGGGGTTCTCCATATTCCCCAGATATCTAGAATTGGAACTTCATCATCAAATAGGGTTCAATTACATACCCAGGACATTAAGACCCTTAGCCACCACCTTCTAGCATACATATGATAGAAAGGGTTTGGGATTTGTCATAAAGGCAATAGGGTTGGGGCAATCATATAGGTGCTAAGACGCATGGTCCAATGGTTAGAGTCGTAGAAATGGACTCGTCGACCCGGGTTCAATTCCTGGACGAAGCTGTTTGCATTTCACATAGTGCTAATACCCTTGGAAAGGTATGAATCCAATTCTCCCTCCAGCTATGAGTACATAGCAGGGCAGACTGAGCTCTTTAACCATGGCTAGGTAACCAGTCTAGGAGAAGAAAAACTCTGAATTCAAACCTGTTAAACTCCGCTTAAGAAATTGACCTTGTGTCGCATCCTGCTCGTGCGGAGGGGTTGGTAAATATATATAGGTGCTAAGGCTTGACGTGACCAGTCGATTAATCGGATGGAGCCTCCCAGAACGCCCGTTAGCCTAATTAAGGGGCAAAGTGGAGTGTTGAATGTCATGGACTGCTCAGCCACCAGTCCTTAAGCATCATGGGTCACCATCCACGGCCAACAGGTGAATTAATTGGGTTTTCCCCTCTGCAGAGGTGCAGTCGGAGCATTCTAAAGCCCCAGCCGACAGAATTCTATTGGGGACAGTTGTTGAAATAATCCCGTTAATACTGATTGACTGTTTTTTCATTAATGGTTGCGAAAGACAGTGACATAGTGTCCAATTTTTTGTTAACTACATAGCCAGGGCGGGTTGATATGGAGGATGTGCTGTTGCCCAACCAGCAGATACCCCTCTCCACACTGCCGCTGTGGTCCATAGGAAAGGTAAGAAACCAATGCAGTATGGCAACGGCAGTGTCGCAGGTGTCGATGTGTAGAACTGAAATTCAGCGTTACTCCATTTAGCGATTCTGGCTCCAGATTTGTTTTCGGGGTTTACTCCCCTGCCCTTTCTCTGGATGATGTATGCCGCTAAGCGGTGATGGTTTTATAACAGACTCTTCCTGGTCCTTGATGGGTTAACGATCAAGGCCAATTTGGTGTTTTATGTGTATAGTAAGTGCCTCAATCTTACTACTGCCAGTGTGGATAGTCGTTGGTTTCCCTAGAACTCGTCCGCTCTTTTTCAGCTCCTGATTTATTTTTTGAGATGTTGGTGTTACTTACCCTCCTCACCAGACAACCGAGATGTACCTGTTGAGAGTGCCAGTTTGCTAGCTTGTTAGATATATAAGTTTTAACTTATTATGTCCACAAGTCAGCAATCATCTTCAAAGTTTAGAATTTGACTGGCATTTATATTTGGCTAGTTTTTTTTTTCATTCTTAATGAGCAATAATTATGCCAGGCGAAGTTCTAATTAAATTTTGACTCAGCCCGTAAATATATACATCACCCTGTTGTTTACTTTCACAAAACAATTTACAAGCAATCATTGCATAATGAATTATTTTTTTAAAGTCACTGACTTCCTGAAAAACGTTATTTTTTAACCATTTATTATACTAAGAGTTTCATTGTGTCATTCTGTTTAAATCTATCTTGGAACACACGTACAAACAAAAGAGCAAATGATTGAATAATTCTGGTTCGGCGCCGGAAGCCTGTGTGTAATATCATCCAGAAAACCGAATTAGCACGAACAAGTTAAAGGCGTTTGGATGGAAGAGCGCCACTAACAGAAGCTATGAAAAAAATGGTGCTCTCACAAATCACTGTCCTCTGCGCATGCGTGCAACTAATCACGTGGTTACTTATTAATGGAATATGAGAATATTGATTTTTCGTTTTTATGTGACTGTGTGAGTACTTTTTTATGTTTTTTTTTAATTTTTTATTTTATTTTATCTTATTTATTTATTTTTTTGTAGAATTGATTTTTCCTGCTTTCAATATCTTACTCCTACTGACAGTTTTAATTGCTCGACTTGAACATGACACACAATAGAGAAAAAGAAGAAAAAAACCGCCAAAATCCCAAATGAAATAAAGAAAAAAAAATGGCGTCGAGTGTAGTCGGCTGGAAAAGCGCCAAGAGGCAATCGGTGGAATTTTTCTGATTTTGCAGACAGACAAAATGAACCGAAGTAATGGACGGTTGCTTTTTACAAAATATTCTTAGAAAAGAACATAAAAGAATTTGTTTGTTCTTTTTTTTTTTTTTTTTTTTGTTCTTTGTTCTTTTGTTTCTTTTCTGAAGTGTTGCTTGAATCTGAATTATTGTTTTTCCCTCTTCACGTCAACTAATACCGTTTCAAAATGAACATTTCGGCTTTTGTATTCGCGACAGTTTCTTTTCAAATCAAATATGAAGAATGTATATTAAAAACAATATATTTCTTTTCTGTTATCGATTAATCTTTAGCGAAAACAATTTTGATAATATATATATATATTATATAAGACATATCTTATCTTATATCTATATATTAATATCTGCGAGAGAGACGCCTGCATTGGCTCGGTCACGTAAGGAGGATGAACAAAGGCCGCATCTCCAAAGACTTACTATATAGTGAATTAGTGGAGTTACCCGACCGCTAGGGAGACTACGCCTGCGCTTTAAAGATGTCTGTAAGAGGGACATGAAGACATGCCACATTAACACCAACACATGGGAGGCTGGTGCAAAAGACCGTGCGATCTGGCGCCTCCTCGTCAAACAAGGAACGAGAAGGAGTGAAAAAGAGAGGAAAGTAGCCGCCATGGAAAAGGGAGCCAAAAGGAAGGAGACAACAGAAACCCCAGCAAGCATCACTGTTTGTTTGCAGTCACTGCACCAGAGATTGCCATTCAAACATTGGTCTGTTCAGCCACTCATACAGTTTCAGATAAATAATAATGAGAGAAAAAAACCAAAAACCAAAACAAAGTGGACACTACGCCATCGTCTTCAGTAGACTGACGAAAGCCAACCATATATTAATATGCTTGCTCCTTAATCTTCCGAGCGTTATCATCCTGCTGGTTAAAAATGTGACCGTTCACATTGTTCAAGATGAAATGCAAAAATATATGTTCTAATTATCTGGTGTCGCTTATCCGCTGAATTCTTATTTTTTTATGAGTGTCGTCACTTCAGCTAATAATGGACCATTCCATTTTTATCACGAAGAAAGAAAGGGGCGAAAAAGTACCTGCTACACAGAAAAATAATAATATTAAAAAGAAAGAAAGAGTAAAGGAAAGGTATAGAGATGGGTGAGCGCGCGGAAGTGATAACGCTTATCTATTTCAATCGAACATGAAAAGAAAGAAAGAAAGAAAGAGTGAGTGAGTTCAATCAAGATTATTATATTCTTTACATATTGAACAATTTTGCCATAGTTCTTAGGTAAACATATAAAACGTTGTAATAATTAAAATATCATACTGTGGTATATCCACAAGTCCTGCTAGTATATATATATATATATATATATATATATATATATATATATATATATAGGTACAAAAGATAACCTACACGAGTTTCACCATAAGGATCTTCAGGGTTAAGTCCACTGAATTAATCAATATCTTGATTAATTCAGTGGACTTAACCCTGAAGATCCTTATGGTGAAACTCGTGTATGATATCTCTTGTACCTATATTGCAATAAATTTGCTCTACTAACGTATTGAGCACTTTTCATTTGTTATATTGCTGTCTTACCTTCTGAATTTTGCATCAACTAACCATTGTGACCATATTCGGCGGTAAGTCACCTTTTCCATATATATATATATATTATATATATATATATATATATATATATATATATATATATATAATTGTTTTTCAAACAACATTTTATATATATATATATATATATGTGTGTGTGTGTTTGGCAATTGTTTTTGAAGGGTATCATAATGCAAGTGTAAAGAACAATGACGTAACTAAAATGGTGTTCATTTACCATTGATTTATTCTCTTAATATTTCGAGATGAAACATCCTTTCGTTAGAATATTTCTGAAAGTCATAAGTAAAATAAATCAAAAGTAAATGAACAACATCGTATCAACTTCGTTTTTCTTTACACTTGCATTGTGATAGCCTTCAAAACCAACCACCAAACGAATCTAAACACAATGCTTCAAGCAAATTATAAAACTCTTATATCTCTCTCTCTCTCTCTCTCTCTCTCTCTCTCTCTCTCTCTCTCTCTCTCTCTCTCTCTCTCTCTCTCTCTCTCTCTCTTGATTGATTTTAAAGGCTGAACAACCCGTCTCGGTTTATTTTTTCCTTGTAGACTTGAGAATCGTGTTCATTGTGCATTTATATTACATTTTTGTATTTTTTTTTTCAGAGTTGTTTAATTTTTTTTTTTTGCACACAGTGATATGGTTTTGGTATAGGTGATATAACCGATGTACATAAATGGAATGCGTCGATGACTACTATAAGTAGCAGGAACAATTGTGGCTTGACACGAAGAAAATGCGAGTCAGCTCGTAACTGTATTGGTCGGACGCTATCTCCACTCTTTGTAGTTCAATACATTTGTATCCATTGTTACCAGTCGTTTGTCTTATTTTTTACCCTTAAAACCCCACAACAGGTTTCAAGTATTCCTATCTAATACTAATAATATATGTACAGTTATATAGTTTCAAGTTTCTTTTTCTTTGTTTAATGGCATGTCAACCGTCGTGGGTTATTTAATGCCAAAGCCATTTTTGTAAAATTTCTAATACTAATTTAGTTTCACAGTAATATGGTTTCAAGTAACTATTTCTTTTTACTAAGGATAATTTTTTGCATGCTTTTTATTTGTGTGAGGGGGGGGGGTCTTCAAGTAACTGATTATAATAATCCTTAAAACACGATTATAACTTCAACTAACTATTCTTAATACAAATAATTTACAGCTATATGGTATCAAGTGTTGCAATCAAATATGAATAATTTCCAAACAGATTTAATTTGACCCATAGATAGGACCCCCTAACAGGTACTCGCAGAGTTGACCTAGGAGTAATGTAAATGAAGGGGTACTTCACTCCCTATATCTCCTGGGCTGAAGTCTCACCATAAAATGCAGTTTAGTGTCATATCCAGGACAATTTTGTTTCGAGTAACAACAACAGATGTAATAGTTTTAATTTCTAAGTTGAAACATTGTAACTATTATTTTCATTTCAGTTGAGTTTTAAAGAACAACTTCAAAAAAGTAAAAAGAAAACCAGATATAAGTGGATTCAACGAAAAATCACGGGAAATAAATAAAAAAGAGAGAGAGGGAGAGAAAGATAGATAGAAAGATATGTATAGAGAAAGATATGTATAGAGAAAGATTGATAGATAGATAGATAGGGAATAAATCGAGATAGATAGGGAATAAATCGAGATAGATAGATAGATAGGGAATAAATCGAGATAGATAGATAGATATATAGATAGGGAATAAATCGAGATAGATAGATAGATAGATAGGGATAAGATAGATAGATGATAGATAGATAGATAGATAGGGAATATAGATAGATAGATAGATAGATAGGGAATATAGATAGATAGATAGATAGATAGGGATAGATAGATAGATAGATAGGGAATGAATCTAGATAGATAGATAGAATAGATAGATAGATAGATAGATAGAATAAATCGAGATAGATAGATGAGATAGATAGATAGGGAATGAATCTAGATAGATAGATAGATAGAGGAAGATAGATAGATCTAGATAGATAGATAGATAGGGAATGAATCTAGATAGATAGATAGATAGAATCGATAGATAGATAGATAGATAGGGAATAAATCGAGATAGATAGATAGAATAGATAGATAGATAGATAGATCGAGATAGATAGATAGATAGATAGATAGATAGGGAATAAATCGAGATAGATAGATAGATAGATAGATAGATAGATAGATAGATACGAGATAGATAGATAGATAGATAGATAGAATAGAGATAGATAGATAGATAGATAGATAGGCGAGATAGATAGATAGATAGATAGAGATAGATAGATAGATAGATCGAGATAGATAGATAGATAGACAGATATAGATAGATCTAGATAGATAGATAGCGAGATAGATAGATAGATCCAGATAGATAGATAGATCCTAGATTAGATAGATAGGACCTTCGATAGATAGATAGATACTAGATAGATAGAGATAGATAGATTATAGATAGATCTAGATAGATAGATAAATCGAATAGACCGCCCTAGATAGATAGATTTAGATAGATAGATAGATAGACGAAAGTTGCCACCTGAATTTCGACCTTTATTTTTACAAACAATCCTGTTATATTTCTATGATTAACGAACCGAGTTGTTAAAAATAACAACAAAAGACGATGTTGTGATTTAAAGTCACAACTTTATTTTGACTCTAACATTTTGGAAAAAGATGTTCATTGAGAGATTTCTTGTAGAAGCGAACCCATTAAAAGTTTCAGTGATTTATGAAGAGCCAAAAATAAAACAACTTTTTTCCTTGTTATTGTTAGAGTCGACATTTTTATGAAACATACATAAGAGTCTAACTCTATTTTATTATTTATCAATATACTTTATTTTATTACTAGCAGGATCTGTGGATATACCATAGTATGATAACTTAATTATTACAGCGTTTGATATGTTTACTTAAGAGCTATTGCTAAATAGTTCAATATTTAAAAAGTATAATAATATTGATTTAACTCGCTCACACTTTTTTCTTTATTTCCTTCTTTTCATCTTTTCATTATGTTCGATATGTTATCGCCTCCACGCTTTCACCCCTTCTCAATATCTTTCCCCTATTTTCTTTCTTTCTTATCTTATTACAATTTCCTGCGTAGTACATCGTTTTTCTTTCCTTTTTTCTTTATAATAAAAACAAAATGGTCCATTATTTAACTGAGGTGACCACATTCATAATAAAGAATACGGCGGATAAGCAACACTAGATAATCAGAATTTACATTTTTGCATTTCATCTTGGACGATTTGGACGGTCTCAATTTTAATCAGGTGGTGTTGCAAGATGATAACGGTCGTACAATTAAAGAACACGTGTATAAATATATAGATACTTTCTTGCCTTTTTTTTCGCACTACGGATATATATATCGCATTCCACATATTCCTGGCTGAAGTGACTGGCCTTCTATCCATAGTACCAGCTCTTATTGGATACAATTTGATATTTTGGACCCCCCCGTTTTTATGTTGCATTTTCTTAGTAAGTATATAGGATAATTTCTTTCAATTTCAGTTGTGACGTTTCTTGGGCATTAGCGGATGATTTTCTTTTTTTATGGAAAAAAGGAGATGAGGCCCATTTAGTATCGGACAATTTTACGGCCATCATCCATTAAGCTGTTGAGCCAAATTGCATCCGACTTTTAAAGTGAGTAAAGTAGACATTGGGGAGGGTGATATCAGGGGAGGGGTTGTCAATGTAGGGGGCGTGGTCTTTGGGAAAGGAATTCCCTTTTCAACAGATGGCCGGCAGAGGGGAAAGTCAGGGATAAATTTCGAAAGAAAAAAGATTTTGACAGTGATTGTAACACGGAGAAATAAAGAAGGAAAGAAAGGAAAAAGGAAAGAAAGAAAGGAGACAAAGGAAGGAAAGAAGAGAAGAAAGTAAAAAAAGGGAAAGAAATGAAGAAAAAAGAAGGTAGTAAAGAAAGAAAGAAAGAAAAAGTAAACGGTAAAGAAGGAAAAATAAGAGGAATAAAAAGATAAAAGGGAAAAGAAGGAAAAAATAAATGAAAACGAAAAACTAGTTTAAAAAGAAAGAAAGAAAGAAAAGAATGGATTGGAGAAAAGAAGGAAGGGGAAAAGTAAACGGTAAAGGGTGAAAAATAAGTGAAAGAAAAAGAGAAAAGTGAATTTTTTAAAGTAAGAACAAAAAATAAAGATCAAGAAAAAAAAAGACAAAATGAAAAAAAAGGGGAAGAAATGAAAGAAAACGAAGGAGAAGAAGAAAGAATGAAAGAAGAAAACGGAAGATAAGTTTGAAAACCAGAAAGAAAGAAAGAAAGAAGAAAAGAAGGAAAAGAAGAAAAAAAGAACAATAATATTACATAAACATCAAAGAAGTTTATTTATTTTTACACTGCTACATATTCATATTTTTTTTTCAGAGTTTCATTGTTGTAGAGTTTGGTAATAAATAATACCTAATAATATATTAATTCATTTTATGGAATGCGAATTAGAATCCTTCACTCCTTCCTAAATAGAAGCATCAATATCATCATGGACCACGGTTACAATGGAACCCAACAAATTCACAAGTCATTTAGTATACTATTAAAATAAGTATATAATGTAGATAACTATGAAATGCTAATTAGAATCATCCACTTCTTCCTAAATAGAAGCACCAATATCATCATGGATCGCTGTTACAGCGCAGACCCAACCAGTTCACGGGTGGTCTAGTTTATACCTAAAGGACAATATCAATTCTTGAATTTTATTTATTTCATCTTATTTTTGTAGCTTTTTAATGATCGTGAAAAGTCAAGTCTTTATTTCAAGTCCGTTCTGTTTATTTAAGAATCGTCGAATGTTCAAAATAGAAAGAAAAACGACCCAAGCGCTGCTATAATAAACAACGAAATAAGATATAAAATAAACAAAGACTAATAATGATAGTTCTTTAACTAAGAGGTTCACACAACTAAATTCTATGAACGCCAATAGTTCAGACGCACTGTAAATGCGGATTGGTAAGATTGTTTTAAGATGGCGGCTTCGGTCGTCTGTTTCTGGCAACAATAACAAGCTTACATTCAAGATCTTAAAAAAATGATTTTTATTTTATCTTTTATTTCTTCATAACGTTGTTTTCTTTTTCTCTTCAATCGATTTTTGTCTTTTTAACTCAAAACTTTTTTTTTTCTTCTGTCGTTTGTCTCATTTCCTTCTTTCATTTCTGTCTTAGCATCTTCCTTCATCCTTTGAGCGGATTATTTATTTTCTTTTCTGTCCCCGTTTTTAATTTCGAGCCTTTTAAAAAAAAATTTAAGATTACATTTTAAAAAAAAATTTCTTCCTTTTTTCTTTCTTTGCTTTCTTTCTTTATTTTTCTTCCTTATTTCTTTTTTTCTTTTCTTGTTTTTTCCTTCTTTAATGTCTACCTATTTCCCCCCTTCTCTTATTTTCTTTATTTCTTTCAGGTTTGTCTTTTATTTTCCTTTATTTTTATTCTTCTTCCTAAAATTGAACTCTTTAAAATTTTAATTCTAAAATTTAGAATCTAAATAAATTCACAACTGAGCAACTCACAGCTTTTGGTAAAACACAAGATTATGCGAGCACCATTTATTCTCACTACGACTAACTAGGTGTGAGTTTTTCTTATTTTCAAAACGGAAAATGTATCTCAAAGAAAAGGTTTGAGGATGAGGAGGACATTAAAAGAAATATGGCGACACAGCTTCACATCATATAAAAGGTGTTTAACAGGTGCTTCGATCAATGACAAACTCACTATGAAGAGTACTATTTGAATAAAATTAACTTTAAATTCATTGTTCGTTTGTGAACTCACCTCAATTTGAAAAAATGAGTGTTTCATTCATTTTTTTTATTTCTGTCTTAGTAAATACAGCTACCATCTGGATCCTTTTTTAAGAGACCTTGTATTTTGAAGAAAATGTACGTTTCATTCATTGTTCGTTCCTGTCTTTGTAAATATAGTTTCAATCTCGATACGTTTTGACAACCTCTCATACACAGAATAAAATCTTCTGCGGACTTCTATTCCCACAGACATTGCTCACAAATGCATTTTCTCTTACTGCTTGCGTGCATGTCTCAATCAAGCCTAAAAATGAAAGTCACGTAACACAAGCTTCCATACAAAATTCATGATTAGATGAACTTGGCTGCCATTAAAGACAGGAAATAAGAAAAGCGGGAAAAAAAGAAGAACAAAATATTATTATTATTATTATTATTATTATTATTATTATTTACTCCTTTTGAGTTTTCACATCAGTGTTAGCTGATGGTCTTTCACTGGAGTCTGAGTGACAGCAAGTCTCCTCAGGTCTCCAGGACTCTTCTGAGTATTCTGGCAGATTGTAACAGTGCAGTGTTCTGAATGGTTTCAACCCTTCCTCTGATTTCCAGACTTTCCAAACCCTTTACCAATCCTTTTGGGACCGTTCCAAGTGCACCATTTACAATTGGTATCACTTTGACTTTCATATTCCATAACTTTTTCAGTTCTCTGGCAAGGTCCAGATATTTGTCCATTTTTTCATTTTCCTTCAGCTTCACCCTGTGATCTGCTGGAACTGCAAAATCCACCAGTCGACAAGTTCTTTCTTTTTTGTTAATCAACACTAGGTCTGTTCTTGTTGCTGGGATAAGGTGATCCGTTTTTATTTCAAAGTCCCAGAGAATGTTATGCTTTTCGTTCTCAAGAACAGATTCTGGTTTATGCATATACCATTTTGTTGTATAGCCAAAATTTAATTTTTTGCATAATTCCCAGTGGATCACTTTCCCAACCCAGTCGTGTCTAGTTTTGTACTCCCGTTGTGCTAGTTTGCTAAACGGGAGACATTATTATTATTATTATTATTATTATTTCCGATATCAGATCAAATCAACGTTTCCTAGTAAGACAATACTAACGTTTCTCAAAAACACAAACCATATTTTATGAATACTATCCAAGCTGAATTGTTGTGGGCTTTATATTTAACTGTCCCTGGACGGTTGGTTGAATATTAAGGCATGTCAAACGTTATTGGGTTATTTTATGCCGAAGACGTTTGTGTTTTATTCATATGGATACACATTTTTTTAAAACTCAATTTTTTAAACACATTTTTCAGAACTCACTTTGTCCTATTTAACCCCTAGATGGGATCCTAACAGGTACTACCACTCTAGGTCAGAATGAATATGGGAGTAATGGTTTCGAAGGGACACTCCACATTCCCCAGAGCTTCTGAATTAGAATTGAGATAGTTTAACATCATACCCAGGACACTAAGACCCTCAACCATCGCCTTCTAGTACATATATGATAAAAATGGTATAGGGTTCGGACAATGTGACCAGCCGATTGATCGGAGCCTAAGTAAGGGCAAAAGTGGATTGCTGCATGTCATTAACTGCTCAGCCACCAGGATTCCGTCATTAAGCATTACAGGTCGCACCTTACGACCAACAGGTGGTTTTTATTGAGGGGTCTTATACCTCTATAGAAGTGGTGTCGGTGTATTCTAAAGACCCAGCCGACAGGAAGATACAGGAAGAGCCATTTCCATTTTGAACGAAGAAACTATCCTGCACGTGTATCCATTATTCCTTTCCACCAGCTTCCACCATCTCCGAGACAAAACGGAGGGAATAAAGCAACAGAGGCCCTAACGCTTGAGACGAGATATGTTTTGTGTTTGTCCTTTCCCATTCGGCAATAAACCATCATCGACATAGTAGTCTTTGGTGACTACGCTACACTTTAGAACTATGCTCGGTAGCTGGTATAAGGGGATTCATACCTTTCCCAAGAGTATTGGTCTGAAAATGAGCGTAATAAAGCGACTGCAGTTTGAACTCGCTTACTACAATGACGAAGTCCAGCACGTTAGCCACTACGCCATGGTGTACTCCTGCCCTTGTCCATGTGATATAAACATAGTCTATCAGGAATGCATTGTTTTTTGAAAAATAATAATAATAATAATAATAATAATAATAATAGCTATGGAATATGAAATTCAAAGTGATACCAATTGTAGTTGGTGCACTTGGAACGGTCCCAAAAAGAAAATCTGGAAATTGAGACCATCCTGAATACCGCATTGCTGAAATTTGCCAGAATACTCAGAAGAATCCTGGAGATCTGTGGAGACTTGTTGTCACTCAGACTAGTGAAATACCATTAGCTAATGCTGGTGTGAAAAACTCAAATAATAATAATAATAATAATAATAATAATAATAAAAGAAGAAGAAGAAGAAGAAGAAGAAGAAGAAGAAGAAAAAAAAAGGATACATGTAAAAAAATTGTTCCCTTCTGGTATGGATTTTGTAGCAAACTACTATAATAAATAAATAAATAAATAAATAATAATAATAATAATAATAATAATAATAATAATAATAATACTTGTGTATCAAAGAACAAGCAGCAAGGCAAACGGAAAGTTTGAAAATAAAAGGGAATGATTTATTTTCCTATTTTCTTTTAGTATTTTTTAAATACAAAAAGAAAACAAAACAGAAAATAAATCATAAAATCCAATTTTTTTTCTCTTTTTCTTCCCGCGGATCACAAAACACTGGCGACCCCTGGCGTGAAAACTTGTCGTTTTCCGCAAGTGTCAGTATGCCATAACTTTGACGTTTTATTCTTTCGGATGCTGACAGACATTCAGGCCAACCCCCACCACACACACCTTCAAACAACAATTCTTCTTCTTCTTCTTCTTCAGCTGCTGCTGTTGCTGTGCTGTTTGTAATAATATGAAACTGGGACAAACACATTCTGGAAACTAACTTAATTCCATGCATCTGGCAGTACTAAAAAAGACTGGTTCCAAGTTTGCGAGTAATAGGATTGTGTTGTTTTTTTTTGTTTTTTTTTTTTAGTGACGGTCGCCATCTCGGAAAAGATAAAAGCTTCGTCCAAGTGTCTGCTACCACATTTAAGGCAACCCAAGTTATTACTATATATATATATATATATATATATATATATATATAACTTGGGTTGCCTTAAAAGTGGTATATATATACATATATGTATATATATACATATATGTATATATATATACATATATGTATATATATATATATACATATATATACATATATATATATACATGTACATATATATATATACATGTACATATATATACACACATATACATATATATACATACATATATATATATACATATATATATTTGAGAATATGTGCTTAATTGAAGTCGAACTTAATTTTTGAAAGTTAATTAATTAATAATTAGTTAATTAGGCGGGATTACCTATTTAAATGTAAGGCTAAACAAATCGAGAAAAATCAATCTCTGTATGTACATTTCGGCCTATTAGGCCTCATCAGCAGAGCTATAGATACGAAGACCGCCCCGTGTGTGATTCGAAACCTGTCTGTCAAGCTGACATGCAAGCGTCTTACCTCCACACCAAACGGACTTAGCTAGATTTCTTCGTTTTGTTAAGGAGTAGGTATTTATATTCCTCTTAAGTGACCTCTTCGCGAACTTACGAGAAGTAAACAAACAGACGATGTTTGTGATATGGCTATCAAAAAAATAATTTTAACAAAACATTCTTACGAATTTTTAATTTTTTAACATTTATGCTAATTTTTACCCAATCAGATACCCGATACAGCAATAAAAAATATTTGTGATAACCTCCTTAAGTCATAATTATCCTGAAGAACCATTCGGATGAAACCTAGGTAGATACTGTCGGACTCATGTAGGTTCTTATATTTATATATATCCCAATCGTGCGATACCCAGTATGCTATCAATGTATGTATATTATATATATATATATATGTATGTGTGTGTGTGTGTGTCTATAATGTATAAGTAAAGTAAAGTCGACGGGGCGGCCTAAAGTGGGTATCAGCCAGTCAGCGAGGGAGTCTATCCCCTTTTCAATAGCGCTAGACCAAGGAGATTGTTTTTAGCATCTGAGGTGGAGCGCCTCACCTACCATCAGCTCCTTACTTTACCGCACAGATCCCTGTGCTACTCATACGCTGAGTTGGTGGGGACCGGTATCGAACTAGGAACCTTGTGATTTCTAGCCGAACGCTCTACCGACTAAGCTAACCCGGCCCATTTGGGATTTGGTGCGAAGCATGAGTAAAGTGTAAAATAAATGAGAAACTGAGTTGGATATTATGTACTAAATTTCATTTATTTCATCATAATATCCTATAACTGTACTCAAAGAAATGACTATTATTAAATAGATACAATTACTTGAAATTATATTATTATTATTATTATTATTATTATTATTATTATTATTATTGGATAGAAATACTTGATATCAAATAACTTAATCTATTAAGAAGCAACTACATAAAGATGTAAATATTTTGTAGATAATATAGGTCTAAGTAAATAGTGTTCAATATCATTGATAAAGCATGTTTCACAACAATGCGATCTTCAGACCAGGGTCTTAAGATCGCATAGGCGTGAAAATTTAGTAACCAGTGTTGACTCCATGTCCACACTACCTTAACTTAAAACTAAAAATGTAATTATAAATTTACGATGAACGCAATTCTCTAACCTCTAAGCATAAAACAACCCCATACCGGTTGACAAAATCAGCGAGTCCATCAATTCTCTTTACTTAAATCAAAATATTATATCACCCCAACCGAGTTAAACGGGAAAAAAAAATAATGAACGTTTTGTTGACGAACATAGGCAACTGTAGACGTTTCTTGTTTATAAGTCATTTCAAAAGGCCGGCTTAGCTCAGTCGGTAGAGCGTTAGCCAAGCAACCACAAGGTTCCGGGTTCGATACCGGTCCTCACCAACTCAGCGTATGAGTAGCACAAGAATCAGTGCGGTGAAGTAAGGAGCTGATGGTAGGTGTGGCGCTCCACCTCAGATGCAAAAAAAATCTCCTTGGTCTAACGCTAGTGAAAAGGGGATAGACTCTCTCGCTGTCTGGCTGATACTGACAATGGGCCACCCCGACGACTTTACTTTTACTATTTCTCTGAATGTTTAAGATGAGGCTTGATGATTAGTATTATCTGCGATATACGGACTATATCTACATATTCATTTTATGTATGATTTTTTACCTTGACTCATATTGTGTGTGTGTGTGTTTTTTTTTTTGTTTTTTTGTTTTTTAAATCTGATTTAGCCTCCTTAATTATTGGTTCCCATATTGTATTCATTTCTTGGTCTACTTAACAGCCCAGTACAGCATATCATATGAGCTGACTCTTTGAGGCGTCTTCTCTTCCAATGTTCTTCTCTATCTATTATTCTAACTTCATCCCATAAGGGCAGATGGTTTCCCTTTTCATTCCATATATGGTCAGCTATACCCGACTTTTCTATTTCTCCTCGGACCACTGCTTTACGATGTTCTTCTAGTCTTACTTTCAGTGGACAGCATGTTTCACCTTTGTATTCTTTACTTTTACGTTCATCATTTCTTTAATAGTTGTTTTACGAAGAGCAGACGAAAATTCCCTGAAGGAAGAAAAAAGCTAATACAAATAGAAAATTGAAAGAAGCCTTCATAGATTGCAATACAAATTCGACATTACTAAAAACGAGAAGAATGAAAAAAGAAAAATTGATATTTTCGTTCAATGAAGAAAAGATTGATGATAATGGCGTTAATAAGAATTAAAAACATTAATGACGCCATTTTGATTCGGATTGAAATGAAATGGTTTTCCCGCTAAATAATGCTGAGTTTTTTCTCTTTTCTTAAGAACACACTGTGTATTATATCATGGGCATGGTTCAGGTTGAGTCAATGGGTTCAGATATCTAGAAACCATTTAGTAGAATGGTCCCAAGAGGAGGACAGAATAAAAGATATGCCTTTATAATTCAATTCCTCGCACAGCGCTAATACCCTTGGGAAAGGTATGAATACAATTCTACCTCCAGCTATGGACAAATAGCAGGGCAGACTGGGCACTTTAACCATGGCTAGGTAACGAGTCTAGGAGAAGGAAAACTCTGAATTCAAACCTGTTCAACTCTGCTTAAGAAATTGACTTTGTGACGCACCCTGCTCGTACGGAGGGGTTGGTAAATATATATACGGTAGAAATACGCACTTAATTTAGTTTTCTCCACTTTCCTCCTACCACTTTCTAATTCTCCCCCTCTCCCCCTCTCTGTCTCTGTCTCTATCTCTTTTTCTCTCAATATATATATATATATATATTATATATATATATATGTGTGTGTGTGTGTGTGTGTGTGTGTGCTATTTTATAAGAATAAAAAAAACAAGTTTCA
>CM042142.1:14048888-14068888 GCA_023376005.1 Doryteuthis pealeii
CCAATGGTAGAAAAGGGAGAATCCAGTCGTATTCCTTGAAATCCCAGATAGAACGAGAGAATCCAGTCGTAGTCCTTCTGGTATTAAGTCCAGTTACCAACTAACTTCAGATCAATTACAAACGACCTTAAATGCATTCTATGTTTTTCATTGGTCAATGCCTGCTCCTGATGTTGTAAAGTCCATAAATATAAGCGATGACTTTTCGTACAGCTTATACTAACAGATAGTGTAGGAAGTGCGTGGTGTAATGGTTAAAGTCATGGGAAATGGACTCGTCGCCCCGAGTTCAAATCCTGGACATGGTAATTGCATTTCACTTGGCGCTAATACCCTTAGGAAAGGTATGAATCCTACACTCCCTCCAGCTATGGGTAAATAGTAGGGCAGACTGGGCTCTTTAACCTTCGTTAGGCAACCGGTCTAGGAGAAGGAAAACTCTGAATTCAAACCTGTTGAACTCCGCTTAAGAAATTGTCCTTGTGTCGCATTCTGCTCGTGCGGAGGGTCGGTAAATGTATATATATTACCTTTTTGGGCACTCAGGTTGTGTAATGGTTAGCAAGGAAGACTGGCAAACCATGACTAGTGAGTTCGAGCCTCACTGGGTGCCCCTTACATTCGGCCTTGTGTCATATCTAAGCGAAGCTTAGTAAATAACTATACCAACAGATAGTCCACCACAAATAAATAAGGTTTTAGAATTGATTGAATTGAATATACATAAATTTGCTGACTTATGAGATGCGCATTATACAAGGGTATAATCTGTTTTCCTGTTGTTATTTACTTGAATTTGCTTAGTCTGACATACAGATTTCTGGTTGTTTACATCATCCGCTGTTTTGTAAGTAGTCACCCTTTTAAGAACTGAATTGGCTTATCGCTGCTTAACTTCGGATTTTCTGGTTTACCATTTCCTGAAAGTTATCCCAACTTCCTAACTTTTTCCGGATTGGTCTCCTATCAGAATAATAACATTTGGTAATTTATTTATTAAAGGAAGTACGTAGTATAGGTCGGTAATTAGAGCATATTATAAGCCCCAACTTCAAAATTCATGATTATCATCATAAATCATATTCTACTTGCTGTTTATGTGCAGTGGATTAAATTGGCCGTTTCGTGGACATTTGGATTGAGAAATTGAAAAGACTAACGAAATTAAATAAGAACTCTTCAACAATTTTCCAACAGGCTGAAACATCAATAAAAACAACAACCAGCAATATGCGCCCTCCGCTGGTCATAAGTATTTAAATTTTAATGTAATGAAATATATTGAATTAAAAACAAAATTACATAAGAATGCATATAAAATGATTACTCTTGTTTTAATTATATTTTAATTGGTTTCTATAAAAAAAATCACTGGATTGATTTTAATACGTTGAAGAATAAAACAATTACATTAGAGATTGATAACATCAAGTAATTATTTATTAAACCAGGTTTTGTTAAAACCAGTACGCAAGTTAACCACACCCTATATTATTTCAACCATTATTTCTTAGTGATATATTAGAGAAATTGCATGATTTTAAACGCACTAATAACATCGGCTTTTTTTAGCCAAATCTAACTCAGATTTTCATAGAGACATCATAAATAAAGAAATTTTTATACTCATTGATAAACTTACGCAATTTCTGAGGGTATTGTGACAAGCAGTGGCGTTGTTTTGGTTACAGATAGATAGACACCGATTCTCCATTATAATATGATATATGATAAACTATACAAAAGGCAGGTTTTTATGGAACAGAATTTCACCAGGAATCCATTTATGCCCTCTAAAAAGCCACGGAGAAAATTTAATATCTATTAGAAATGTGATATACCCGTAAACGCGCTCAAAAATAAGAAAATTACACCTAAAACCATAAATTGGACAAGTATTAATAACACATTGGTATCGACTTAAAGGAAATGAGTATATACAGTTTAATTTTGGACTTTTGCTTCTAATAATGGAACTATAGACCCGGGTTAGCTCAGTCGGTAGAGCGTTTCTAAAAGAAACTACAAGGTTCCTAGTTCAATGCCAGCCCTCGCCAACTCAGGGTAAGAGTAGCACAGGGATCTGTGCGGTAAAGTAAGGTCTCAATTCTTTCTCGGATTTCCAATTCCCTCTATCTATTTTCCAAGTTCTTCCGGATCGTTCCAAGGGCTCCTGCTATGATTGGAATCACTGTCATTAATTTTCTATTAAAATTTCAGCTCTTTAGCAAGATCAAAGTATTCTTTGTGTTGTTTTCCTTTACTTTTACTCTGTGGTTTGATGGCACATCGAAGCCGACTAGTTGATATCATTTTTTTTAAGTCTACTCTTCTGGGCAGGGATTGGCCGATCCATTTTTATCTCAAAATCTCCTGAGGATTTTGTGGTTCTTATTTTCCAGGAGATATTCAGGTCTGTTCATATATCATTTGTCTGCACGGTCAAAGCTTAGTCACTTGCACAATTCCCAAATGGATCCCTTTCCCCCCAGCCGTTCGTGCCTGCTCTGATTTTCATTCAGCAATTGGGAAATTAGAAGAACGACGGTCATGCTAATAGTTTATAGATTTAAGGTTATTTTTCGACACATGGGCGTGCTTGAAACAGTCCCGAAGCGTCTTTGCTAAAGAGGCTGGAAGAATGGAAGCCATCAAGCGACACCATTGCTAAAATCGGCTCTGATGCTGAAGAAAAGGAGGCTGAAGTATTAAGAAGATTTGTCGTGATGATCTCCCATGAGAACTAATAGATAATACAGATATAAAGCCTCAATAAGAACTACTACTACTACTACTACTACTAATAATAATAATAATAATAATAATAATAATAATAATAATAATCTATTAATAATTCCGGTTTTTGTCTGTAACAAAAATTACGTCACTGCTTACGTCACATTACCTAAAATCGTCATCGTCATAACATAGAATAAATACACTCAAAATTTGAACATGCAACATTAGACAGTCCTCATTGTTTTTTAAAACAAGTTTTGATAAATACATGACTGGTATTATATATCTATATATAGTTTGTTTTATTTTAATACCTATTTAAAGTTTACATTTCAAATTGTTTTATTTTTTAATCCTTTAATGAATTTGATGATTTTACTTACTTAGGGTACAAACTCACTGACATTGAATTTTTTACTCCCACTCCTCAGGCAATATGTTTCAAAAATCTATTTTTACATCGCCCGGAGGGTGTTTTTTATTTTGTACTAGTAATAATAATAATAATAATAATAATAATAATAATAATAATAATATGTTGATAAACAAAAAAGAAAGAACTTGTCAACTGGTGGATTTTGCAGTGCCAGCAGATCACAGGGTGAAGTTAAAGGAAAATGAAAAAATAGACAAATATCTGGACCTTGCCAGAGAACTGAAAAAGTTATGGAATATGAAAGTGAAAGTGATACCAATTGTAGTTGGTGCACTTGGAACAAAAAGGATTAGAAAAAGGCTTGGAAAGTTTGGATATCAGAGGAAGGATTGAGACCATTCAGAACACTGCACTGCTGCAATCTGCCAGAATACTCAGAAGAGTCCTGGAGACCTGAGGAGACTTGCTGTCACTCAGACTCCAGTGAAAGACCATCAGCTAACACTGATGTGAAAACTCAAAAGGAGTAAATAATAATAATAATAATGATAATAATAATAATAATAATAATAATAATAATAATAATAATAATAATAATAAGCTGGATATGTGGAGTATGATAATTTAGCTATTACAAAGTTTGATATGTTTACTTAAGAGTTTTTGTAAATAGTTCAATATATTAGAGGAAGAATCAAGACAGCGTTGTTAAGATCAGCTAGAATACTCAGAAATGTCCTGGAGACCTGAGGAGACTTGCTGTCACTCAGCCTCCAGCGAACCACCGGCTAAGGCGGTCGTGAAAAACTCTAATAGAGCGAAATAGTATTATAATAATAATAATAATAATAATAATAATAATAATAATTACTAAAAGTTGAACAACAAAAATAACACAAAGGCAAAGAAGAAACGGGAATCGTAAAATTGAAATGAAATAAATAAATATAAGAGGAAAAACAACTACAATGAAACTTCGGGATACAAACTAAAGAAGTTGCACGTGCGATGACAGGAAGATGGCTACGTAAAGGACACATAAAAATAGAAACTGAATGGCCCTTGATAGCATCAATCCAGAACAGGGTCATAAAAAAACAATTATGTAAAAGTTAAAACAGTAAAACACGGGAAAATAGCAATTAGAGAGAGAGGGGGGGGAGAGAGAGAGGGGGAAGGGAGAGTGAGGGAAAAGAAGGGAGGAGAGTAATAAATGGTCCAGGAGGAGTACAAAGGCACGCCCGACTGGGCTGGAAAGGGGATCCAGTGGGTACTATTAAAATTTTACCATATAAAACAATGGTATATTTTTGGAGGGGCGTGGTAGAGTTTGTGGGAAATGGGCCCGTCGACCCGAGTTTAAATCATGGATGAGGCTGTTTGAATTTGACATAACACTAATACTCTTGTAAAGGTATGCATTCAACTACTACTTCCAGTTATGGGTAAATAGCAGGAAAGACTGGGGTCTTTAACTTTAGTAAGGCAACCAGTATAGGAAAAGGAAATCTCTGAATTCAAACCTGTTAAACACCGCTTAAGAAATTGATCTTGTGTCGCATCCTGTTCGTGCGGAGGGGTTTGGTATATATATATATATATATATATATATATAATCTACAGACGCGCGTTTCGGGGTTTACCCCTCATCAGTGCAGCTATACTTATTTTTCAGCAGCTACCTCTGGTCGGGTTCGAGACCCGAACGAACTTTCGCTCGTCAAGTCTCTTACCGATGGGTCCACAAGCAGCTGCCAAGAATAGAAGGCAGAATAATCGCTATATTTCCTAAATCGGAAATAAACTCACCAGAGGTCTCTAACTTGTAAACAAGTGAGACTAGCTTTATATATATATATATATATATATATATATATATATATATATATATATATAGTGAGTTAAAAAATGTGTTAAAAATAACTTTAAAAGATTTCTGAATGCCCATCAAGAATAGATAAAACAAAACGTCTTCGACATAAAGTAACCCAACAAGGGTTAACATGCCGTAAAATCCAGTCATCCAGCTTCACTAGTTGATCTACTATTACAGAGAGGGAGGGAGTTGATAGCCCCTCTCGAAGTAGTCTGACTGACAAAAAAGAAATTCATTTGGTTTGCATCCAGAGTTTTTCCTTCTCTTAGACCGATTGCTATACCAAAGTTAAAATTCTGCCCTCTTATTTTCCTATGGCTGAGTGAGAATAGTTGGATTTATACCATTTACAAAAGTATTAACATGATGTGAAATACAAACTACCTCATCCAGGCGCTGCGTTCAATTCCTACACCCCTCTGTCGGCTAAAACAGAATACACCGACTTCACCTCAGCAAAGGGGTAATATCCCCCCTCAATGGGGCCACCTGTTGACCATGGATGGTGACCTGTGATGCTTAAGGACGGAACCCTGGTGGCCGAGTAGTCCGTGACATACAACCATCCACTTTGGCCCTTACTTAGGCTAGACGGGCGGTCGGAAAGACCTGCCCTGGTCAGTCGGCTGGTCATGTCAAGCCTTAGCACCTATATGATAGTCCCGACAATATTGCCCTTATGGCAAATCCACAACTCCTTCTATCATATATGTGCTTGAAGGAAGTCGTTGAGGGTCTTAGTGTCCTGAGTATGACGTTAAACTCTATCTAATGGTGAGGTTCCAATTTGGAGATTTAGGGAGTGTGGAGTATCCCTTCATCGCCATTACTCCCAGATCCACCCTGACCCTGGGTGGTAGTACCTCTTAGGGTCCCATCTATGGGTTAGATATATAAAAAAAATAATTTACAAAAATGTGTTTAAAAAATTAAGTTTGAAAAAATATATATACCCAACAAGAATGCATAAAACAAATACGCCTTCGGCATAAAATAACCCTGCAAGTGTTGACATGCCGGAAAATCCAACCAACCATTTCCTACAAAGATAACCGTTACACCATAATCTTCTACCAGACTTAACCAATCTGAGTTAATGTCTGTTTTACAAATTTCGGCCACTACAAATCTCGTAAGAACTTCAATATTCTTTATGTCCTTATCATAATCCGAAATGTAATAATTTTCGGTTCTTTGAAGGGTTAAAATATAAGGAATTTTCTTTTTTATTTGTCCCACTGCGACTGTAATTTGACACGTCTTCTTTTCCCTATCGCTGATGATTAGATAAGTTCTACTTTCAAGAGATTTTTGTCCTTCGCTGTTTGTGTCGTAAGATTTGCAATTAAGTTTAGTAGGTTCAGAAAAAGAAAAGAAAAACACTTCCGACCAAAAAATGTCTGGATTTGCAAACGGAAAAAACACATCACTGCTTTTCCCGCTTGTAAGCTTTCATGGAAATCTCTCTCTCTCTCTCTCTCTCTCTCTCTCTCAGAATATTTCTTCCTCTCAATTTCTCAGTATATCTCTTAATCTCTCTCTCTGTTTCTCTTTCTGTCTGTCGGTCTGTCTGTCTGTCTCTCTTAATCTGCCTCCCAATTTTTCTTAGTTTCTCTTTATTTCTCCCCCAATCCCTCTCACACTCAAACACAAACTTTCTCTCTCTCCTCTCTCTCTGTCTCTGTCTCTCTGTCTCTCTCTCTCTCTCGTGTGTGTGTGTGTGTGTGTGTGTGGTGCATGTGCAAGTGTGTGTGTTTCTGTCTAAGGGATACTAATCCTTTATAACAAAACAAAATAACAATTCACACCAGCGTAATTGCAAAAACATCGTCTTATTTTTTGTCCCTTTTTCTGCGATACATTTGTTGGTCTCAAGAGAACCGGTCTTTATGAATTGCCGTTACTGAGTCGTCATTTTCACACAAAAAGAAAAGAGAAAAGTAGTCAAGAAGAAAGACAAGACTAAAAGGAGAATATAAATGCAATAAATAAAATAAGAAGAGAAAATTACAGAAAAAGAAGAAAGAAAGAAAGAAGCAAGGCAGAAGTATGGAATGGTGGAAAAAAGGAATGAAGGAAAAGAAGGAAGGAAAAGAAAGAAAGAAAGAAAGAATGAATGAATGAAGAAAAGAGGAAAGACAAAAAATAAGAAGATAAGAAAGAAAAAGGAAAGACAACAAAAATAATGAAATAATGAGAGAAAAAAAGAAGAAAGAAAGAAAGAAGAAAAAGATAAATTTAAAAAATACGAAAGTAGACCAGAAATGAGACGAGAAAGTGAGTCATTAAAAAAAAAGAAAGGAAGGAAGTAAAGGGGGAAGAAAGGAAGGGAGAAAGTAAAAGAAAGAAGGGGGAAAAGAAAGACGGTAATAGGAAAGAAAAAAAAGAAAGAAAGAAAGAAAGAAAGGGAAGATAAGAAGGAAAAAAAGAAAGGAAGAAGAAAGACAACAAAAATGAGAAATAATGACAGAAAAGAGGAAAGAAAGAAAGAAGAAAATAGGACAGAAAGAAAGAATGAAAGAAAGAAAGAAAGAAAGAAAGAATGTAAAAAGATAAATGAAAAAAAAAAGAAAGAAAAACTAGACATGAAATAAACAAAGAAACAAAATTCCATGTATTCATGGAATTTTGTTTCTTTGTTTATTTCATGTCTAGTTTTTCTTTCTTTTTTTTTTCATTTATCTTTTTACATTCTTTCTTTCTTTCTTTCTTTCTTTCTTTCATTCATTCTTTCTTTCTTTCTTTCTAAAGATATCTAAAAAATAAAAAAATGAAAAAAAAAATGAAAAAATAAAAAAAATGAATAAAAAAACAGACATAAAACAAAAAGTGAAGACGACAAAAAAAACTGAAAAGAAAGAACGATAAGAAAAAAAAAATCCTGAATTCAAGTTTAAAATGGAGGACAGCATTTGATAAGGGACGCAGGTGGAAAATATTACACTTTGAAAATATCTTTGGAACGATTAGAAACATTGCGCTTCAAAAAACTAAATTCAGAATCTGTTTTCATAATCAGTCCCAGATTTTTCTACTCATAAAATCAGATCTTCACTTTAGCTTTATTCATAAAAACAAAATCCCGAAAGTCTCAAGTTGGAGGATTTAATAGTGACGACGTTGTAAAGTGCGCATGACACGTATCTCCTCAGTGTAATAAATTCATTCATTCATTAGAAAATATTACTGTATTTCATAGTATATAAGACTTCTTTCTATCTTTTCTTTTAATAATACGGCCTTATTAGCAAGTACTGGTGAGTATGGTGTTGAAGAGACATTAGTCTAGTGATGAACAAACTCAGGTTCGTACGTACCCAAAGGGGTCACGAACATGTTCTTATTTCATTTATATAAGAACAAGTGCACCTTGTGTAACGATAATCTTCGTAGAAAATAGAATTGGAGACTCGAGTTGGTTGGTTTTAAGGGCATGTCAACCCTGGTTGGGTTATCTTATGCCGAAGTGTTTTTGTTTGGTTCATTCTTGATGGGCATTGAACATTCTTTTTTCTTAAACTCAGTTTTTGAATATATCATCAACCCCTCCACACGAGTAGGATGTGACACAAGGTCAATTTCTTACGCGGGGTTTAACAGGTTTGAATTCAGAGTTTTCCTTCTCCTAGACTGGTTACCTAGCCAAGGTTAAAAGCTTAGTCTGCCCTGCTATTTACCCATAGCTGGAGAAAGAGCAGTTGGATGCATACCTTTTCCGAAGGGTATTAGTTTTTTAACTCATTTTTAAAACTCATTTGTTCTATTTAACCCATATATGGACCCTAACAGGTACTACCACTCAGAGTCAGGGTGGACCTGGGAGTAATGGCGATGAAGGGATATTCCACACTCTCCAGAGCTCCTGGATTGGAACTTCATTATTAGATGCAATTTGACGTCATGCTCAGGACACGGCGACTCGAGTTCAAGTCCTGGACGAGATTGACACGTTTTACGTCACGCTAATGCCTTTCTGATAGGCACGAATCCATCTCTTATCCCCCACCCATCACAGCTATGGGTAAATAGTAGGACCGACTGGATTTTTTAGCCTTTCGGTTACAAACAGACAGACACACACTATTAATTTATAATAAGATTTGTAGATATGTGCATATATATTCTTTCTAGTACCAAGTTAAGAAATATCCCTCATATTGCGTTGAAACATTTTTTTCGTTTCAATCAGATAGGAATATTTCGATGCAAATAATATGAGGGATCTATTTGAGAATACTAACATGAAAAAATGTTATCCTTCTTTAGAGAAATAGAAATATATCTAAAGTTATGAATCAGATATAAAATACATCCACAAAACACATCTACAAAATTACACCAGTAAAGGAAACTTGAGTACCAACTTTTATCTCACACTCTAACAGTTTAGAACCAAATGAAGTTAATGAAAATTATTTATACCAATTTGAAGATATTAAGAACTTGAAACGTAGAAACTTTTATGAAAATGACTTGTTTTTGGCATTGAATGATCCGAAAAGGGTTGATATGCCGTAAAACAAAACAAAACCAAGTTTGTAATCTTTCAATTATATGTTACGTTCCGGAATCTCAATAAAAGTTGGCAGAGATTAAGACGAGATGAAGAGATGACAATAAGTTCATATGAAAGAAAAAAGTTAAACACGTGATCACAAAAAAAATACCACTCACTTTATTATTGGCGTTTCATTCTCCATCTGGACCAGTCATGAATATGTGAAGTGGTATTTTTGAGTCGATGAAGGAATTTCTAAATTCGTAGTTCACACTCAATGGGGTAGAGGGGGGATTACTGACATTTTGAAAACAATTGTGTTGTGAGAGGAGGTTCGAGTATACATATCAATCAGTGATTAATGGCCAATAAATTTCCAATGGGTCAAACTGATCAATAGAAATATTTGCGTATTGATCGAATAAGAGACGAAAATATTGATTAATCAATTAAATACTGTATGCAAATAAATCAATGTTTATTCGAAAACTCGAGGTTACATTGGCAAATTAGATTTCCAATCCGATAAAATAAGTTTTAGACCGGACAGAATAATAAAACATATCAAAATGAAATAAAATTATTTCTCTTCAAAAATGACAAGATTTGGGGGTTGCTCGTTTGCTGCTGTTTCTTCGAGATAGCCATTATTTTATACAACCTATTATGTAAAATTAGAAAAACAAAGTATTTCCCCAAAAGATGGATTTGTACTTGATGGTAAAGTCGACGTTTAAACGTTTCGGTTTATATTAAACCTTCATGATGACCATAAAATAGGAAGGAAAAAATTGTTGTCTGAGCAGTGATGGATGTTTTTTTGTTTTTTTAAATTAAGTCTTGGTTTAAAAACCGAATAGGCGAGAAATGTCCACGCTATATATATAATAGTGGGTGTGCTGATAGCCCAGTGATTAGAGGCTCTGATTGATGAAAAATCGGTCGAGTTT
This sequence comes from Doryteuthis pealeii, assembly GCA_023376005.1. Classification (NCBI taxonomy): domain Eukaryota; kingdom Metazoa; phylum Mollusca; class Cephalopoda; order Myopsida; family Loliginidae; genus Doryteuthis; species Doryteuthis pealeii. Next base: position 14,059,328 of record CM042142.1, read on the forward strand.
TGATCCCGGCTTTAAGCCGCTTATAAAGTCTAGTCAGAGTGAAGAGATGCGATACGTTGAAACAGGACTGTAGATGGATGACTACATATATATATATATATATGTATATATATATATATAAGTAAAATTTAATATATATATATATATATATATATATATATATATATATATATATTATATATATATGTATATATATATATAAATCCACTAAACACCCCCAACCACCCCTCCCCAAACTGACAACTTTCTGTTTCAGCATTTTGAGAATGTCTATCATTGAAGCCAGAACTATATCCAAGTCCCGAAGAAAATCTAATAGTCGACAATAAACATCCAGTTTCTATAACATCCCGTGTTTGTCTACCTTTCTTCACATTCTGTCGGATAAACCTCCTCATATTTCTCCCATATATGTATATGTTTATCTAAATATGTTCATGTCTATCTATCTTTCTCCCTTCTCTCTCCTCTCTCTCTCTCTCTCTCTCTCTCTCTCTCTCTCTCTCTATCTATATATATATATATATATATATATATATATATATATATGTGTGTCCTTATCATAGACCGACGTGATTGTTTCATTCATCCCTCCTCCTTTATTTTTAGCCATGTTTTTTTTTCTTTTCATGTTTGTTTTCATTTGGAATCCATTTTATAAATAATGACTCAAAACAGACAGACGGTTTTGTTATTTTCTTTCCTTTCTTTTATTCACTTACCGTTTTCTGTTTCCATCCACTTTAGAATTTGTCCACTGCAAAGAAAAAGAATTGCCTTCCGCAAATTCAATTCAAATTAAAACCGTTTTTCACATGAGGAATCTATAAACATTCTCAGGGCAGATTTTGGCGGGGAAACTCCCCTTTTCTATACATTTTTCCCGCTTTTTCTTTCAATTTTCTTTGCATTTTCTTCCATTCTTGAATGTTACTTTATATTTTCACACATATTTGCCCTTGTGCTCGATTCATTCTTTTTTGTGAAACTTCTAATAGTTTTATTTTTGTATATTTGATCTTTCTTTCTTTTCAATCAAATGCACGTATGAATGCAATAATATATATATATATATATATATATATATTATATATATATATATATATATATATATATATCTCAATAAAGGAAGAACTCAATACAGTAATATAATAAATTTATTTCGACAAAATTGGGCCCATATAAATCTAAGTTGATTTAAACCGGCTAAATATCAGATGGGTAGTGAATATCTGATGATTTGGGGAGCCGGTGATTTATATGTTTCTGTCGAAATAAATTTATTATGGGATTACTGTATTGAATTGATAAATATTGCTCTGTATATAATCTAAAAGGTTATTTTACACTCTCTTTAGTGATTTATGATTCACTATTTATACATACTGGATCATCAATATTAGTACAGTGGATAAATCACATATATCATCCCTTACTACCAAGTATAAATCTCTTATATATATATATATATGTGTGTGTATATGTGTGTGTGTGTGTGTGTGTGTGTGTGTGTGTGTGTGAAATAAGTATGTTTTGGCAGCAAATTCTTTTAAACATAACAGAATTCTTATTGTCTTTCAAGTTGTCTTTTATATTTTCTTTCAAGTTTCCAAACAATTATTTCGATGTTGGCACAGAAAAGAGCCAACAGTACTAGGTCTACCAATAATAACTCTTTCGGATAACTTATTAACAGCATCCAAGATGATAACATCAAAATAATTGTTATGAAACAATAAAACAATAAAGATCCTGTTATGTTTAATTGTTTGACTATCTTATTATAATGGAGATTGTGTGCTTTTCTGTCTGTAACCGAAACTATATTACTACTCATATCACTATTCCCTTAGTTATTGACATCACATTTTCCATGATTGTATTTTTATTTAAACCTCAATTATTAATAAAATTGATTTACATTATTAATACTGTTAACCATATCTACATACTGACAACATGCAATTATATTTATATATACAACAAAATAGTGGTTTACAGAATGAACGGGAAGATAATTTGCATATTGATATTAAAAATGTGATTTTATTAAATATGTGCTTAGTATTATTGATTTCTAACTGCTTGGTTTTATTCTAATGAATATAATGAAAAATCTCTTCAATGAATCTTAAATCCATTAACTAGAAAAAATAACTCATTTTATTCTTTACTTCCTCTTTTAACTAAATACTTAAATTAGAAAAAATAACAATGAAAGACGAGAGTGATGGAAAAGTAAGTTTCAGTTGTTCTATTTTTTATTATACTCCCACTGTTTCAAATCTTTTTATCAGTATTCTTATTTAGTTTCATTAGCCTTTCTAATTTAATATAATATTTTATTACATTAAACTTAAATACTTGCACCCGGAGGGTGCATATATCTGCTAGTATATATATATATTATATATATATATATATATATATATATATATATATATATATCAGCAGAAAAATGCTGCTCAGAAACCAGTGGTAGTAATCGCACTTTAAATGTATTGTACACTATAATAAATAAATACAGCTCTTACAGAAGTAATCGGACACTTTATTCTCATATCTCCAATACTAACAAAGGATTATATATATATATATATATATATATATATAATATATATATATATATATAGCTTTCGACAACATATAAGAACCATCATTTCTTTTTTTTTAAATGACATGAAATTAGTCTTATATATAAATTCAATGTATCTGATAGAATAGTCTAAACAAGACTATCACCATAATACTGAAATATCAAGTATAAATGGTAGGTCTTATATCTGATAATATATATATATATATATATATATATATATATATATATATATATATATATATGAAATAATTCATGAGGTCTTCGAATCAACAAGGATCAGACTGAAGAGACAAAGAAATGTCGGAATAAAATTAAATTTATACCTACACCAAGGCATCATTCCATTTATTTATAATACTCCGTATATGTAAAAATATATACGCAAATCTTAATATATATGCTTGAGCTCTTAATTGTGATTGGATCCTATCAAGGAAACACTTGATATCATATAATATATATATATATATATATATATATATATATATATATATATATTTACGATACAAATAAACAGTGTATATATTACCAGTATTCCTTATTTGCAAAATAGTTACGCATAGAAAGATTTACCCATAGACATTTCATTACATCTCCTTCCTGTTTTATTTTCACTTCAATAAAAAAAAACAAAAAAAAACAAATGATCCCTTCTGCAACTATCAAGATGTCTTTTTACTGATACTCACAGCCTCTTCCGCATTTACGGTTTCATACAGATCAGTTTTCAAAGATACACGCGCCAAATATTTGATGTGTGTGGTTTCTTTATTGAGAAATGTTTATTTTTTACAGTCACGTACTCACACACACACACACACACACCACACACACATACACGTATATACACGCAGAGAGAGAGAGAGAGAGAGAGAGAGAGAGAGAGAGAGAGAGAGAGAGAGAGAAACACACGCATTCACACATATATCCATACATACATACATATCGTTCTGATGAAGCCTTTAAATCTTAGAGAGGCAATATATATATATATATATATATATATATATATATATATATATACGCACACACCAACAGAGGCAATATATATATATATATACACGCGCACACAGAAGAAAGAAGAAAGAGAGAGAGAGAGAGAGAGAGAGAGAGAGAGGGGGGGGAGACTTCAACATACGCATACACACAAATACAACTATACATACATACATATCCTTCTGATGAAGTCTTTAAACCAACAGAGGCAATATATATATATATACACGCTCACACAGAAAGAAAGAAAGAGATAGATAGATAGATAGATAGATAGAGAGAGAGAGAGAGAGAGACTCAAACACACGCATACACACAAATACAACCATACATACATCCATACATATCATTCTGATGAAGCTTTTAAAACCAACAGAGGCAAAATAATCAATTGAATGTAACTGTGTACGTTATTCACTTCTTTACCATAACTTTCGGTATAATACCTTAAAGATGTGATAGTTATCATTGGTTTCAAAGCAACGTATTAGACACGTATCACCAACTCAACGCCCCTGGGAAGAATATCTTTCATTGGCGCGTTGTCTAGATGATAAGTGTATAATACGCTGCATTGAAACCAATGGTAACAATCGCACTTTAATCGTACTGAACTCTATAACAAATATATTATATATATATATATATATATATATATATATATATATATATAGTGTAAAAATAAATCATATTTACGTTGTTCCTTCTTTTCCTTATCTGGGATAGAGCCACTGTAAAGTCGAGTTCAGATCGATGATTAAAATCGCTTTTTAAAAAAACTTTTAAAATTAAAAAGAAAAACTTTTAAAAACGTTAAAAATCCCAGTCGTCACAAGTCCTTTAACATAACTGTCAGTTTTCATTAAAAAATCAATATATATATATATATATATATATATATATATATATCGACAATTCTTACAGACTGTGGTTATATCAGTACTGCTGTACGGCTGCACCACCTGGACCCTAACGAAACGCCTAGAGAATAAGCTAGATGGGAGCTGCACAAGAATGCTGCGCGCAGTCTTGAACAAGTCGTGGAAACAGCACCCCACAAAGAAGCAGTTGTACGGCCACCTGCCCCCTATCTCACAACCTATCCGATTGAGATGAACGAGGCATGCTGAACACTGCTGGAGAAGCAAGGACGAGCTCATAAGTGAAGTCCTCCTGTGGAAGCCAACACATGGGCATACATAGACCAACTATGCAAGGACCTACATAGACCAACTATGCGAGGATACTGGACGCTGCGCGGTGGGCCTCTCTGGGACGTTGAATGATAGGGAGGTTTGGCGAGAGATTGTCATGGATATCTGTGCTAATTGCGTAACATGATATATATATATATATATATATATATATATATATATATATATATATATAATCTGTGGATGACTATATATGCTCCCCATCCCTAGTGGGTTGAGCACTTTGGAAGGGATTTTCGCTGACGACCGCCGACTAAGCTTCCTATGAAACGCGTGGAACACTCTCTGATGGCCTTCACATATATACATATGTATGTATTCATCAGTCAAAATAATCATGTAGGTACTGATGGCCAAGTGGTCAAGAAACCTTACTGATGATAAATCGATCGGGTTTCCAACCCGGCTGGAGGTAGCCTGCCAATGTCTAGACGCACTGAAGAGACCGTGATACGTCGAAACACGGTGTCTGTGGATGACCCCCCCACATATATATATATATATATATATATAATATAAAGTTTTTAAAAATCGTTGGGGCGGCCTAATGTCGGTACCAGCCAATCAGTGAGGGAGTCTATCTCCTTTTTCACTAGCGCTAGACCAAGGAGATGTTTTTGCGTCTGGGTTGGAGCACCACACATACCATCAGCTCCTTACTTTACCGCACAGATCCCTGTGCTACACATACGCTGAGTTGGCGAGGGCCGGTATTGAACTAAGAACCTTGTGGTTTCTAACCGAACGCTCTACCGACTGAGCTAACCCGGCCCCTTGTTGATATTGAATGTTAAACACAGATGTTCTCTTCCTACTCGAGATTCCTGCATTCAATTCTCAGTTTGGCAGTCAACTGAAATAATGCACACACATATAACTACATACACGTTTCACTTCGTTAGTGTCTCTTTAGTTTTCCTTATTCTTGTTGTATACCAAATAATAATTTTTCTTTTCTTTATAATTCTTCATTTTTTTTTTTTTTCAATTTGACCTCAATTTGTTGAGACTAAATCTTCTCATATTTGTTTTTATGGCATTTAATTATTCTTCAAAGTAAATAAGATTTTTTTTTGTTTTGTTTTCGTTTCTGATAACAGAAAAGAAAAAAAACTTGTCGTCGAGAGACGAATCCCAAACAAAATCGATTTTATTTATTTATTTATTTATCTTTAAATCTCATTTTTTTTTCAATCTTACTTTCTCCAATTTCTCATCTCTTTTTTTTTTCATTCATTAAATTCCATTTTTTTATTGAGATTAAAGGAGCTGCTGATAAGCAAAGTTTAATCAAAATTGGCCCATTAGTTAACTGGCACATGAAGCATATATATATATATATATATGCTCCCATAAATTTGGTATGAGCTCTCTAATTGGTAATTTAAATTAACTCTCACTACTAAGCATATAAGCAATGATCGTTTCCCCGGAAATTTGATCTCTCAGTGACCGTAAAGTACATAAACAAACCTATGCACTTAATAGTTTAAAAACACCTGTCCCCGCTACAGCTGTCTGTGGACGAGGGGATAAGATATCTGGCTGCCAAACGGCCAGTCTGAGTTCGACCCTAGCCAAAGATAGTTGCGTCTAGCCACACTGAAGAGGCGTGCAACGCCGAAACACGTGTCTGTGGATGAATTATTATATATATATATATATATATATATATATATATATATATATATATATATAAAGGAAAAGTTGACTTACCGGGAATATGGTCACGATGGTTAGGTAGTGCAGATTTCAGGGGGGTAAGTCATCGATATAACAAATACAAAGTGCTCAATACGTAAGTAGAGAAAATTTATTATAAAATGGGTACAAGAGATAACCTACTCGAGTTTAACCATAAGGATCTTCAAGGTTAAATCCACTGAATTAATCGAGATACCGATTAATTGCAGTCGATTACACGTGTGTGTTCATTGCATTAAAATGTTCGTTACGAGGAATATATAGATATTTTAATGCAATGAACACACGTGTAATCGACTGCAATTAATCCGTATCTCGATTAATTCAGTGGATTTAACCTTGAAGATCCTTATGGTTAAACTCGAGTAGGTTATCTCTTGTACCCATTTTATAATATAATATATATATATATATATATATATATATAGTTAGAATACTCGAGTTTCACTGTAAGGATCGTCAGGACTAATTTGCGTGGAAGTAATTGAAATAATTCAAACGAACCGATGTAACCAAAATACACTATAGTAGTTTCGCAGCGTACAGAAAGGAATGCTGTGCCCCCCCCGCATTCCGTTTGGGGGAGGGGTATATTTTTTAATGTCGCTTCATCTGTTTCGGTTTTTAACTGTTGATATGTCATCTTCATTTATGTCGACATCTATTCAATATTTTTGATCTTTAGTTCAATAATTCTTTGAAACTAGTATAGGGTGCGAATTCTAGTTTTTCTTCTAAGCATAAATGACAATTTATTACCCGGTCTATAATTTAACAATTTCCCACTTTACAATAGGATCTATGCCATATTCATTTTTAATGTACCAGATATATTTAGAAAGTTCTGTGCTATGTATATATTTTGCGTTTGTGAAGCTAGTTTTACGGTTGTAAAATCTTTTTTTGAAAGTATCTTGTGAAGAGCCTAAATAGATCTTTTTTATTATTACTTAGCTCATAAATGTTTATACTAGCTTTATATACGATATAATCACTTTGGCATTTACCATTTAAGGGACACTGTGTTTCTTTATTATTTCAATTGCATTGAGGACTTTTGTCATTTTGCTTTTTTAGTCAGATTATTAATGTTGATTTTGTTCACGTTTTCCGTCAACTTTAGACACGCAACTGTCATTTAATTTCACAATGTATATGATTTATTTTTTAATATTTATATAATTTGTTTTCAAGTGGAAAAATTTTTTTTTTTTTTAATATTTTGAAAAAGTGATTTCACAATTTACGTTTGATAGCTATATTGTACCGGGTGCGAACCATAGAATATTTTTCGACCTGTTTTTTTTTCTTTTCTTATATATATATATATATATATATATATATATATATTAAATTTTTACTTGAAGGCACTTATGTATATAAAATTCGATACTTTTTCTTATAGAAAATGAACTTGACAAGTGTAATCCCAGCAAAGGATATGCGTACAGACTGTTCGAATCACTAACGATTACACGAAACACTTCATGAAACACTCAATTAGCGAAATTAAGCTTGGCCTCTTTACAACACCAAGAAACACTTACAATATAGGTAGCGTTCAACTGGTAAGTTACAAAAGCACACACATTTATCAAATATCGGACATATTCTGCCAAAAATGCATGAAGAAGATAACAGATCTGAAACACGTGTCGCATATGTAAGTTAATAAATTAAAAAAAGAAAAACATAATCCTTTTTGCAAACCTTCTTTTTTATAATATATATATATATATATATATATATATATATATATATATATAGAGAGAGAGAGAGAGAGAGAGAGACAGTCAGACAGACAGACAGACAGAGAGACAGAGACAGACAGACAGACAGACAGACAGAGACAGAGACAGAGAGACAGAGTGAGATTAGGTCCACAAAATTGTTTAAATTTTCTTTTTTTAATTTATTATATTATAATTGTGATTTACTATAATATTGATATGATAAATTTGTAAAAAATTAAACATTTTATGGACTTTATTATCTTTTATTGTGAAATATTTATTATTCTCTCGTTGGACAAGGTCTATAATTTCCAGTCATGTGGTATCACGTATTCAATATTAATGATTTTCAAACAGTTCTATTTGAACTATAGATGATACTTTAACATGTACTACCACACAGATTTGAACTACCACTGAATGGCAATGAAAGGGTAATCCCTGGAATTTCACCATCAAATGAAGTCTGATGTCATACACAGGGCACCCTGGGGGAGGCTTACCTTTCTACATTTAGTGTATTCTAAGGTTTGTTTTGATTTGTTTTGTTTTACAGCATATCAACCTCAGTGGGTCATTTAATGTCGACAAAGTTTTGAAATAAATTCATTCTTAATGGATACCTAATTTTTATTTTTATAAACACATTTTTCTATTTAACCCCTTAGATGGGACCTTAACGGTTCAATGTATTCTAAGCCCCGTCGACAGGTTGGTTTGAGAAGAGAGTAAAACACTTGAATAAACAAATGAACTGCAGCATTTAATAAAGGACAACTAAAAGATTTCTACTCGTCATGTTTTGATGGTAATCCCTGAGTCATTGGAACGGAACTCGGGCAAAATAGTCACTACACGTTGTTGACTGAGATAATTGTCTTTGAAAAGTTGATATTAGTACCAATTCCTGTCAGAAGAAAAATGTCAGTAAACATGACTGGTTATTCTCGGCTGTCAAAAAATATCGAAAAGTTGGATGGTTTTTCTTTTTGTATCTTATTATAATGGAGATTCTGTGTCTTCTGTCTATTGCTGAAAATGTCACTGCCTACGTCACAATATTCTCAGGAATTGCACAGGTTTATCAATGAATATTTAATTCATAAGTCAAACCCATTAATACATAGAATAAATCTTATTTATTAAAGAGGCCTCTATGAAAATTTGAGTCAGGTTTGCCTCAAAACAGCCCATGTTATTAATGTGTTTACGATCCTGCAATGTTTCTAAAAAAAACATTTATCTATGGGGATTAGTATATCTTATTTGCATTATTTTTTTTATTTGACTTATTCGTTGTAAATTAATTTTTACT
>CM042142.1:14073888-14081388 GCA_023376005.1 Doryteuthis pealeii
TAGCTGAAAAGATATTATTATTATTATTATTATTATTATTATTATTATTATTAACTTAAAACTAGGACTCATGCGTTTCCCCAGGGCACTAGTGCGAAGTGAAATGCAAACAGCCTCGTCAGAATTTGAACTCGGGTCGCCAATTCCATTTTCTAATGTTGATAACCGTTACGCTAAACGGGCAGTATAAGTTCATTCTTTTCCTTCTTCCTACACGTTTCTTTTTTTTTCCACTTCAAGAAGGATCGTTTTGAATCATTTTTAATTCTTAAATGCCTCCACGCTCAATCGAACCTTGCACGCCAGTTTTTCCATTCATGCAAGCACACTGTGCGCCAGATATCAAGTCATCAGATTCACTGCTTGCAATTTAATAATTAATATCTACACTCATACACCGGCGTACACGCAAACCTACACGCTCACGTGACTATTTCTCAGCGCACGCGCAAATGCTGACACGTCTATGCACACCAGTTGCTACCAATGTCGCAGAAAACATCATGACCTGCTGGTGAGGCTTAGAATATGCGGACTGCATCTTCCAAAGGGGGGGGGGTCCTGGGTATGACACTTAACTGCCTCTGATGGTCAGATTTCAGTTCTGGAGAATCTGGAGAGTGTGGAGAATCTCTTTATTGCCATTACTCCCAGGTCCACTTTGACCTAGAGTGGTAGTACTGCTATGGTCATATATATGGGGCAAATAGATCAGTTTAAAAATTATTCATATTTGATACCACCGTGTACAAAAACCCTCTTAAATATACTAAATGTAAATAAGAACATGATTCCCTAACCTCTAGGCATAAAATAACCCTGGTATTTTCTGAATGTAGGGGTGAGCATAGATTCATGCCTTTCCCCGGGCATTAGCGCGAAGTGAAACGCAAACAACCTCGTCAGGAATTTGAACTCAAGTCGCCGATTCCATTTTGTAACGTCGATAACCGTTGCGATAAACGTGCAACATAATTTACTAGCATAACCTCTGTGAATACCACAGTATAATAATTTAATTATTAGAACGTTTGATGTGTCTACTTAAGAGCTATTGCATATAGTTCACTGTTTAAAAAGTATACTAATCTTGATTTGATTCTCTCTCGCTCTTTTTTTCTTCTTTTTTCTTCTTTTCGTCTTTTCATTATGTTCGATTGAAACAGGTTAGCGTTATTGCTTCCGCATGCTCCCACCTTGTTTCTCTATCTTTCCCCTACTTGCTTTCTTCTTTTCTTATTTTATTCTTTCTGTGTTGCGTGTTCTTTTTCTTCTTTCTTTCTTTATATAAAATCGTAATGGTCTCTTACTTAGCTGAGGTTACGACACTAATAAAAAATAAAATTCGGCGGATAAGCAACACCAGATAATCAGCATATACATTTATGCATTTTATCTTGGACGATTTGGACGGTTTCATTTTTAACCAGAGGGTGTTGCAAGATGATAACGGTCGTACAATTAAGGAATAAGAGTATTAATATATAGATTAGAATAATTTTATTTATTTTGTTATTGTCAAAAAGAATTACAATGGTTAAATTATAAAAAATACTAATAGTACCATGTACTTGCTTGGTTACATCATTTTTGGAATGAAGCCGCCCCCTTTAGAGGTAAGAGATACTTTTTACAATCTCACAATTTTTTTAAGGGAATCCCCATTTTCAGCATACATGTCTAGTACCCAAGATTTGCCCCCCCCCTCCTGACTGATCCTCTTCTTGAAAACGCTAGGATCGTTTTGAATCATTTTTAATTCTTAAATGTCTCCACGCTCAATCGAACCTTGCACGCCAGCTTTTCCATTCATGCAAGCACACTGCGCGCCAGATATCAAGTCATCAGATTCACTGCTTGCAATTTGATAATTAATATTTACACTCATACACCGGCGTACACGCAAACACACACACGCAAACCTACACGCCCACGTGCCCATTTCTCAGCGCGCGCGCGCAAATGCTGACACATCTATGCACACCAGTTGCTACCGATGCCGTTTGCGTCGCTGACTCACTCCCTCCGCACCCCCAGGGCCCCGATGTGACCTCAAAAAAAAACATTCCAATGAGACAGCCAATAGCGATAATCAGCAGCATCGATTGATTTTCTATTCCACTTGTATTTGTTCGTCTGTTTTTCCCGCCTTGAAATGGTGTCATGGCGTCCTTGTTGATCCAACACGACGAGGCATTCATTCTATGAGCGGTTTAAAACTTAGAAAACAATTGCAATTCATAGCTTTTTTTAATGCAGTTTTTGCTTGCATTATTATATTCCCCATAAATACAGAACATAACCTCATAAAACATTTTAGACAGATTCTCTCTCTCTCTCTCTCTCTCTCTCTCTCTCTCTCTCTCTCTCTCTCTCTCTTCTCTCTCTCTCTCTCTCTCTCTCTCTCTCTCTCTCTCTCTCTCTCTCTCTCTCTCTCTCTCTCTCTCTCTCTCTCTCTCTCTCTCTATATATATATATATATATATATATATACCTTTGAAAGGAAGAACTGACAGTCTGTTCATATCTATTTGTCTCAGTCTTTTTATATCGATGTATCTATCTATTTGTCTATCTATCTATACATCTATTTATTTATCTATCTATCTCAGTCTTAACGAATATATCTATCTCTCTATCTCGCTATCTATTTATCAATCTCAGTCTTCTTAAATCTATTTATCTATCTATCAATCTATCTCAGTCTGTTCAAATCTATCTCGGTCTGTTCATATATATATATATATATATATATATATATATATATATATATATATGTGTGTGTGTGTGTGTGTGTGTGTGTGTGTGTGTGTGTGTGTGTGTGTAAAATATAAAATTATATTTTTCTTTGGCGTAATAAATTTAGAAATTTAATTGTTTTAATGAACTTATTAACATAAGCGTATCTGAAGCTTGCTACTACCGTGTTACCCCGAAAATAATACATGGCTTGTATCAATAATATCACTCCGAAATATAACACTAGGGTTTATTTTCGGGGGATATTGGGTGTTTGCGTCGCATGATGTGATTGTGAAGAGTATGTCGCTCTCAACTAGGGCTTATTTCAAGGGGGGGTTTATCTTCAAATCATCCTAAAAATCACGCTAGGACTTATTTTACAGGTAGGTCTAATTTTGGGGAATCACATTGTCTCAACTTTTGGCTCCCAGCACAAAGCAAAAAAACCCAAAAAAAAACACCGAGTTACAGCTCGTTACACGGAAAACTCCTAAGTTAGGACACTCGTAAGTCAAGGTAGCACTGTATTAAGAAAATATGACAAACTTAATAAAAATGATAATTTACGCTATAATAGAATCATATTGAGGATAAGCGTCAAGAAAGAAGTGATGAAACCAAAGATGACGATATTGGATGGATTTATTTTGTAGATTACATCAGAGTCGACTTATTCATCGTAATCTTTCAGTATAGGATGATTACATAAGATTCGTGTAAGAGGTTTTTAGTTGAATATTTGTTGAACATATTTTGAACATAGAATAAAGGAATGACACAGAGAAGAAGTAAAAGGGATTTGTGAGAAATAAGTAGATAAATAAATAAAAGAAGAAAAAAAAACTAGTGGATTAATAATAACAAAGAAAGAAAGAAAGAAATATAGAGACTAAAAAAGAAAGAAAGAAAGAAACTAATGGAAAAATTAATATTGTGACAAAAGAAAGAAAGAAAGAAAAAAAAAGAAAGAAAGAAAGAAAGAAAGAAAACTAATGGATTAATATAATGAAAAAGAAAGGAAGAAAGAAAAGTAATGGAGAATTTATATTGTAAAAAATAAATTAATAAATGAATAAAAAGGATAAAGAAAGAAAGAAAGAAAGAAAGAAAGAAAGATTGAAAGAAAGAAAGAAGAAAGAAGAAAGAAAGAAAGAAAAAAGAAAGAAAGAAAGAAAGAAAGAAAGAGAAAGAAAGAAAGAAAGAAGAAAAAAAGAAGAAAGAAAGAAGATTGAAAGAAAGAAAAAGAAAGAAGAAAGAAAGATTGAAGATTGAAAGAAAGAAGAAAGAAAGAAAGAAGGAAAAAGAAGAAAGAAAGAAAGAGAAAGAGAAAGAAATTTAGACAGAAATGAAAGGCATGAGACGAAAATAGATGGAGGAAGAAAGAAAAGAAGAAAAATTATAAAAAAGAAAGAAAGAAAGAAAACCAGTTGAGAAATAGAGAAACGATGGAAAGATGAAAAAGAAGAAGAGACAAAGAAACAGAAATAAAGATAAAGAAAAAACAAACAAACAAAAAACAAATAAACCAACAAACAAACAAGTTAAAAATCTTTTTTTTTTATTTCATCTAAATTATCTCAGATTGTCTAATGGCCGAAAGATAGAATCATTATTATCGTTCAAGCTTAAATGAAAATCTCCAAATCCATTGAAAATGAAACTGAATCTGTTGTAATCCAATCAAATTGAAATTATTCTCGTTTATTTTTTATTTATTCAAGAATATTTTTTTATTTGAAAGTTTACTGTTGCTTAATTGTCCATGACCCAATGAAATCTAAATGCAAATAATGTTACATTATTTTATACATTAGATTATTACAGTATTACATTACCTTAGGACAGGTTTAGCTCAGGTTCCAGGTTCAATACCGGCCCTCGCCAACTCAGCGTATGAGTAGCACAGGTATCTATGCGGTAAAGTAAGGATCTGATGGTAGGTGTGGCGCTCCACACCAGACGCAAAAAATCTCCTTGGTCTGGCGCTAGTGAACATGGGATAGACTCCCTCGATGTCTGGCTGATAGCGACTTTAGGCCACCCTGACGACTTTTATTTTGAAATGTTAGTATCATATATATTCCATTAGCATTTGGTTTGAAAATCGCATAGGCTACCCTATATACGCTACCCCAACTTGGATATAAATACTCTATCCACGATATTAAGGATTTTTACTTATAAATATAACGCACTATATATATATATATATATATATATATATATATATATATATTTCAATAAGAAAGAAATATTCAAATACTGTCATTTGGGTATTATAAATTTATTTCGTCCGGTAACTCAATAAATTAACCTAGTTGAGTTACCGGCCAAAATAAATTTATAATAGCCAAATTACGGGTTTTTTTTTAGTTTTTCTTTCTTATCGAAAGTGTAAATATTGCTCAGTATATAATTAATTTATCAATTAGCTTATATTGAGCTCTCTTATGGATTTGAAATAATCCTTATATAAATATGAAGGTGTGTATCTGCATGGATATATACAGAGGATATAGATAATCCCAAATAGAATCTTCCCCAACTTACGAGAACGATTGGATACTTATATATATATATATATATATATATATATATATATATATGGGGGGGGGAGAAAGGTGAACTAACATGGGATTTTGTACAAAATGGATGTTTATATACCAAAAATACAAAAAGCTGATTCTTAGCAAAAATAAATAAATAAATAACGTATCGGTGGCCCAGGTGTATAGTCTCTGATTCTGTGTGCTGGATTCCCAGTTTCGATTTCTGTCGGGGGGAAATCGTAAGTATACATCGCTGATGAGACTTAATAAAGTTGAAACAGCTGTACAATGTTCTACGTGGTGCACAATATTTGCCGAGTTCGCTTGTCCTGATTATTTTAAATAATTATCGAATTTTATACGATATATGCACTGTAATTGCCTTCAAGCAAAAAATATAAATAATAATATACTTTACTCGACAATGCTTCTAAAGCAAATTATCAAATCTCAAATAAATAAATAAACAATAAACATATACACACTACCATCTACCATTTGTACATGACTCACTATATCTCCACCAAACCCATCGCATATGACCCACCTACGACATCTTTCAACACCAAACACCTGTGGAATCATTAATAGAACCTTACTAGCTACACATCCTATCAGAAAAAAATGGAACTCCCACTACCAACTTAAACACTCCTACTAACACCAACAATTGACCGCACTCCCATTCTCGACCTCCTAACTCACTAGTATAAAAATGTTCACTGTTGAAACAAGAACTCAATCCAACGTTATGAAGAAGGTCTAACAGACTGAAACGTTATGATGTCGACATCACTACATACAATACAGATCGATCTTGTACAACATTCCCTGTTTGTCTACCTTTCTCCACATATTGTCGGATTAATTTCCTCTTATTTCTCCCATATATATATATATATATATATATATATATATATATATATATTCCTTTCCTTTCAAAGATAAATATTGCTCTGTATATAATCTAAAAAGATTATTATACATTGAGCTCTCTGTAGTGATTTAAAGATTCACTGTATTTGTACATACTGGATCATACAATAATAATACAGTGGTCTTAGAAATCACATATAGAATCATCCCTTACTACCAAGTTTTGGATACCTCGCATCTATCTATCTATCTATCTATCTATATATATATATATATATATATATATATATATATATATATGTGTGTGTGTGTGTGTGTGTGTGTGTGTGTGTGTGTGTCTTTTTAATGTTGAATTTGGGCGTTATCATGAAGCATTGAAAAATTAAAAAATTAAAAAATAAATGAAGGAACTCGATGTTGTGGAGTACAGGATTCACTTATTTTTTATTATTCCTTATCATAAATTTTCGGGATTGTTAGATTCCCATCCTTAGATGAATGTCCCTCTGTTGAACGATCCTTTATCTTTGTTGTTATTGAAAACGGCCGCGTCTGTAAAATATTTGTAATAACGGAGTATTCCGATATATATATATATATATATGAAACTTTTACTAATATATATATATATATATATATATATATTAGTAACAATTTTCATCATGAAAGCAAATATATATATATATATAATATATATATATATATATATATATATATATATATATATAATGTGTGTGTGTGTGTGTGTGTGTGTGGTGTGTGTGTGTGTGTGTGTGTGTGTGTGTGTGTAATATTAATGACCTTGACTCAATCATCCAATCAAATAAAAATCATTTATTGATCTGTCTCTGAAAAAAAAAATCTATGACTCAGACAAACATTTCTACCGAATTTTTAAAAGGAAAATATTGAAATAAAAATAAGCATGGATTTTATTTTAAATGTTTTTTTTTCTTTTTCATATATAGTTTATATAGGATGATCTCCTATTTATTCCCTCTTTTTATTTAAAGTTCTTTGGGTGTAGTGTGGGGGTGGAGGTGTCTGTGCGTGGGCGTGTGTGAGTGTCTGTGTATATGCATGCGTATGTGTGTGTGTGTGTGTGTACGTGCGTGTCTGTATCTATCTGTGTTTGTCTGTGTGTGTGGTGCGCGCGTGCGTGCGAGTGTGTGCGTCTGTGTATGTGTCTCTGTGTGTGCTGTATGTCTACGCACGTCCGTGTTTGTGTGTGCTGTGAATGTACCTACGTACGTACGTGTGCGTGTCTGTGTATGTGCGTGTGTCTCTGTATGTGTTGTATTCTGTGTATGCGTCTATGTATCTGTGTATGTAC
>CM042142.1:14088888-14093888 GCA_023376005.1 Doryteuthis pealeii
ACTTGTGCCCGGAGGGTGCATATTTTTCTTAGTTTGTTAAAAACATTCTCAATAAAGTTATTGGAATTAACATCAGTTTCTTTCCTGTCGGCTAGAATATAATACACCCTCTGCTGAGGAGTAAGACCCTCCCCCAATGGGACCACCGCTAGCCAAGGGTGGTTTTCCATGATGCTTAAGGATAGAATCCTGGTGACTGAGCAGTCCATGACATGCAATATTCCACTTAGGTCATTACTTTAGCTAGATGGGCAGTCGGGGAGCTCCCTCTGATCAATCGGCTGGTCACATCAAGCCCTAGCACGTATATGATTGTCCCGACCCTATTGCTCTTATGGCAAACCCCAACCCTTATTATTATATATGTGTCAGAAGGCGGTAGTTGAGGGTCTTGATTTCCTGGGTATGACACTAAACTCCACCTAGTGGTAAAGTTCCAATTCTGGATCTTTGCGGAGTGTGGAATACCCCGTCATTGCCATTACTCCCAGATCCACTCTAATCCGGATTGGTAATAGCTGTTAGGTTCCCATCTATGGGTTAAATAGATTTTTAAAAATGTGTTAAAAATACCCAACAATAATGAATAAGATAAAAAGTCTTCGGCATAAAATAACCCAATAAGGGTTGGCATGCCGTGAAATCCAACCAACTATTCCTTTTGTTATATATAAATTCCGAATTAGAATTTTATCAGTTACGATAGGTCTTTCAGTTTTCTGTAGTTCTTTTTCTTTTCTGGAACTCATTAATGCAGGAAACCAAAAAATGTCAACTATATTTACAGTTAACATTTATATTTAGAATCTTTGCTTTTAGCTGGGTTCGAAAAACTGACTCCAATTATCAGATGCAAATTCTGAATTAGACAGACTTTTATCAGTCACGTTAGATCTTTCAGTTTTCGGTAATATTTTTTTCTTTTCTGGAACTCTTTAGTCCAGGAAACCAAAAAAAGTTAATCCTGAAATTAACGTCTGTTTCCCTGAGGCACAATGATTTTTCTTTTAACGGATGGAAATGGTTAGGATACTTTTTCGCGGTGTGTTGCGTCCGATTAGAAAATTATTTGCCGATTTAAAGCGGTGAATTTAATTAGATAAAGAAAAGAAGAAAAGGATGAAGACGCAATAAAAGGTCGAAAAGTCGTTTAATGGTCGAAAGGAAAAGAACAAAGAAATGAGACAAAACACAGAAACAAATGTTTAGGGTAGGGGTGAACGAAAAAGAAAAGAAAGACCAGAAAGTATTATTCTGTGGACAGACACATTTTATTTATTTCTCGCAGGGGTGCAAGGACATCAGCCCCCCCCCCTAAAAAAAACAATTTTAAGTGGATTAAGAACTAATCACTAAGGTGTCTGACTTTAGAACCAATCTGTCAGGCCACTCGTCTTTTCACAGCTGATAAAATCAAATCATGGAGATTTTAGCCAGTTTCAGTCAGAAAGACTTGCCAGATTTTCTGTTAATAGGTAACATGGTAAGTAAGTATATTTTTATCTTAAAACTCAAAATAGGAATCTCGACACTGCATTAGTTAGGATAGTATAGACACAGAGTCAACGACGCTTGGTGACTGTCCAATAATCACGTAGACGAGAAACTGACAGTCACCAAGCGATTTATGTCTATGCTATCCTAAGAGATGTATGCTCTATCAGCGATATTGAGCATTATTATAAATATAGCAAAGTATATTATTAATTTTCTTTAATTAATCAATTATATATCTATAATTGATTAATTATATATATATATATATATATATATATATATATGTGTGTATGTGTGTATGTGTGTGTGGAGAAAGGTAGACAAACACTGGATGTTATGGATAATGGACGTTTATTGTAGGTAGTGATGTCGACGATGTAACGTTTCGGTCTGTTCGAAAGTCTAACAGGCCGAAACGTTACATCGTCGACATAACTACCTACAATAAACGTCCATTTTCCATAACATCCGTGTTTGTCTACCCTTCTCCACAACACACACAACACACACACACACACACACACAACACATATATATATATATATATATATATATATATATTGATTTAAATAGCGTGTGCATTTTATAAAATATTTTTAATTTCTAATAAAAAAAAGAAAAAAGGAAACCCTTATATTTTTTTTCGGTCACTCTCTTCAGAGAAATTTCGTGATAAATGGGGGTGGGGAGAAGGCACAGATAGGAAAATATATATATATATATTGGTTAAATTACACGGCGAATCATGAGAGGCAGTGGTCTTATAACAGGTCGGTGTTACTTGTTGAACAGATATGATGTTGCAGAACCCGAAATCTGTAATGATACCGTGGTAACACCACTGATGACCTCCTTTTGTGTATTTCGGTGTTGTTTAAAAGATCATAATATATTATATATGTATATATATATATATAATATTATATATATATTGTGTGTGTGTGTGTGTGTGTGTGTGTGTTTCGATCATGCGAGTGGATATGGTACATCACCAGTTAATTCGTCGTTGTTTTTTTTTATAGCATATCAACTATTTTAAGAATTATTTTAAAACTTTCTTTTTTTTCTTCACAAAAATGTTTCTTCTGACGATAACCTAAGGCTGAAATTCGTTGGGAATAATCAAAAAATGATTAAATAGAAATAAAATTTCGTATTTATCTTATCACTTTTGTTCCTCTCTGTCTGTCTATCTGTCTCTCTTTCTCTCTCTCTTACACACGCACACACACACACATACACAATACACATACATACACACACATATATATATGTGTATGTGTGTGTGTCGACTAATATATATATATATATATATATATATATATATATATGGAAAATAAATATGAAAATAAATCCTTCAATATGAAAAAAATTAAAAAACGAAGTGTTCAAAAATAAGATGAATATATATAAAGGGGTTAGACTCCAATCAGCGATGGAGTCTATCCCCATTTCACTTGCGCTAAACAAAGAAGAACATTTTAACGTCTGAGGTGGAGCGCCACACATACCATCAGCTCCTTACTTTACCGCAAAGATCCCCGTGTTACTCATGCGCTGGTATCGAACTAGGAACCTTGTGATTTCTAGCCGAACGCTCTACCGACTGAGCTAACCATTCTGTTGGTTAGATTTAATCATAAATTTTAATTATTCATTTATTTCCATTTTTGTTGATTATGTCTTTTAGTATTCCATATTCTTTAGTATGATTCTTTTTTTGGGGGGATGGGGGGCGAATGGGGAATATGTTGTATGAAACCTGGTCGTAAATTGACGCTGGCAGATTTGTTGATAAGATCGTTCTCTTTTGCAACATCGTCCTGCTAAATTGCATTCATTTTTAATCAGACCTTTCATTTCTTAAGTGAAACTTATAGTCACAGGTGTTCCTCTGTTGTTAGTTGGCATTTTGCATGTTGTTCATTTCAAGTCCTTTAAGATGGAAATGATTAAAAAAGGGGAAACATGTCAATCTGACCTTTCTTCATACTGTCTTCCTTCGAAACATGACCCAAGTCAGTACTTGCAAAAACCCATGTATCCATACTCGGTGCTATTCGCAGAATTGCGTCCCGGCCTCCTTCCTTAAAAAACGCTTAGAGGTGATAGCTGGAAAAACAACCCTACCTACGAATGAAGTTCCTAGCTGAAGCGGTGCCTGCTGTATATAAAAAAAAATAATTTGTCGATTAAACATCTCAACAACATCTGAATTTAAATCTATACATATATAATGTGTGTGTGTCAGCCCTGTCGGCTGGGGTTTTAGAATACACCAACTGCTCCTCTGCAGAAGGGTAAGATCATCCAAAGGTGCAATCTACTGACCGGGTGGCGACCCGTGATGCTTAAGGATGGAATCCCGTTGGCTGAGCAGTCCTAGACATGCAACACTCCACTTTAACACTTACGTTGGCGAGACGGGCGATCAGAGAGGCTCCATTCGATTAATCGGCTGGTCACGTCCAGTCCCTACCACCTATAGAATAGAATGTCCCAACTCTATTGCTCTCATGGCAAACTCCCTAACCCTTTTTTTTATCACATATGTGCTAGAAGTGTCTTGGCTATGACGTTAACTTCATCTAGTGTTGAAGTTCCCATTCTGGAACTCTGGGAATGTGGAGTACCCTTCATCAGCATTACCCCTAGGTCCACTCTAACCCGGATTTTGAGTAGCTGTTAGGGTCCCATCTATGGGTTAAATAGAAAAAAATTAGTTTAAAAAATGTGTTTAAAAAATTGAGTTTAAAAAAATGAGTGCCCATCAAGAATGAATAAAACAATAAATTATAAAATAAAACAATAAATAATAATAAAATATCTTCGGCATAAAATAACTCAACAAGGGTTGACATGCCGTAAAATCCAGCCAATCAACCAACTTGCATAAGCTGCGATAACCACTATGCATACAGAGGTATGATCATTCTTGCGCGTGCGCAAAACCGTCAATAAACTGTTTCGCTCTTACACCAAAGAATCTTTAACTATGACTCATATTTATCCTTAATCCAATATTTTGTTTATGCAAATTAATTTGTTATGCATAATTATTTTTAATAACTGCATTTTCGAAAAACATCTTTAGCCAATGAATATGGCGGCTTTTTTGTCGCCTCGTGGGAAAAGATTGTATGTGTTAATGTGTTGCGCTAATATTTATTCATTCATTCATTTATTAGGATTCTTTATAAGTTTAATTCTTTTTCTCCCTTCTCCTTTCTTATTTTTAATTCCTGTTATCTATCTTCTATACATATATAAATGACAGTTGTCTCTATGTATGTATGTATGTGGAACACTGCTATTGCTGTGGAGGACTGGGAGAAGCTAGTTTGTAAAAAACCTGGCTGGAGAGCCACCATCTACCTGTCTGTGGGAGAATTTGATTCCAACCGAATTAAACACCAAAAATCGAAGCGGGCTATTAGAAAGGGTAATTTTCAGCAACATTCAAATTGGAGGAGTTCCAGCCTGTAGTTTAGGTGGAAGAGTAT
>CM042142.1:14096388-14101227 GCA_023376005.1 Doryteuthis pealeii
ACCGAGATTACAGTGACCTGAATGTTGTCTTTATACAAAATAAGATTAGGACAACAGTTCGAAATTTCATAATTATTTTATACCAAGCCTCATCTCATAAATACACATATACACAGCTATTAGAAAACTGACTAGACTATCTCCCTCCAACGCTTGCATGCACAGGAAGAAAGGGGCAAAAAAAATAAGGTTACGAGATATTCGTCAAAATCTCCGACCGTTTAGATTTGAATTCAAATAATTTTCTCTACATAACTCTTCCTAATGATATAAGTACGTCCATCAGTTATGCAACAATAGAAAATAAGGTGGATAATATTTACTTCTCAAGAACACTTATCAAAGTCATACACAAGATAAACAGATAGAAATATAAGTATGGATACCAGTAAAGATGAATGTTAAACTTGTTTTATTAACATGAAAGACCTTTATTTCATTCAACTTTTTTTTTGCTATATCGAAAATGTTCAAATATTCACTTATTCCCGCCATATATATGTGTGTGTTGTTGACCTGCTTTGAGATGTTAATTATTCTGACTGTATCGATAGTTCCCCAATAACACTGGTTTACAAAAAAATATTTTTGTCTGAGGCAGAATGTGAATAGGTGTGTTTTTTTTTTACTAATTTGGGTGTGCTGAATTCAATTTATAACAGTTTTGCTCTATCACCTCTAGTTTTCTGTCTTTTAAATAGTCTCATTTTAGTATATACAGAGTATATACTGCTTATTTCAACAATTGCAGTAGCTTATTACAGATAAAACAGGATAGTAAAGAACATTGACGGAATAAATTACTTGGACGACACAATGTACACAATTCAGAGAATTCGCTTGTTGAGGCATCCTCGATGTTTTTAAGCCATTGGAGAATATGAAAAAAAAAAAAAACAAAAGTAAAGATTAAATCTATTAAGGCAATAAAAGTGCGTCATGGGTAAATTTTGTAATACAATATATACCGCAAAGATTGTGTACACAATTGTCGAGGGGTACTTCCTCCTGCGCTTGCGAGGGACGAAAACAACCTCCGGCGCTGACTGCAGTGCAACATACTGGCTGTTGATTGAGACGTGTTGGCTACGCTTTAACTGCCAAAATCCGTCTTGATATATAGCTATATATATATATAATGTTGAATGCTAAATTCACTTACATTAAACTTTTTGGCATAATTAACTAAAAAAAAAAGACATAAAGATTCACAACAATATTAGAAATTTAACCCCTGATGCATATACACCCTTTAATGTACAGTATATGTGTACAAAATGTACAGTATGCATATCGTCTAAAAAAAAAGACAGAGGTGAATGAAGTAAACGGATTTTCAATCAGGAATATTCAAGCACCCCCAAATTAGGTTAAACAGCTATTTTGTGCTTTTCTCATATTTCTTTGTACCAGTGTAATAAACATATACACAGGAATTCGACTATAGTCGGCACACTTTTGTGCACGAACTCAAATGTTGAATGTCTTTATACTTAGGAAAATGTCATGCAACTCTCAAGAAAATATATTTTTAACCTATAGAGAAATTTTTGTTTAGTTTTTCCTTTTTCTTTTTTTAAAACCTAATAATTCACTTTTGGTTGGTATTATGTTCCACTTAAAAATAATAAACACCTGTTATCTTTAATTAAAAGGGTTTAAAAGAAAATTAGTATTTTATTATTTTTTATTTGTGTATTATGGTAGGTTTAAAAGGTAGCCTAATCTTTTTTTTTAAATAACTGATTATTGTAAACTTTAATTTTCTCTAAACATATTCAAAAGAGAACCCGAGGAATTTATAATTTCTAGTGAAATATTTCAACAAAATGGATCATATTAGATATTATCTTATTAGCCAGGAACATTTAAACTCTAACAAAATTGAAGCTCGTAACGAAAACTAAAAGTTGTCCAAACCACTCACACACACTCCAGCTTCTTTATAATATTGTCGATTAATATGGTTGGTATATTTCTAGCAGTAGTGCTCATATCATTGATAGAACGTTTAAATGTGAATTAAGTTAGCGTGACATTAAGATTCTACACGGAATGGTTACTTACGCACAGGCGAGAAACTATCAGTAACAAGCGCCGTACAAAACGCCTAACTGTGTTAATTACATATATATATAACAATATATACAGTTAAGGGGTAGCATAATGATAATGGAGTCCACCGTGGCACCTGATTACAGACAGTTTTTCTCGCCTATGACGATCTTGCAGAGAGCAAGGAACTTTATACTGAAGATTCGATATATATATAGTATATATATATATTTATGATATATAGACATGCGGCTTCTACCTCAACTCGCACAATTGTCAACGGGGTCGTCTAACCCTACACATTTAACACAGATAATACTCCATTTCACATTTCACTACAACCTAAAGGTACAATCATACCCCCACTCCTAATTACCCGACCGAAATATTCTAACGGAAAATACACCAACATTCTGGCACAAAGAAAAAAAAAATAAAACTAAAAAGCTCCAAATACTAGAAGCCTCTATTACATATACATACAACACATCCTTAAATAAAATTAATTTCCAATGGGCAGTAAGAACAGACATTTTTAAATAAATGCCTATAGGCCATCTTTCCCCATCAATTTCTTCTCCTTCCACATTAATTAATTTTTTTTTAAAAAAACATGGAACGACATTAAACCCGTCCTGATGATGGCGCTTCGAAGTGCCGAAAAGTCTCGGGACCTGAATTGTGTGTGGACTAATCCAACAAATTTCATAACTCAAGATATTATTAAAAAGTTGGCCAGAAAACTCCGAAAGATCCAAAAAACTAAAATTGTTAAACAGGGAGTGTGCTTGTGTTTAATTCACATGCATAAATGAAAATGCTGCCCAATACACACACACACCACATACACACAGCCCACATATATATTATTTATTATAATGTATATATATATATTCCACAATTCTAAGGAAACCTGTACTAAAATGTGATATTTATTTGCCTTAGGTTTTGAAAATAACAAGATTGGTAAAAAAAATGGTTCTGGTTTGTTATTGGGTAAGGTCAGGATCTCTTGAAAGAAAATCGATAACCCCGACCTTTTGTTCTACGGGATTTTTCTTTTTTAGTCTTTCCTTATTCTTATTCGATTCGTCAAATCCCTCTGCATCTTCCCTACTCCCCCTCTACTTAAACCTCACTTTTTTTCATGCTTCGTCTTTTCCAGTTGGTAATGACTCACTGCCCCGTCTCCCATAGTTCAATCTTAGAAACAACAAAAAACAACAAAAGCAACAACGATCGAGAACCACCGTTTCCATTACTAATGTTTTTTTCGCTTTTCTTCTGTTCCTAGTTTATGGCCAAGTTCAAATGGGGAATCATATTCCAAAAAATGACTATCGAAGAAAAAAACCGTGACTCTAATTTATTTTGACGGGGGGTGGGGTAAAATTTTAGGTCTAGACATGTCGAAAAGGGGGGTTCCCGTCAAAAAATTAAAAAAGAAAATGACTGTCAATTCTAGGACGAACCTTTTGGGTGGGTTGGGAGGTCTTACCTCATTGTAGGTGATACATTGGCGGTTGAAACAAATACAGATTTAGAATTAAGAAAATAAACAAACAATAAGCTTCAATCTTACACGTCAAAATATTTAAAAAAAATCTAAAAACTAGAAAATACGAACGACACTGCATCTATGCGATACTCCCCTAAATCCGTTATAAATCTTTAGCAAAGTTTACAAATACAAAATCAACAAAAACGAGTCTGACTTCGATCCGGTTCACGGTTGACTTGAGCCTCCGTAAATCATAATTAAGGTTCGAGCGTTTATGATGAGGTTACTGTGCGAGACGATGTGGAGAAAAAACAAAACAAATTATCGGTTTTTGTTCATTTTGTCTAGTATAACTGTTATTATACACTTTTATTTACTACTAATATAGAATTTCTGTAGTGTAATATGCAGTATGTCGCGACGTCAGCCCTGTCGGAGACTGGGCAGGCATTAGAATGTGCAGACCTGACTTGTACCTCTCTGGCAGAAGGAAAATAAGACTCCATGAAAAATTTATCCTACCCCCAATGTAATAGGGGCCAGCCCTATGTCATGCTAGATAGAGCCCAGGTGGAATGAGCGCCAGGTCATTTATCATATGGGTGTAGAAAGTGGTCACCTTGAGGTATTACATATCGCATTTCCTGGGATGCGTTAACCATCTCTGATGGTAGGTTTCCAAGGTTCTGGAGGTTTGGGGATGGGAGGCACCCCTTCATCAACCTATTGCTCACTGGTGCCGCTCTGAAACTCGGAGTGGTAGTACCTGTTATGGTCCCATCTATGGGTTATCAATATGAAAATGAGTAATTATAAAAAAAAAAAAATTGTAGTTATCCATTAAGAATTGATTTATTTCAAAATTTTTAATCGGCATTTTTAGAATACCCACCAACTGAAGGTTGATATGCCGTTAAAGGCAATAACAAAACCAAGAATCTGTTTCACAGAGTTGCTGTTTAACTGTATGGACATCATAAGTATATTGTCAGAGGAAGTCTCCTCGCCTCACATTTTAAATCAACTTTTTAAACGCCTATCCGATAAATGTTGTCAAACTAAGAAGTGTTTACATATTTTTTTTTTCATTTTCTAATTAAAATTGCAAAACCATTATCAAATTAATATTAATTAATATTTATTAAACGCTAAATAAATAATGTTAGGGAAACAAAAAAATTTTCATTTTAAAATTAAATATTTTTTTCTTATGAATAGAAGTCGAATTATATCTATTCCGTATAAAAATAAAAATTATTTGTAAATCAAAGATAAAATGCTGG
>CM042142.1:14101327-14108827 GCA_023376005.1 Doryteuthis pealeii
GATTCCCAAGTATAAAGACATCAACATTTGAGTTCAGTTGCAGTGTGCCACTATAAGTCGAATTCTTGTATTATGTTTGATTACACTTGGTTTACAAAGAAATTGAGAACAAAGCTGCTTTGATTAACAACCTTTTAAGAATTTGGGGTGCGAATTAAGATTGAAATCCCGTTTGTACTCATCACCTCTAGTTTTTTTTAGATTGCAACTGACATGTGTACCACATACTACTAAAGCGTATATGCATTCAGGGTAATTTCTAATATTGTGTGACTTATGTCTTCTTTTTAAGTTATTATGCAAAACGTAAGTGATGCATTACATTATATATATATATATAGCATATATCAAGGACGATGTTTGGCAGTTAAAGCATACCAACCACGTCTCAATCAACAGCCAGTAGTACACTGGCAGTCAGCCGCCGAAGGTTGTCGCTCTCGCAGCACAGGAGGAAGGTGTCCCTCGACAATTGGTTACACATACTTTGGGTATATATTTGTATTACAATTTCACGACGCACATTTATTGCCTTACATATGATTTAATTTACTTTTTTTTTTTTTTCATATCTCCAATGGCTTCAAGCGCGTCAAAAAAAAAAAAAAAAAAAAAAAAAAAAAAAAAAAAAAAAAAAAAAAAAAAAAAAAAAAAAAAAAAAAAAAAAAAAAAAAAAAAAAAAAAAAAAAAAAAAAAAAAAAAAAACAAACCAAAAAAAAAAAAAAAAAAAAAAAAAAAAAAAAAAGAACATCGAGGATGCCTCAAACAAAGGCCAATTCTTTCTGAATTGTGTACATTGTGTCACCAAGTAATTTATTCCGTCAATGTTCTTATTATCCTGTGTTTATTGTAAAAGCTACTGCAATTGTTAAATAAGCACGTTATATACTCTGTATATACTAAAATGAGACTATTAAAAGACAGAAAACTAGAGTGATAGACCCGTCAGAGAGAAAGCATCGTTCTCTCATATAAATTTGAATCAGCACACCCAATTAGTAAAAAACACCTATCCACATTCTTGCCTCAGACAAAAAATATTTTTTTAACTCAGGTGGTTATTGGGGAACTTATCATACAGCGTCAGAATGTTAACAACTCAAGAGGTTCAACACACACATATATATGGCGGGAATAAGTGAATATTTGATATGTTTCGATATAGCATTATAAGAAAAGTGAATGAAATAAGGTCTTCATGTTATAAATAAGTTTTTAACATTCATCTTTATGGTATCTATACCATTTATATTCTATTCTATGTTTATTCTGTGTTGACTCCCTCTAGATGTGTTCTTTGATAGCCCTTAAATTATTATCCCATCCTTCTATCGCGTCTTTACTGGTCATGAACTGGATTGGCGATCAGTACTATTCAGTTATAAGTAGGTTAGCTCTCAGGAGAGAAAATTATTCTCGCCATTCAAACTCCTAAACGGCGGAAAATTTTGCAGCAATATCTCGTAACCTTAGTTTTTCCGCCGTTCTTCCTGTGCGTGCAAGCATGGGAGGAGATATGTCTAGTCAGTTTCTAGTAAGTGTGTATAATGAATGGTTATTTATTGAGAGAGGCTTGTTTTAAATAATTATGAAATTTCGAAACTGTTGTCCTAATCTTTTTTGTATAAAGACAACATTCAGGTCACTGTACTCGGTCTCTTATTAGGTATCGTTCATTTATCATTTATATATCTACATTACTTTAAATTATGTGAATTCATGGGTAATTCGTCGAAGATGACTTATTTAAGGTATCTATTAATAATGGAGATTCGCTTCCGGTTTTGTCTGCTAGCAAAAAACTAACGTCATGCTTAGTCCACACTACGTCATAAACAAGAATACATTACACTCAAAAAATTGAGCATGCAATGTCAGACAGTCCTCATTGGTTTTTAAACAAGTTTTAAAAAACATACCTGGTATTATCATCTATCTATAATTTGTTTTTGTTAATATATATTTCAAATTATCAGAACTAAGTTTCCCATTTCATTTTTAGATTTTTTTACATCCTTTAATAAATTAATGATTTTTACTTTACTTTGATAACAAACTCTCTGATATTTAAATTCAACTCCCATCCCCTCAGGCAATATTCATTTTACGTGTCGCCCAGAGGGTGTTTGTTTTCATTTGCTAGAAAAACAGGTTTGAAATATCATAATTATAATGAAATTTACTGGTTAACTGCTAGTCCCACTATATTTCTTCCTTCAAAAAGTTTTAGGGCCGATAAAACAATTTTAGAGGTTTAGACAGGAGAAATGATTATGAAAAATATTAGAAAAGTAATGAGGAGAACAATATTGAAGAACATTGGAGAGCGGAGGCGAATGATAAACAAACGGTAATTTCTTTCTTCTTCTTCTCCCAAGTGGGTCAGATAACTTTCTTGCACAATGTCTCTAACAAAAATCAAGTTAGCATTTGTCGCAATAAAATAATTGATGGAGAGAGAATGATTGGTTGATTTCTTAGATGGTCGGAAAAGTAAAAATAATAATTATATAATAATAATAATTAATAATAATTAATATCAGCAGCAGCAGCAGCAGCAGGAGAACACCACCACAGGCAACCATTCCTTGAAGATGGGATCCTTCATTGTTTGCTTTATGCGTTTAGATACATTTTTAAAGGTTGTGTCTCAAGTTCTGGGTCACTTGTGGCTTCAGTTGGGTGACTCATAAGTCTTTTTCCTTCGGATATTTTATTTATTATTTATTTATGTATTGGCTTCTTCCCCACGAGACCAAAAGATCAGCGCGTTGAGCTTCAGCCTAGGAATTCAAAGATCCGGATTTCGTTACGGTCTTCGCCAACTCAGCGTATGGTAGTACAGGATCTTGCAGGTAAAGTGAGAGCTTGATGGTAGGTGTGGTTGCTCCACCTCAGACGCCAAATCAATCTAGCGCTAGTGAAAAGGGAAAGAATTCTCGCTGTCTGGCTGATGCTCCACTTTAACCACCTTGACTATATATATATAATAATAATAATATATATATACCAATTACTTTTATATATAATATATGCATTATATATGCATACTATATGCACATACACACACACACACACAGATATATTTATTATAGTAATATAATATATATATATATATATATATAATAATATTGTGTGTGGTGTGGTACAGTGTATTTTGCACGTCATACCACTGCGGCCACGAGGATTTCATCATTAAGCATTACGGTTCGCCACCACGGCCAACAGGGCCTGCATTGATGAGTTTTACCCCCTCCAGAGCCTCAGTCGGTGTATTCTACAGCTCCAGCCGACAGGGCTTGCAGAGATTGGAATAGGAAACTGATTTTTTAGAGACTTGAAACTATATACAAAATGTTACGTAAAATGGAAAGATATAAAAAAATGTCGGTTCTTAAGATTTGGAATCAATTGTCAAATGATGTTCTTCTTTTGGTTTTAGCAATCGTCCATTTTAGAGGAAAGTGTGGAGAGAAAATGTCCATATTTCGAACTAGAAGTGCTTATCCGCGTCGCCTGGGTGGAGGTGTAAAAAGGTTGTCTCATAGATCCATTATCACTTATCGCGAGTTGATCCTCGCCGGGTGCCCATAAATCCACACGTAATATATAACAATATAGTAAAAATTCTAATTCAATAATTACAATTAAAAAAAAGAAGAAATAAATGAGGTGATTAATTCTGTCAATCAATATTTATTTCAAGACGAAAAAAAAAGGTAAAAAACAATAAAATGAAATATGCACAACGAAATAAAAATAAAATGAACCTGCTAACGACTTTAACTTCTGTTACTTTTCAAATTTTGATTATTAAAATTATCTACCATCTCTCCCAAATATAAACAAAATATTCATATTTTTCCACAAAAGTAAGATCTGGCGATAGTGAATGTCTATATATATTACTCTGTTGTTAATGGTTTTATTGTAGTTTCCACAGGATATAATAATGGCTGTCAAACTCGTGTTCGAGTAAGACCATTTCCTTTTTTAAATCATAGTTGAGCCAGTAGCATTTGACCACCTATACTTGTGTTTTTCTCAGATGACTCACCAGCAGCCTGAGAGACATACTCTTCCACATAAACTACATGTGGAACTCCTCCAATTTGAATGTTGCTGAAAAATACCTTTCTAATAGCCCGCTTCGATTTGTTTTAATTCGTTGAATCAAATTCTCCCACAGACAGTAGATGGTGGCTCTCCAGCCAGGTCTATTACAAACTAGCTTCTCCCAGTCCTCCACAGCAATAGCAGTGTTCCACATACATACATACATAGGAGGACAACTGTCATTTATATTATGTTATAGAAGATAGATAACAGGAATAAAAATAAGAAAGGAGAAAAAAAGAAAAAGAATTAAACTTATAAAGGAATTCTAATAAATGAATAAAATATTAGCGTACATATTAACACATACAATCTTTTCCCACGAGCACAAAAAAGCCGCCATATTCATTGGCTAAAGATGTTTTTCGAAAATGCAGTTATTTAAAAATAATTATGCATAACAAGTTAATTTGCATAAACAAAATATTGGATTAAGGATAAATATGAGTCACAGTTAAAGATTCTTTGGTGTAAGAGCGAAACAGTTTATTGACAGTTTTGCGCACCGCGCAAGAATGATCGTACCTCTGTATGCATAGTGGTTATCGTAGCTTATGCAAGTTTGTTGATTAGTTGGATTTACGGCATGTCAACCCTGTTTGAGTTATTTTATGCCCAGATATTTTATTATTATTGTTTTATTTATAATTTATTGTTTATTCATTCTTGATGGGCACTCTTTTTTAAAACCAATTTTTTAAAACACTTTTTTAAACTAATTTTTTTCTATTAAACCCAAAGATGGGACCCTAACGCTACAAAATCCGGTTAGAGGGGACCTAGGGTAATTGCCGATGAAGGGGTATCCACATTCCCCAGAGTTCCAGAATGGGAACTTCAACCACTAGATGAAGTTTAACGTCATAGCCCAAGACACTTCTAGCCGCACATATGTGATAAAAAAGGCTTAGGAGTTTGCCATGAGAAGCAATAAGTTGGGACAATTCTATAGGTGGTAGGAACTGACGTGACCAGCCGTTAATCGAATGGAGCCTCTCTGATCGCCCGTCTCGCCAACGTAAGTGTTAAAGTGAAGTGTTGCATGTCTAGGACTGCTCAGCCAAACTGGATTCCCATCCTTAAGCATCACGGGTCGCCACCCCGTCAATAGATTGCACCTTTGGATGATCTTTACCCTTCTGCAGAGGAGCAGTTGTGTATTCTAAACCCCAGCGACAAGGCTGACACACACATTTATATGTATAGATTTTAAATTCAGATGTTGTTGAGATGTTTAATCGACAAATTATTTTTTTAATACAGCAGGCACCGCTTCAGCTAGGGACTTCATTCGTAGGTAGGGTTGTTTGTTTCCTTAGCTATCACCGCTAAGCATTTTTTTAGTCCAGGAGCCGGACGCAATTCTGCGATAGCACCGAGTATGGATAATAACACTGGGTTTTTGCAAGTACTGACTTGGGTTATGTTTCGAAGGAAGACAGTATGAAGAAAGGTCAGATTGACATGTTTCCCCCTTTTATAATCATTTCCATTCTTAATGGACTTGAAATGAACAACATGCAAAATCCAACTAACAACAGCCGAACACTGTGACTATAAGTTTCACTTAAGAAAGGAAAGGTCTGATTAAAAATGAATGCAATTTTAGCAGGACAGATGAGATTGCCAAAAGAGAGCGATCTTATCACCAAATCTGCCAACGTCAATGTACGACCAGGTTCAACAACATATTCCCCTTCGCCCCCCATCCCAAAATAAAAAGTCATACTAAAAAATATGGAATACTAAAAAGACATATCAACAAAAATGAAAATAAATGAATAAATTAAAATTAATGATTAATCTTAACGGACAGAATTGTGAGCTTCAGTCGGTAGCGCGTCGGCTAGAAACCACAAGGTTCCTAGTTCGTATCGCCCTCAACCAACTCAGCGCATGAATTAGTAAAGTAAGAGCTGATGGTATGTTGGCGCTCCACCTCAGACGTTAAAATTATCTCCTTAGGTCTAGTGCAAGTGAAAAGTGGATAGTCTCCCACGCGGATTGGAGTCTATCCCCTTTAATTATATATATTATATAATATATTATATATATAATATATATATATATATATAGAGAGAGGAGAGAGAGAGAGAGAGAGTGTGTGTGTGTTGCGTGTGTGTGTGGTTAAGAGGGGGTGACTTAACGGATGAAGCAAAAATCGGGGAGTTTCAATTTTGACCGGTGATGAAAATAAAACGAATAAGTCGTATTATAGATGAATATAAAATGCTCAGTACGTTTGTAGAGCTGGTTTAGAAATGATATAGTCAGTTGTAAGCCTACTCGATCCGCTTTTCTGTGTGGAATTACTTAATCAAACGGATGTAAACGAAATCGAATTTAGTTGAGTTAGAACAATCTAAAAAATGGTATAAAAAAAGATTGTTAGTCCACACACACACACACACACACACATATTATATATGGTGTGTATGTATGTGTATGTGTGTGTGTGTGTGAGGAGAGAGAGAGAGAGAGAATGAACAAAAGTGATAATCAAAATACGAAATTTTATTTCTATTATTTCATGTTTGACCATCTCAATAATTCTCTTAGGTATTTGTCAGAGAAAAAAATTGAAGAAAAGTTAAAATGAATTTAAAAAATAGTTGATATGCTATAAAGAAACAATGACGAATGAACTGTGATGTACTATATCCCACTCGCATGATCGAAATATATAATCGGTATCATTACAGATTTCGGTTCTGCCAACATAAGGTATCTATTCAGCCAGCTACCCCGATTCTGTTATAAGACCACAAGCCTCTCATGATTCGCTGTGTAATTTAACCAAATATATATAGTGTGGGATTTGTTACGGTTATTTTCCTATCGTGCCCCCAACCCCCAGTTCACGAAATTTCTCTGAAGAGAGTGACCGAAAAAAAATATATAAGGGTTCCTTTTTCTTTCTTTTTTTTTTTGTAGAAATTCAAAAATATTTTATAAAATGCACACGCTATTTAAATCAATATATATTATATATATATATATATATATATATAGTATATATATATATATATATATGTGTGTGGGGGGGGGGTATGTGTATGTGTGTGTGTTTGGAGAAAGGTAGACAAACACTGGATTTATGGATTTTTAAAAAATTTTTGGGACGTTTATTATAGGTAGTGATGTCGACGATTGTAACGTTCGGCCTGATAGACTTCGAACAGACCGAAAACGTTACATCTCGACACACTAGCTACAATAAACGTTCCATTATCCAATAAACATCAGTGTTTGTCTACCTTTCTTCCACACACATACACACCACACAACCACACGCACACAACACCACACACACACACACACACACATTATATTATTAATATAATAATAATTAATCAATTATAAGATTAATTTTAATTTTTTTTT
>CM042142.1:14116327-14123827 GCA_023376005.1 Doryteuthis pealeii
CATTATTAATAGATTACCTTAAAATAAGTCATCTTCAGACGATTACCCATGAATTCAAACATAATTTAAAGTAATTAGATATATAATGATAAACGAAACAAATACCTAATACAGAGACCGAGATTACAGTGACCTGAATGTTGTCTTTATACAAAATAAAGATTAGGACAACAGTTCGAAATATCATAATTATTTATACCAAGCCTCATCTCATAAATACACATATACACAGCTTATTAGAAACTGACTAGACTATCTCCCTCCAATGCTTGCATGCAACAGGAAGAAAGGGGCAAAAAATAAGGTTACGAGATATTCGTCAAAATCTCCGACCGTTTAGATTTGAATTCAAATAATTTTCTCTACACTAACTCTTCCTAATTGATAGTACGTCCATCAGTTATGCAACAATAAGAAAATAAGGTGGATAATATTTACTTCAAATGAACACTTATCAAAGTCATACACAAGATAAACAAGATAGAAATATAAGTATGGATACCAGTAAAGATGAATGTTAAAACTTATTTTATAACATGAAAGACCTTTATTTCATTCAACTTTTCTTTATTTGCTATATCGAAAATATTCAAATATTCACTTATTCCCGCCATATATATGTGTGTGTTGAACCTGCTTTGAGATTGTTAATATTCTGACCTGTATCGATAGTTCCCCAATAACACTGGTTTACAAAAAAATATTTTTTGTCTGAGGCAAGAATGTGAATAGGTGTGTTTTTTTTTACTAATTTGGGTGTGCTGAATTCAAATTTATAAACAGTTTTGCTCTATCACCTCTAGTTTTCTGTCTTTTAAATAGTCTCATTTTAGTATATACAGAGTATATACGTGCTTATTTCAACAATTGCAGTAGCTTATTACAGATAAAACAGGATAGATAAAGAACATTGACGGAATAAATATACTTGGACGACACAATGTACACAATTCAGAAAGAATTCGCTTTGTTGAGGCATCCTCGATGTTTTGAAGCCATTGGAGAATATGAAAAAAAAAACAAAGTAAAATTAAATCATATGTAAGGCAATAAAATGTGCGTCATGGTAAATTGTAATACAAATATATACCCAAAAGATTGTGTAACACAATTGTCGAGGGGTACCTTCCTCCTGCGCTGCGAGGGACGACAACCTCCGGCGCTGACTGCCAGTGCACTACTGGCTGTTGATTGAGACGTGTTGGCTACGCTTAACTGCCAAAATCCGTCTTGATATATAGCTATATATATATATAATGTAATGCTATCACTTACATTACTTTATTGCATAATAACTAAAAAAGAAGACATAAGTCACACAATATTAGAAATTAACCCTGAATGCATATACACCTTTATGTACAGTATGTGTACAAAATGTACAGTATGCATATCTAAAAAAAACTAGAGGTGATGAGTAAAAACGGATTTTCAATCAGAATTCAGCACCCCCAAATTAGGTTAAAACAGCTATGTGCTTTTCTCAATTTCTTTGTAAACCAGTGTAATGAAACATAATACAAGGAATTCGACTATAGTCGCACACTGCACTGAACTCAAATGTTGATGTCTTTATACTTAGGAAAATGTCATCACTCTCAAGAAATATATATTTTACTAATAGAGAAATTTTTTGTTTAGTTTTTTTTTTTTCTTTTTTAAAACCTAATAATATCCATTTTGGTTGTATAATGTTCCACTAAAAATAATAAACACCTGTTATCTTTAAAAGGGTTTAAAAGAAAATTAGCTTTTTTTATTTTTATTGTGTACTTATGGTAGGTTAAAAGTAGCCTAATCTTTTTTTTAAAATAACTGATTATTGTAAAACTTAATTTTCTTCTAAACCATTTCAAAGATACCAGGATTTTATAATTTCTAGTGAAATATTATACAACCAAAATGGATATCATTAGATATTATCTATTACCAAACTCTACAAATTGAAGCTCGGTAACGAAAACTAAAGTTGTCCAAAAAGTAAATCCAGCTCTTTATATATTGTAGATAATATGGTTGGTATATTTCTAAGCAGATAGTGCTCAATATCATTGATAGAGCGTTTATAATTGAATTAAGTTAGCGTGGACATTAAGTCAACACATGGTTACTCGCACAGGCGAGAAACTATCAGTAACCAAGCGCCGTTGACTCCAACGCTACGTTAACTTACATATATATATATATATATAAGTTAAGGTAGCATTGAAATGGAGTCACCGGCACCTGATTACAGACAGTTTCTCGCCTATGCGATCTTCAGAGCAAGGACTTTATCTGAAGATCGATATATATATATATATATATATATATATATATACATCGGCTTCACCTCAACCACATTGTCACGTCGTCTAACCCTCCATTTAACAGATAATAGCTCCATTTCACTACACCTAAAGTACATTCATACCCCCACTCTAATTACCGAAATATTCTAACGGAAAATACACACATTCTGCACAAAGAAAAAAATAAACAAAAACTCCAAATACTAGAAGCTCTATACATATAACAATACAAACCATCCTTAAATAAAATTAATTTCCAATGCAGTACACACATTTTAAAATGCCTATAGCATCTTTCCCATCAATTCTTCTCCTTCCACATTAATATAAATTTTTTTAAAAACTGGAACACATTACCCCTGATGATGGCGCTTCGAAGTGCCGAAAGTACTCGGGACCTGAACTTTGGTGGACTAATCCACAAATTTCACCCAAATATTAAAAAGTTGGCCAGAAAACTCGAAAAGATCAAAAATAAAATTGTTAAACAGGAGATGTGTCTTGTGTTTAATTCAACATGCATAAATGAAAAAATGCTGCCCAAATACACACACACACACACACACACACATATATATATATATATATATGTATATATATATATATTCACTAAGGAAACCTGTACTAAATGTTGATATTTATTTGCTTAGTTGAAATAACAAGATTGTAAAAAAAATGGTTCTGGTTTGTTATTGGGTAGGTCAGGATTTCTTGATGAAAATCGATAACCCACTTTTGTTCTAGGGATTTTTTCTTTTTTTATCTTTCTTATTCGATTCGTCACTCCCTTCTGCATCTTTCCTACTCCCCCTCTCTTACCTCCCTTTTTTTCATGCTCTCTTTTCCCGTTGTATGACTCACTGCCCCGTCTCCCATTTCAAATCTTAGAAACAACAACAAACAACAAAAGCAACAACGATCGGAAGACACCTTCTCCATTACTAACTGTTGTTTTCGCTTTTCTGTTCCTAGTTTGGCCAATGTTCAAATGGGATCATATTCCAAAATGACTATCGAGAAAACACGTGACTCTATTATTTTTTGAACGGGGGGTGGGGTAAAATTTAGGTTCTAGACATGTCGAAAAGGGGGTTCCCTCAAAAAAAAAAATGACTGTCATATCTAGGACACCTTTTGGGTGGGTTGGGAGGTCTTACCTCATTGTAGGTGATACATTTGGCGGTTGACACAGAATTTAGAATTAAGAATAAACAAAACAATAAGCTCATCTTACACGTCAAAATATTTAAAATCAAAACTAGAAAATACGACAGACACTAAATTCCTTAAATCTTCAAAGTTTAAAACAAAATTCAACAAAACGTGACATTGACGATCACGTGACTTGGCCTCCGTAATAATAAGGTTCGAGTTTTGATGTTACTGACTTGGAGAAAAAAACAAAACAAATACGTTGTTCATTTAGTATACTGTTATTAACTTGTATTTACTAATAGATTTGTAGTATAGTATGTCCGCCCTGTCGGCTGGGGCATTAGAATGCACCGACTGTACCTCTGCAGAGGAATAAGACTCCCCCAATGGGGCCACATGCTTAAGGATAGAGCCCAGGTGGATGAGCAGTCATTTTATCATATGGGTGCTAGAAGGTGGTCACTGAGGGTCTACATATCCTGGGAATGACGTTAAACTCTCTGATGGTGAGGTTCCAGTTCTGGAGGTTTGGGGAATGTGGAGCACCCCTTCATCACCATTGCTCACTGGTCCGCTCTGACTCGGAGTGGTAGTACCTGTTATGGTCCCATCTATGGGTTAAATAGAAAAATGTATTTATAAAAAAATTGTATTATCCATTAAGAATTGATTTATTTCAAAATTTTATCGGCATTAAATGACCCACTGAGGTTGATATGCCGTAAAGCAAAACAAAACCAAAAATCTGTTTCCAGAGATTGCTTTACTTCATAATAATATTGTCAAAGTCTCCTCCCTCACATTTTATCACTTTTTTAAAAATGCCATCCGAAAAATGTTGTCAACAAAAGTGTTCATTTTTTC
The DNA here is from genome assembly GCA_023376005.1 of Doryteuthis pealeii. Lineage (NCBI taxonomy): Eukaryota > Metazoa > Mollusca > Cephalopoda > Myopsida > Loliginidae > Doryteuthis > Doryteuthis pealeii. The sequence continues at coordinate 14,120,638 of CM042142.1, forward strand.
ATTTTTTCTAATTAAATGCACCATTATCAATTAATATTAATTAATATTTATTAAACCTAATAAAAATGTTAGGAAACAAAATTTTCAGTTTTAAAATTAATATTTTTTCTTATGATAAAGTCGAATTAATTATTCGTACAAAATAAAAATTATTTGTAATCAAAAATAAAATGTGCAACATTGTGCTGCGGCATCGATTTTTTTTTAATTAGTTGAATGAAATTTTTAAGATAAAATTAAAATTTTTTATGAATAGCGAAGAATTCTTCCGTGTTTTTTACTGAAATAAAAAAAAAAAAAAAAAATCAAAATAGTTTTTATCATTTGTAAAGTTATGATGTTACAAATAAACAACAAAATTCTAAACTTGCTTATCTAAGCATAAAACAAGTGTTCATTGGGGTAGGCGGAGTGACAAAAACATAAACACAATTTCAATTAACTATATATATATATATATATATATATATATATATATATATATATATATATATATATAGCAAGTTTAGAATGTTTTTGGTAATCCTTAACGTTTACACTCGTAAATTCCTACCATGAAATAAACTAAACCCTCATTTTATGTCCGTGTTTTTGCAATAAATGTTTTATTTTTCTTGCACCCGTTATTTTACAATACTAAATATGTTTTCTTTATTTGTTAAAGAATAAAAAATAAAGAAAATATATTTAGTATTGTAAAATAACGGGTGCAAGAAAGATAAAACATTTATTGCAAAAACACGGACATAAAATGAGGGTTCAATTTATTTTATAGGATGTAGGAATTTTATGTTAGGAAAAAGTTAAGGATTATCATATTTTTTTTTTTTTTTTTTTTGCTGCTGCACAATGTTGCAATATATATATATATATATATATATATATATATATATATATATATATATATATATATATACAACCAGTCCGGGTCAGAGAGGATTTTGGAGTAATGGCAATGAAGAGGTATCCCACGCTCCCTCAGATCTCTAGAAGTAGGGTCTTATCATTAGATGCAGTTTAGTATCGTACTCAAGACACCCCTCTTCTTTTTTTTAGTGGGGGGGTCTTGCACTTCTGCCGGGGATACATGCAAACGTTTTTGGCATAAAATAACCCAATGTTTTGACATGCCGTAAAATCAAACCAACCAAACAACCTTCCTTTTTTCCCCCTTTTTTCTATTTTTCACTTTCTTTTTCATAATGTTTTATTTCCTTCCTTCCTTGCTTCCTTTTTTTTCTTCTCATTCTTTCCGTCAATCAATCAATCAATAAAAAAAAAAATCTGTCCGAAATGTTCAAGTGCAAATCAAATTACTCACACTAACCTACTCGAAACCTAAAAGCTATTTTTTCTGCTCTGACGATAAACCTCTTTCTACCTTGTTGTCTTCTCGCCTTTCTCCAATGTTATTTCATTTTTGATTGAATTAAACAGGTCTGCTAGCTAAAAAAAAAAAAAAGTAAAAAATGGAAGGAGGAGAAAAAGAATCGTGCATTCCACTATTAATTTCAAACCATTGATAAAAAAAATCTCACTACCTGTGAGTCGAGGGGGGGGGGACGAAACACGTGCGCATGCGCGCGTAAATAATATATTCTGACGACTTGGTTCTTTTTTTTTTTTTTTTTTAATGCGCACATTTTTTTTCTTAAAGCCAGCTTTATTATAGTGATGATCAGTACAGACAAATTTTTAACTTTGTCAGGCACAAGATCACATCATCAGAGCCCCGATAAGGATCGTACACACTATATTACCTTAATAGCAAGACCATTGGATATACCACAGTATGATAATTTAATTATTACATTTACTACGTTTACTTAAGAGCTATTGAGAAAAAATTACAATTTGTAAAAAGTATAATAATCTTGATTTAACTCTCTCTCTCTCTCTCTCTCTCTCTCTCTCTCTCTCTCTCTCTCTCTCTCTCACACACACACACACACACACACACTCACTCTTTTTCTTTCTTTCTTTCTTTCCTTCTTTTCATCTTTTCATAATGTTTTCCTCTCTCTCTCTCTCTCTCTCTCTCTCTCTCTCTCTTTCCCATATTCTCTTTTCTTTCTTTCTTTCGTAATATATTTTCTGTGTAGCATGTCCTTTTTCTTCCCTTTCTTTATGGTAAAAACGGCATGGTCCATTATTTAGTGGAGGTGACGAGAAATAAGGAGTTGGTGATTAAGCGACATCAGATAATGAAAATCTACATTTTTCGCATTTCATCTTGGACGATTTGGACGTTCTCATTTTTAATCAGAGGGTGTTGCAAAATGATAACGATCGGAAGATTAATAAACAAGCGTATTAATATATAGACATATAATTTGATTTTAAAATGATTTCAATTGAATGATACTTTATAAACCCCACAGGTCGAAACGGATATCTGTTAGCATATTATTTAATATTTGTTTTTCTATACATCATACTGTCAGATTTATTTCCTTTATTATATTCTCATAGACATATAATATAATATCTAACTTGTTTTTCAATCGTGTGTCTTTTTATTTCTAGAAAGAGCGTGGGAATAAACGAATGTAACTGTCGGATTATATGTTATCGTCAGATCCGGGGATTTCCTCGATAATAACGAAATTGGCCGCTAAACGAGCAATCAGCCCAAGAGAGATGACCCTTGCAAAAGTTGCATCTTTTCAACTTGTATTTTCATAAAACAGAAAATCTGGACTCAGTGCTTCATTTTTTAGGGCAGCACTTGACGCAACCTATTAACCTCTGCGACATATTTCCCACGTATTTATCGTCTCTTCCTCTTTTCTCCTGTTATTCACATTCACACACACACACACACACACACACACACACACACAACACACACACACACACACACACACACACACATATATATATATATATATATATATATATATATATATATATATATATATATATAAAATAATCCAAATGACTGGTAAGTAAGGGATGGTTCTATTTGGCATCATCGAAATCTCACTGTACATTCATACTGTATAATCTTGTATGTGCAAACATATATACTCACACAAGGAATTTTATAAATCCCTAAAAAGAGCTCGATGTATAATAATCAATTTATTAAAATATATACAGAGCAATATTCAATTTTCAAATAAAGAAAAACTTAACAAACCGTCATCCCATTGTATTTTTGATTTCAACCAGAAACTCAAGAAATTAG